>CM038719.1:26170246-26685246 GCA_021613375.1 Megaleporinus macrocephalus
TTGTTACGGTACCATTATGCTTTCATTTTAATAGACTTTAATTTTACAGAATATCAGCTAGCAAGAGCCACCCCCAACCCCACCCCCCCCCAACAACAGAAAAAATTGCTTAGGGCCCCAAAAAGGTTAGTCAGTTCTGCACATGCACACAAATAGTTACCTGCCAGAAAGCAGACCCTCCAGAGGCCAGAGTGCAGGGACGTGTGGATGTCAGTGGTCTGATTGAGGGGCAGGATGACCCCCTCCTCCAGGTAGAGCCAGTAGTCTGTGCTTACGGCGATGCCCAGCAGCCCCAGCCCGCACACCGCGAACACGCTGCTCAGCAACGTCAGAGCTTTCCTGCCACACGCGCTCATACCACCCAACCTCCAGCAGGGGGCGCCTGCAGCACAACCGGAATCTGGAGAACGGAAAAGGAGAGGGGTGAAAAACAGATGGGCAATTAAAGTGGGTTTCGTTACAAAGCGTGAGTGTGTCAGAGAAGCACATCTTTTTCTCCTCTCACATCCGAAAGATGCGGTGAGTCACTGGAGGCCTGGAATAGACATGGAAATGAAGAATGGAGGTGGAGATGCTGAAGAGGGCGCTGCTGTCAGAGATGCGCAGGTGCAGACTGTACACAATGCTGAAAGCAGCAACACTAATGGCTTCTCTTAACATGTGCTGGTCTGTTTGCAGCAGCAGAGCTATTCTAGAGCGTCACAGCCACACAAGCTTGTGTTCCTGTCTAAAATGTGGGGCATTATTGCTGTGTTACCCCGCAACTACCTATATACCGCAACCCAACTCTAACCTTCCCAACAGGGACATATCATGCAGAGCGCAAATGCCCCTGCACCTACCCTCTGATGAACATGCAAAAGACCCACACTATATAACGTAAAAGGAAAAATACTTAATGTAGTATGTAAATAATAAAGTTTCTAATTAACGATTCTTCACTCACCCAGCTCACACAGTTCCTCACTGTAAAAACAGCTTGTTATGAATTCAGTGATGTCACAAATCAGCCACTGATCACTGATCAGCCACAACATTAAAACCATCTCCTTGTATCTACACACATTGTCCATTTTATCAGCTTTATTTACAATACAGGTGTAGTTCAGGTGTATACAGGTATATTTACAATACAGGTGCACTTTGTAGTTCAACACTTACAGACTGTAGTCCACCTGTTTCTCTGTATACTTTATTCCATTTTACCCTGTTCTTCAATGATCAGGAGCCCCAAAGGACCACCACAGAGCAGATGTTATTTGGGAAGTGGATCATTCTTAGCACATTCTCAGATGTTGTGATGGTGCATTAGTGTGTCTTGGGTTGGTGTGAGTGGATCAGACACAGCAGTGTCCACACTGTGTCCACTCACTGGTCATTCTATTAGACACTACTATCTTTTTTGTCCACCGTATAGATGTAAGAGATCATCTGTTGCTGCAGTTTGTGTTGGTCATCATCTAGTCATCATCTGTTGGCTAGAAGTTGTTGGGTGGTGGACTATTCTCTGTCCAGCAATGACACTGATATGTTTAAAACCCCCAGCAGCACTGTTGCCTGATCCACTCATAGCAGTACAACACTAACACCCTAAGACCATGTCAGTGTCACTGTAGTGCTGAGAATAATCCACCTCCCTAATAGTACCTGCTCTGTGGGGGGCCTGATCGTTAAAGAACAGGGTAAAACGGGATAAACAATGTATGCAGTGTATTGGATATTACTGGAATACTTATTGGAATACTGTTGAACTACAAAGTGCTCCTATGTGGCACAGGGAGCTGACAAAATGGACCATGTGTGTATATATAAGGAGGTGGTTTTAATGTTATAGCCAATCAGCAGTTTATCTCCTCCCATTCTTGCCCTATTTAATGAGGCCATATACAGCACATCCAGTCAGAACAGAGGTTGATTACTCATATCAGTTTTAATACCTAAAGCCACATAATATTTCTAATAATATTTATTTTACGTCCTGTAAATGGACCTTGAAATATTAATGTGAAGACAATGTTGTATATGGTCCCTTTAATTAACTACTTACACTCAAATTAACTTTAATTAACCACTCTCACTTATACACAAACAGACAGTAACTGCAGGCACTAATAAGGCACTTTGACCCCTTTCAGCAAGTCTCTGTAGAATCAGCTGCATGTGCTGTGACAGCATAGTGACTCTCTGCATTCAGCGCACTGCCAGACCAATAAAGAAAGAACTATATATATTAATAATAATAATATAAATAGAAGTAATACAAAAGTGGAGAGAATCACTATTATTTTCAGTTTGAACTATGAGCAATGAGAACAGACTGAGAAAGTACAGACTGTGTGCAAAGTCCAAACGATACACCAAGCTTCAGTCAGGAGGAACATTAATGCTTCATTTCCAACAATTAATTTCCAACAAAATGCACAAGAAAATGCAAAAACACACAAAACAGTATTCACCTGTAACTGACACATGAGGAATGCCCAGTGTTCAAGATGCAGTTGTGATATATTGGTCATTATTATTTACAGTGATATGAAAATAAAAATATTTACAAAAGTTATATGAAAAATAACTATTAAATTAAATTTAAAATACATACATTAATACATTAATTTTTTATTGTTCATTTTATATTTAAGTTAATTTTTAAGTACATTTTTAAATTTATTTTATTGTTAATTAAATTCACTATTGTTTACAGTTATATGAAAATAAATATATTTATAAAGTTATATGAAAATCTAAAGTGTTAGAGCTTCTGATCAAATGACATGATGAATTTTCTCATTTAAAATAAGTTACACATCCTCTACAAAGAACACACAGCTGCCCAGTTTAATACACAATTACTGTTTACATGTTGAATTTTACATTTACATGCATATTGAAAGATGACACTTTTAATATTTTATGTTTTATTGCTTTCCATTTTGTTAAAGGTGCAATATGCAAGGTCTTTTACTTAAAATATTTAAAAATAAACTAAGATTATCAACAAAATGGGGAGAAACAACAGTTTCTTAATTGTTCAGTTCAGGTGTTCCATTCAGTTGTATTGCCACAGGTGGATAAATTCAACCACCTAACCAATTTACAAATACTTGTGAAAGAAGAGAATGTTCTAAAGAGTGTAATACTTTAATGGGGTGCCATCATTTCCAACAAGTGAGTTCATAAAGCTCTGTGACAGCTGTGAGTGATATTATTAAAAAGTGGAAGTTTTCAGGAACTCCAGTAACTCAGCCACGAAGTGGCAGACCATGTAAAGTTAAATGCTGCCAACGCTCAGCTGACTGCAGCGTTCCAAACTTCCTCTGGCATTAGGATCAGCAAAAACACTGCACGTCAGGAAATTCATGGCATGGGCTTCCATGGCTGAGCAGCTGCATGCAAGCCAAGAACGCCAAGCGTCATAGAGAGTAATCTTAGGTGCCACCCAAAGACTCTGGAGTAGTGGAAACATGTTCTGTGGTTGAGAAATCATGCTTCTCTACCTGGCAGCCTGATGGGTCTGGGTTTGGTGAATGCCAGAACAATGTTATCTGCGTGTGCCTGTTTTTCAGGGCTTGTTCAGGGCTTGTTCTTGTGGGAACAGTTTGGGGGAGAAGATTTTTTCTGTTCCATGTGTCCCATTGCACAAAACAAAATCCTTAAAGGCTGCTTGGGTGTTTTTCAATGTGGGCGGACTTGACTGACAAGTATTAAAAAACACTGTCAGGGCAGTGATACCTCTTCATACTCTTGTGTTAGACTGATGACAGACTCAATGCTACAATCACTCACTGTCATCTCTTAAAGTACGAAGTGTACAAATCATGAGACAGACCTCAACCACACCGAACACCAGAACAGATTAACTGTACACTGTAAAACCTTATAAAAAGCAGAGTCAAAAGCTGTTACAGCAGCAAACTCCAAACGAATGCCTGTGGATTAAGGAGAGGATATCATAAAAGCTCCTGCAGGTGTTATGTGTAGGTGTCTCAATACTTTTGTTCAGATAGTATATCTACTGAAGTTAATAATACCTCATGATTTTACCACTTGGTTCTTCAAGAGGTGACAATGAGTGACTGTGGTATTGAGTCTGTCATCAGTCTAACATAAGAGTATGAAGATGTATCACTGCCCTGACAGTGTTTTCTAACCTCTTGTCAGTCAAGCTAAAGATTCTGGTCCTGATTAGAACATTTAAGGACAGACAATGAAAGGAAGATTAAATGCAATGATAACTGAAGCTCTTGGCAAGCGACCATTGTTAGCATAAATGGGGCTGTGCATTTTTCAGAGATTCAAACTTCTGCAAACCTTTGTATATCTATCCAATCCGGACTATTCATCCCCAATAGCAGTGCTGCAGTAGTCTCTGAATTGGCTTAGACTGAAAAACCTCCTTCTGGTGATGTATTTTGAAGGTGGGAAGGTCTTTTGAAGCAATGCAAGCCCTATGGGCTGGATTTATGGCGGCAGGCTCTTTAAGAATGTTCTTGTCTTTAGCTGACTAATATGAATATCACTGCTAAGTACACAAATATCACATCTGTATTTTCAGTGGGTATTGTAGTGAGACAGCATTGATGGACGCAAAATAAATACAAAATCAAAATTTTTTCAAGCTGGTGAGGCGGAGGAATACAACACCAGACTACATTGTACTCAAAACACAACAAGTCAAATATCAAATGATAGATTTAGGCTAAACTTTCCTTGTAAGTCACATATAAATTTCATATCTATGTAATATCTCACTACAAAATTTAGAATTTGTGCCTCACAGGAACAAGTCTGCAATGAAGCTGGGCTTAGTTACCGATTTTTATGGTCCATTTGTAAATGTAGAAGTTTGTGTAGAAGTTTTCTGTATACAGAACCACATATGCATGAAGAACGTTGATAAGATTCAGTCAGTTAGGACACTAATGACCTGTATCAAATGATAACTCTGTTACTATTTGTGACAGTTTAATGTCTTCAGTTGATGACTCATTTCTCCACTGCTGTAATGGAGTGGGAGGTTGGGGGGGTTCACCTGTTAGTGATGTGAACTGACAGCTGGCGGGCCAAAGCCTTCAAACCCGAGTCATACAGATGCAGCAGCTGCTACAGGCTGATCATTATCATTTCTTTTACAAAGAGTTGCTCTCTCTCTCTTTCTCTCTCTCTCTCTCTCTCTCTCTCTCTCTCTCTCTCTCTCTCTCTCTCTCTCTCTCTCTCTCTCTCTCTCTCTCTCTCTCTCTCTCTCTCTCTCTCTCTCTCTCTCTCTCTCTCTCTCTCAGCTGAAGATGGCTTTATTGGCAAGTGCAGCACTGCCGGAGAATAAAAGGAACATTTTCATGACTTTAATAGCAGAGAGTTAATAAAGCAGCAATAGCAATAATAATAATAAACATAATGGTAATTATACGCTCTCTTTCTTTCTCCCTTCCTCACTTCTACTCCTCTCTTGTTAGCTTTCCCCATATCTTGCTCTCTATCTTGCTCTCCCTCTGTTTCTCTTTTACTCTGCCTCTCTTTGGCTCTTTCTTTCCATCTCTTGCCTCCACTCGCTCCATTGTCTTCTCTCTCTTTCCCTCTTTCTCTCCATCATTGCTTTCCCTTGCCCTCTCTCTTTCCCTCCTCTCCTACTCCCTCTTCATGTGTCCTCTGTCTCTATTTCCTGTGTGCAGTTTCTCTCTCTCATTCTCTCTCTTTTCTTCTTTTAACTCTCTCCATATTTCCATTTATTTCCCTATTTCTAATATTCTCTCTCCATCTCTCTTTTTCCTATCTCTCTTTTCATCTCTCCCTCCCTCCCTTTCTCCCCCTTCTTATTCTCTCTTCCCTTTATTTTTCTCTCTCACTATCTTCCACTCCTGCTCTTTGTGTATCTCTTTCTCTCCCTCTTTCTTTTTGCTGTCTATTTCTATGTTCAGTTCCCTCTCCCTTACTCTCTTTCTCTATCTCCCTCTTCCTCCCTCCCTCCCTTTCTTTCGCTCCCTTTCTCCCACCCGCTCTCCCCCTTTTTCTTATACTCTCCTTCTTTTTTTTACTTTCTCACTCTTTCTATCTATCTCTCTATCTCTCCCTTTTGTCTGTCTCGCACATCTTCCTCACTCCCCCTCCTTCATTTTGCTCCTTATCCCTATCTTCATCTTCATCTCCCTCTATCTTTCCCTGCTTTTCTCTCTCAGTCCCTCTCAGTCTACAATATTCTTTCTTTTTCACACTCTGTATGTTTCTCCCTCTGTCAGCCCTCTCACTCTCTCCTCTTTTTCTCCATCTGTCTATCTGTGATTAGAACAAACACATATTCATATAAACTCTGTATGTTCTATCTTTCCTTCAGCTCCCTTCTGCTACACACGTATGAACCACACACACATATACACATACACACACACACACACACACACACACACACACACACACACACACACACAGCTGAGAGCGGAGCTGATGATGTGAGATGTCAGAGGAGAGAGTGACTAACAGGAGCTGACTGCCTGAAACCGTACAGACAGCGATTCATACAGTCTACGCAAAAAGGGTTCTATGTAGAACCAAACCAAGGTCCTTTGACGTGCTACAACAGAGGAACTCATTTTGGTGCTATGCAGAACCATTTAGAAAGGTTCTTTAAAGATCCATATGCAGCAAGTTTTCCATCATAGAGAAGAAGCACTTGCACATTTCGAGTTCTAAATATAAGCTCTGTCCTTGAAGAACTAAGAACCCCTGAAGAGATATGAGTGTAAAGTAGTTTTCACTGTTTAAGGAAGCTCCAACTTAACATCACTGAATGTAAAACTGAGCATCCCCGTATAGAAACTCACGCATGTAAACTGACCACGTATGAACATATTAGCTCAGTGTAGTTATATGTTGTGTGGAACATATTTTGGAATAAAGGTTTTTGAAATGTTTTTTTTGAAAACTCACATATAAAAACATACCTTTTATATAAAACAACTTCAAACTATCACAATAAAATCTTCACTGATGAAGTAATAATACAGTCCAGCTGGACACAAATGACCATTGTAACAGGTCAGTCATCACTGGGGGGTTTTAGTGTGGGACATGATTCTACTCCAGTATAAACGCTTTACCTGAACATGCATTCCACTGAAGTCAGTTCCTCGAGTCACGATGCTGAAGTTGGATTCATATTCAAATGCTCCACCTCAAAGCCTTCAGCCTCATTTACAGACGCGTACATATGTTTAATATACTGTATAACAGCATCCATACACCGTTCATACACATCCAGAGTCCTTCAGCCTGCACGTGCGCTCCTGTCTGAGTCTTTATGGTTATTATTAACTGAGCACAGCCGCTCGTGCGTTTAGATGAGTTAAGAGTTAAGTCGTGTCTACAGTTTCACTGGAGTTTAGAACCGATCTCACGCTCTTCGTTACGCTTCCCTCCGAACGCGCACGATCCACACGCAGACAGAGGAGGGCGGTTCATACAGCACCGACTGAAACCACAGCAGCTATGAAGGAGTCATAACGAGCGTTACCTGAGAGTGAAAGCAGCGCAGCACGGAAAGTAACGGAGAGATCCAGATCACTCCTGGTGGACACTGTACAGACTCACTCTGAGCACTCCAGTGTCCTGTTCGCGCGCGCTCCTCTCCGCAGCTTCTGCGTCAGCTCACATGCTGCATGTGTTCTTGGTTGCTGCCCACTAACTTCACGTGGGCTGCATCGGTGTAGGTGAGGATGTAGAAGAAGAAGGAGGAGTCCAGCACTTTGATTTCACTGTTCAAACTAACCAGATGCAGCGTCTTAACATCCTAAACCTGCAGGTCTGGTAGATTCGTAAAAAACAAAAGGTGCCAAGTAAGTTTAAAGGTCCCCCATATCATGGCTTCATAGAACCGTGACGCCAGACCAAAAACATTTAGGGAACCTGTTTGTGAGCAGATTCTGCAGAAGATCGCTTTTATTGATGGTCCTTTACATTTTTTGGGAAATGAGATGTTCAAGAGTGAAGAACCTTCCTGAAGTTTAAAGAACCTCCACGTTATGTTCATGAATGTGTCTGCAAAGAATCATTTAGGAACCTTAGTTTGGAAGGAGCAGGGAAGTGACTCCTGTGCTGGGTTATCCTGGAGGACAGTTGGATAGTAAACACTCTTAAAAAATGTTTCTGGGGGATTTTGTTTTTCTGAGGTAGTCAGATTCTCTACAAATGGAGAAAAAGTCAGTCAGGGTGGTTTGGTGTGAACTTACAGAGCCAGAATTGCTCACAGTGGTGGTGACAGTAACCAGACATCTGAGTAGCTTAATGACTTGAACAACTCACAGAAACCTACTACATAAAATGGTTATGAATACACAGCCTGATGCCTGAGACGTTGATTATTATTATACTGAAGTACATTTATTATTTTTAATGTGATGATTTTTAAAGATTTACCACTTTAGCATTTTACTGTTCTGAAACTCAGGAAACGTGTTTGTGCACTGTCAAAAAAAGAGGATACAAACTGTCACTGGGGTGGTCCCCTAAAGGGTACAACTCACTACCACTCAAATTATAATATTAACTTTGTATTGACTCCACACTCCCTGTTTTATCTCCAGGCTTTTTATATTGTTTATATGTTCAAGTACATACTTTGCCTCCGAGAAGAACTTATTTAAGGTACACAGTTGGACCTTTTTGGCTAAAACTTTGTCTACATTCGATTAAATAAATTATGTGAACATTTTAAAAGTTCAGTTGAATTCTCCTTTAAAGAACCATTTTTGTGAATAACCTTTTTGTAAAGTAAAAAAAACTCAACCTAAGGATTCTACAGCAGTTAAAGATTAATCCCCACAGGGCTAAGCCAATCACCATTTAGGAACTGATAAGTAGATCTGCGTTTCTTAATCTCACTAAACCCCATAACTCATTAATGAGCTGGATCAAATCCTTTGATCGGACAGGACCAACTTGTGCTGAGTTGAAGAACTACTGTAAATCACTGCGGCATGTTTTATTTGACTCTCTTATGTTAAACGGGACCTAATGCACATAATACACAAGCTTGAACTTGGTAAACTGGAATTAATCAAGATTAATTAATAGCAGTTAGCTTTGTCAGCCATAAAGAGTTTGTTGATTAGCTTAAGCATTGCATTGTTGCAGAGTTTATTTTCAGCTCTTATGTATCACATGCACATCCTCTACTTATGTTCAAATAAATAACCCATGATAACCTATATATTTAAATATGATCTATATCATATATATGTCCTTATTGAGCTTTCATGTGGTCAGTCCATGTCAGTCTCTACACGCTGAAAAATGGTTCTTTGACAGTTCCTTAGTAAACATAGTAGTTCTCTTTAGAACCATACCTTCTATATAGAGCCATTTTATGCTTTAATGGTTCTTCAGATTGATGGAAAATGTGTTTTATGTTACAATAGCAGGCTTGTATAATAGTTCGTTTGCTGCTATATAGCAAAATAATAATAAAAACTTACATAGAGCCATATATAACATAACCTGCATCAATCTAGGGAACTACTTCACTATTTACGCATAATATTGTTATATGTATGTACTGTTCCATGTATATAAATGGTACTATGTATATACAAAACACAACCATTGTCCTTACTAAACACTTTAGTACACTGTTTTTTTGTATGTATAACACTGCAATACAGCTAAACTACTGTTCTGAACATTCAGGTGATCTTTAGACCAGTAGTTTTCAATCTTTCCTCGTGTTGCTATGAGCTGTAATGAGCTGTAAATAAGGCTAGGACAACTTTTCTTTGACATTTATTTATTCACAATGAACAGAGGGACAAACTTTTGCAAAAACTGGGTAAAGTAAAACAAGAATGGAAAAACAACATTTTCAAACCAAAACTCTGTCCTGGATTCATTGATCTACTGGTAATCAGTGCAATAAAGATCTCTGATACAGTTCATGACAATAAATGTCCTTAGTTTTTTAAAGTTTTTTTAAAATTGTAATATTTAAAATACCTTCAGAGTAACCTGACAATATATTTACTGCAATACTAAAACCTGTATTGCTGTATTTACTGATCCTGGAAAACCTTTAGCAGGTATTGTCTGACATGACAAACTATGAATTATCGTTCCAGAGACTCTCAATGTGAGACACACTGTATTTCTTGCTCAATGATACGGGGCACAATGGCATAATCGACTAGCTGATATTAATAACTGAAAAATGTAAGTCCTTCAGCTATTACTGTTTAAAAACATTCTGCACAACCTTCATGTTGTTCAATGAAAAAAAACAAACAAACAAACAAAAAAAAACTAAACAAATAATAAGAGACCCAAACCAAGGAACCTGTTTATGCTCTGCCCACAAATACGTTCTTAGACAAGACTCAGATAAGTTAGAGTCTAGATTCATTTATGTAAAATGATCCAATGAGAAACTCAAAACGCTCAAAATGTTAAATATGGGTTCATATTATATTTGTTATGCATGAATGTGAAAGTGCAGTACCGCGTTGCTTCCAAACAGCAGACAAAATAAACCCTTTGACATGTTATCATGAGAAAATATGTTATAAAATGAAGAGAAAATCTAGAATCTCATAATTATGAGAAAATAACTTTTTATCATGAAACGAGATGTCAAAGATCAAATTTTTGTAATATAGGTTAGTGCCATAATATCTATATATGACTTGATTTAGTGGCGGATTTGACTAAATAAATCAAATGTAACTGTTCTTAGTTAAATCAGTTAAACTGTCTATTTCACACCAGAATCTATGATGATGTGTTGCCTATATTAAAGCAGTCTTTCACATGGACCAGACACATCAAATGTATTAGGTTAAATTAGCTTGTCCAACCGCGCAGCAGTAGCTACAAAGACAGCATTTGTGGACGGAGCAAGCACAGGTCAACTGTTTCTATTCTACATGAAAAAAATAGAGTGGTCAAATCCAGTAATGGAGACATAGTTGAGCTTTGGCACATGAATGAAGAGTCCCAATTAAAAGATCTTGAGTGTGATAGGAACACCTCTGAGGTATGTAGGATGGGCAGAATAAGTGAAGTACCTGATGGGTCATATCTATAGGTTTGCTGTCTTCCCACATATTCATATCCATACAGATGGTATTTGGCACAAGTGTGAACGTAGCCTACCTGGGAAACTCAAGAGCAGGTTTAGTTCTGTAAGTCTAACTACTGTCTAATCTAGTTTTCCATCCAGTGGCCAGGCAAATGAGCAAGATGGGAACGAAAGCGACAACACGAGAGAAGAAGGGATGGGCTTTGCACTTGGCATGACGCAGCCATTTCTAGAGGACTTTAAAATGTATTTCTTGTATCATGCGACACTTGAGATGCATGCTCCGTACCCTCGCATGCACACAGTGAAAGCAAACACAACGACGGATACTCGCAGGAGCGCTGGTCGGTTCGGCTATCAAGGCAAGTAACACAGTCCACACGCCGCGCCCACGCCTAGACACTGCTTCTTCAGTTATATCGCATCATAAACATGAACGAAAAAGTGTGGATAAATACATGAAACACATATATAACAAGATTTTGCTGATACCAAAGCTATCAAAGTATTTTGCCAAACTAGTCTCTTGTTTTATCAGATCATCTAAAACATACAGAAATTTCAGAACCATCTAAGTTAGTAAAATCACATTCAAGTTCTTGGTATAAAATCTACAGTTAACATTAACTCTCTTCTGAAACAGCCTTGATATTTACAAAACAAAAAAAAAGGTCTCAGATATAGTGTTCCTTTAGTGTAACGGTAAACATAGCTCTCGACATGAAAGTATCCACAGAGGAAAAAAAACAGAACAAACAAAAAAACATACAAGAAGAAAATGAACGCATTCGAAAAGTGAAGATAAGAAATACTATATGTATATATTAGAATTGAAACACGGCTTTCGGAAAAGAACTTCAGCGCATATAGTAGAACACAGAATTCATCACCAGAAAGTACACAAACACTTGGTCTCACAATATCAGAGAGGCGGGTTTGATATTGGAGATCACTGCCTCCCTACTGGGTTCTCTAATGGACCTTACAAACAGAGAACTAGGCATGCATCACAGAACTGCGTTGTGCATTTCGTAATAGCAAACTGGTTAAAACAGAAATGCCCCTCAGGCCCCGATATTCTCTCCCTTCAGTCCTTTTATGACTGTTCATTATGACAGTATGTTTTATGGTCCGTCATGAAGAAGCTATTCTTGCTGGGATTTTGAACCACCTGATAGCTGATCGCTCGATCACCTACAGCAGTGCTGTACAGTAAGGTTGCAAATACCATACCACGCTGAATTTGGTTGCTCATCTTGTTGAAGTACTGAACATATGGAATGTGTTGACGGAGCTATAAATGGTGCAGACCATTAACTGGTCTTTTGCAATCATCCTAACAAAGTCACGCATCGTCACTCGAGTTAGATGACCATCATTTCTAAAGAACACTGACTAAACCAAAATACTGTCTGAGACTCTACACATAATACTAAATGCAGAGTAAGAGCTAAATCAGAGCTCATAACTTCTCTATTGTTTTTTCTGTTGTTTATGTGTCCTGTCAACAACAGGCCCGAATCATCCCATGGGTTTTATGGCCATGTACCCAGGGGCCCAAGCCACAAGGGGGCTTTCATAAGCAATTATGACAAAATTCAAGTGACTGTCTGAACTTTGATAGTAGCTCAGAAAAAAAGAACTAATTTTGGTCTTGTGTTCTGACCCATCAATACTATACCATCAATGCCACCCCTGAATGTCCGCTTCATTTCCTCCTCCAATCGCTGATAGAAACCCTTCATTTATCTGCCAATACCTCAATCAGAATTGTAATTTGGAATTGTTTCTAGAACCACAGTAAATAAAGGGATTTTAGTTTTGTATTTGGAATTGTACAGACTAGTCAACTAGTCAACTAGTCCACTTGTCGACTGTACTGCTCAGCAATGACACTTTGAGCTTGATGGCGGCTAACTGCTGATCACATAAGTATGACATTAACAACATGGACGCCTCAGACAGGATGGCAGGTGAGGAGCGTAGTAATTTTAGGATTCATATCTAATGAAGTCTAGCAAAGCTATAGCACAGCGTTTTGGAAAGGGTGCATCACACTCGACTGACCTGTGGAGTTTGGCTTCAGTCTAACATTCTAATATCAGAAATGAAATGTCATTATCTCCATTTTCCCAAAGTCATATGTCATTGCTGATGGGTGTAACACTATAACACTATGGGTATAATAATAATTTTGAAAAGTTTGAAGTTGTTTACTCTTACTTTTGTTGAATTACAGCTCTTTAAATTTCTCTGCTGCTCTGTGCGTCTAGGCATGGGCATCTAGGGTACATCTGATTCAGATTTGTGAGATTCAGGGTCTGTATCTTAGGTTCCCTCCTCTGGTTTTATTTATGATGTCATTAATGACTCGACTGATCACATAACTGTTGGAATCTGACGTTGTGCGACCTCTATGTTGTACACTACAAGCCTCAGACTATTAAGCTTGTTTTCTTTTAAAACAAACAAAAAACAAAGTGACCAAAAAAACTAATGACCAAAAACAAATGGCAACCAGTTAGGGGCCACACCAATGTTTGTGCCCAGGGGCCTAGAGCATAATGATCCAGGCCTGGTTATATCAAAGCATATATATCATATTAATCATATAACCTTCTAGAGAACCCCGCCTACTTCCTTGGTTCTGTTATGTGATAGTTACTGACCCAAGTGCTTGACCATGGTTGGATGGATGTGGTTTTGGATTAGTAACTGCACCATGCTGTAATGGAACTACATTTAGTGGTCACAGTTCTAAATGACTGCTGGTATACATCTGTGCACTACAGTACTCTTGACGAACAACAGTATTATTTCCACTCTTTGAATTAAGTGTCCTCGACTCAAGATCTTCATTTGATTTCCAAATGTAGCAGAATGATTTGGTTTGATGATTTCAGTTTTCTATCCTGACTTTTCTTATTAGTCAGCTTTGGCGGAAGCAACAGGGCCATTCAGACTCACAGCTGCCGTGGGCATTTCTGCATTAAACCTCCACTGCACCATGAAGAGTAAAGAAATAGATTCTTGTGATGCATCACTGCGACCAGTATGAATCGGGCAAATGAGCTCTGGTATTAGACTAACCATGGACACAACCAATTTGCCCCATTTCTCTGTAAATAGCCAAATCCCTTCTGTCCATCTGAGACTGGTTATTATTATAGTAAGTCTGCCTTAAACGTACAGTATATGGCATGCTGACTAATGCAAAGAACAGTCCCTAACAGATCAAATGTCATCATGGATAAAATGTAAGTTCAAGAATCATGCTGTAAAACAGAGCCAGGGAACGGTTGGAATCTCAGTCAGGACAAAGAACATCCATAACAGCTTTAGTAGGAAATTCATATATGCATATAGTGAGAGTAATAAAATCTTTCAATGCACTTATATTTTGGCACTCCTATAACAATAGATCATACTTTTTTAATTTACAAATATATATATATATATATATGTATATATATTTTTAAGAAGTTTAGAAATGGCAGTAGATAAGAGGGAAGAAAGAAGTCTAAGACACAAAAGCCTGTTTCATGTCGACATGCTTCACACACGGAATGGCAAGGATTTGGAAGGGGGGGTGGGTCGGGGGCCAGGCGTCCATGATGAAAAAGTAACAGCATTTTCATGTAACAGTTACCTACTGGCCATACGGTGGTCTTAAGACACTTACCTAATGAAGTGTCCTCCACTGATGCATTAAAGCCTGGGCAGTCAATTCTCAACTTGATGTGAAGGCTTTGGTAAAGCCTTTGTAGTTTTAATTACACACTATATTGCGTAGATAAGAAGTGATGAATCTACATGATATGTCTAGCCAGATATGTCAACAGACTCTGAAGCTTTCACTGCTCTACGGTCTCTGAACCTCTAGAAACACTGCCATGTATTAAATATATTGTGCCATATAGCTGCAGAAACATACTTTAGTGCTGCCATCCCATTTGGACGCATTTGAAGAGTCCACCCCCCTTCCAGCCGACATCCATTCCAATATGCTCTGATAAAGGGTCATCAACAGTATAGATAGGTTTGTTCAGTTTATAAAGTGGCGGCGGCTGCTGCCTGCTGCGCTGTATGGTTTGGAGTTTTGGGTGCCTTGGGACTGGGGTCCTCATACCACACTGCCGTGTACGGAGGGGTGGATAAATTGTGGGTTGATGTAGGAGAAGCCGGCAAATTCGCTCTGGTCGATGTTGGCGATGACAAGTTGGTCTGGTGGAGTCAGCATAGGCTGTGTGCGTGTGAAGAACTTGTCAAAGTTCTCTGCTCCTTTACCACACTGGAAGACAGAAGCAAGGGAGAGATTAAGATGGTTGTAGGTTTATAGGTCCGCACTTAAGCTTCCAGGTTCTTCACGCTTCACTCGTTCAGTTGGATCAGTAATTTCAAACAGACTTCTTACTGTAGTTTGTGACACAATATGAAATTCTTTTATTTATAAAAAATCAGGTTTTACTGCAGCTTTATTTTACCTTTGCAACATACCCTTATCTATTTATATATAACTAACAGTCAGTCATATTGCTTCTATGGCATTTTGCTTTGTGCTACTTTTCCCACAACTAAACAACTAAACCTTTCAGTTACAGTTTGCACAGCCTACACCACAACAGTTTACCCGTGTTTTTTCAGCAATGAACGATCCTAAGTAATTTATCATATATATATATATAGATAGAGCATGTATATGATAGCATGGCCTAGCAAAAACTGTATTACATATCATCTTATTATTATTATTATTATTAAAAATAAAAGGCATCCAGATAGGGGCATAACACATTTTTGTGTTTAGGGGCCTAGAACAAACCAGCTTTACTATTAAGAACTGATAACTGCTTACATCTGTTTACTAAAGAACAAATGAAGAACAAGGGTATCATTTACATACTTCGGATGAGGTAGACTCCAATTAACTCAGAAACTTGTTATATTAAATTTTCAAATGTAACACAGTGATTTGATGTGAGGCTTTTAATAATCTATTCAGACTGCTCTTATTTGTCAGCACTGATGGAAGCAGCAGGGCCATTTAGAGTCACAGCTCGTGTGGTCATTTCTGCATTCAACATCCACTGCACCATAAGGAAAAGAAGCAGTTTAATAATAATAATAATAATAATAATAATAATAATAATAATATATAGAGAATCATTGTAACATGGTGAAATAAGTGTTAATGTTCAATTTATTAATCACAGTTTGTAAACATCTGAAAAGTGATTTTTAATTTTAGAATTAAAACCTTCATAGAGAGACAGAGAGAGAGGAAGAGAGAGAGAAGGCTGATATCTGAGTGTGTGGGGTTCAGTTTCTTTTTCGTAACAAACAATTACTGTTTGTTTTTGGACTTGATGATTAGTGGTCTGTGTGCGGAGTTGTGTTTGAATGCACATGTAGTTGTAGCTGAGCATCATACTTGTGGTGGGCTGGAGAAAGACCTTCAGAGAAAAACTCCCTGCACGGAGGGAGGGAGCGAACCCTTTTAACCTTCCGCCATCAAATCATACACACTCACCACGGGAGCTGCAGGCAGGCACATACACACACTCCCACATGCACAGCGGAAGTCCGTCCCGCAGAGTAGTGCCTGGCTTTGATACTCAAATATCACACAAACCTTAAAATACACCAAACCTTTCCCCTCCGACTCTTCAATTTAGAGCAGGTCAGTCAAGGCCACTCCCACCCATACTAGCAGCCCCTCGCCATTTGTGGACTAAATATGCCAATTGTGCTCTTTCCTGGACTCAGTTGGTGCAGTTTGGCCCCCGGTGTTAGTCTTTATAGCACTACTACTCATAAAGCCTCACTGAAACCTGCTAGAGTGAAACTCTGAGCAGCTTTTGAACTGAGCTTTTGAATGTAAATATTTTTAGCTTGGGAGGTCTTATTTTAGACCCTTTGTGCATCTAGAGCATGTAGAGAAAGAAGGAAGAGAAAGTAGGTGAGAGACGCAGTCCTGTGGTCACCTCAGTAAAACAGCAAGAAAGCTTAATGCCTTCAAAGTTAGTTTGAGACCGTTTGGGAGGCAATTGGGCAGGTGGGGAAGTAGACAATGTCTATTATGTATGTATTTACAGTTCTATACAAAAGTTTTAGCACCCCTGGTCAAATAAAAGGTACATTATTAGTATTATTCAAAGATGCTTAAGATGCTTTAAATGTTTAGAATTTACTTAGATAGCTTCTTACAATCCCTAAAGAAGAGATGATGAGAAAGGCATTATACTGTAGACTATTGGCTATAACAACATTATTATGAATCCTTGGTCAATAACAGCATAAAGCAATAAACCAGCAAGCTGGTTACAATTAAATTAATCTAATTTTCTGCTAATTCTCTTTATCATATTACACTGCCCTATCACTCTGCCCTAAGCCTTCTATAATGCCCCTGATCTTGAGTCATAAGTTTACTGTCACTAGCCCAATACTGTTCTTACATGTATCAGGTAAGGTCATTTTTTTCAATGCTGATGAATAAGGAGCTGAAGGAATTTCTGCTGGACAGAGTAACATTGCTCATGAGAGCAGGATCTCTGAGCAGTTTCTCAATGGTATTGATTAGCCTCACTAATTAACTTTGATCTCCCCAAAATCTAAATTTGGTGAAGCCAAATAACAAGTTCAGTGGAGATTGACAGAATGTCAGTTTGACAGTGAGCCTCTTGACCTAAAAAGCAAAACTTAGGCTCGAGTTACATGTTTATGTTCTCTTTCTATTATCAAGGAATTAACATTCACGTTCATCTACACATACACTCACCAATTTGGGTTTGAATGGAGGCTGAATCTCTCTGTTGGCCAGTCGGTCCCAGTCAATCCTACGGAAGAAGGCCTGCTCCTTAATATCTCTCTCCCCTTCTGGACCACAGCCCAGACGCTTAGAGGGGTGTTTGGTCATCAGCTGTAAGAAAGTGTGTGAAGAATAAAAAAAGGAGACAGAAGAGGTAAAGAGATTAATCCACAAGCTCGTTCTCTGTCTTTTAACCTTTTAACCTTATAAGAAGTGTGTTAATGAACTGAGAAATTTTAATAGCAGGAAGTTCAGTACTGAAGAACACCACATCAAATTTTACTGTAAGTGTTAATTAATGAATGTACCTTTAGGATCCAGTATTAAGTAATTACCAAAAAGATCATGACAATATCGAATTGTAGACCTCGTCTTTAAAACTAAACTAAACCATAAGCTCAAGTCAGGTCAAGTTTATCTGTAAAGCGTTTTTACAATGATGTTGTCACAAAGCAGCTTTACTGAAAAGTGTACTGTTACTCTTCATTAGGTGCACCTTCTTGTTCCTGCACTTATTATCCACTTTATCAGCTTTACTTGCTGTATAGAAGCACTCTATAGTTGATAATATAGTTAATAATATATAATCATTGTTCCTGCACTCTATAGTTGATAAGTTGATAATGAGGAAATATGGTTCCAATATTTCCTGAATCCTCATTATCAACTTGTACATGAGTCAAATTGGGAGTTTTGAGCCTGTGAGGAGGGGCGGAGATACACATCATCTGCCTCTCGCTATGTGTAAATGCTGGATTTGCGTGTCTACGTTTTACATCTACATTTTGTATGAAACTGACCAATGGACTACTTTGTCTGTTCTTCTCATACCGGCACAACATACCCTTACACACCACCACCACCTCAGTGTCACAGTGCCAAATAATACTGGCTCTCTGGTGCAAAAAGGGGCTAAAAAAACAATGGAGAAAAATAATGAACTTGTCTGTAACTGCAGAGCTACAAAGCCAATCTATTTGGTAGGTAGAAATGATAAAATGAGTGTAGATACATGGAGGTGAGTTTGGCAAGTGCATGTATACACTACCAGTCAGCTTTCACCTTGTCTACTCATGAAACAAGATTCACTAACTTTTTTTTAAGTTAAGATGATAAAATGATTGTAGTGACTCTAACTGCAGAGTTTCCTCCAAATTTCCCTAAATAAAAATAAATCATTTCAAAAAGTAAAATATACACATACCATCATATGCAAAGGTGGAAACTCCAAATCTAATGACATGCTTTGATGATTTTCCAAGTGAAAATAAGTTTATACATCCTCAACAGAGAACACACCTAAATATGGGCTTTTCTAGCCATGACAGCACATCATTCTACTTATGCCAGGTGTAACACATTAGAAAGAATTATATCATGGATTGTGACATTTTAGCTGACTGAACTCTGTATGCTATTAAAAACATGTTATTTGTTGATCTTGGCTCGGAAATAAAATGAAAAATGCTGTAGTATTAGTATTCCGTGTTTGTGAGAAAACAACAAATCGTTCCACTTTTGGTGGAAATTTGTCTTTCATGATGAGACTCTAGATTTTCTAGATCAAACGAGATTCTGGATCAGTTGAAAGAACTATTATCACACCACTCACCCCCTTGCAGATGGACACAGCTTCTTTAGTCATGGATTTTGGGTAGGAGACGTTGTGTTCCATGATGGACTGAAACAGCTCGTCCTCATCTTCGCCATCAAACGGAGGCTGTTGGCAAACATTGGGACATTTTTCTGAATTGGCATCCAAACCACAAAGACCAGATATGCAACAGAACACCCCATAGTGGAGAAAGAACACATTACATAACTGCAAGGACTTCCAGGATGGGGGTGTCAAAGATGAAGCCAGCATAAAGAACCTACTGATTGCATAACCAGATTTGTTGGTTCGGGAAATTGGACTTGGGAGTCAAGTGAAGCCAAGTGGGTAACCTTGGCAACAGATTTTGTAAAAGGAATTTTCTAAGCGGTTCTAAGCGTTTTGTTCAAAAGTACATGGCTCAAGTGTGATTCACTTTAAACGAGCCTCAGAGGACCTGTTAAAGGAGTAGGCGCTGTGTCGACTGGAGAAGAAGCAATTAGAACATTTTAATAAATGCCTATGAGACAGAAGCTGCTAAAGTTTGTAGGTGTCACTACGAGTGTGTACATATGCATTTATATCCGTTTGAGGTTTTAAACTGCAGATCATACTGCAGTTGTTGAGTTGTTCACTCAATTTAATTTACATCGCTGGATCCAAACCCTAGACAAGCCCAGGAGCCAAATGTCTGTAGAACAGATCCTTATTTCTTCTAAGCACTGTCATACAGACAAACTCATCCAAAAATCCATTGACAGACTTGTGGTTATATGGGCTTCGACACATCAGAATTTGGTCAGTGGCCAACAACACAAGCAACAAAGCACAGGCGTGACACAAGCAACCATATAAGAAAAGGCAGAAATGGAATGACCAAAATGTCCTAGGATTTTCTGGGCAGAAACATATATATATTAATATAACATATATAATAATAGCATATAATACAACATTGCATTCCCTCAATATAGCGTCCTTGATGTATAAAACAGAGCTTGATGGCCAAATCAAAGAAACATAAAAATAATATTAACCTGTAAGCACCATCAACAGTAGCCAACCTGTAACCAACAATAACAGCAGAGCCTCATTGCTGTTATTATAGTTAGTTATTGCTACATTTAGCACTTCAGTGTTAGATGACGTTAAGAAATCCTCTGAGGAATATTTATTCAATCGGTCTGAAATATACAAAGTTGTTTTGCTATTAGCTCTAAAAAACCCAGATCTATGCATCGTATATATGGTGAAAGGCTGGCAACACACACAGTTTTAGGCAGCCCACAAGCTAGTTCTTTGGTGCAGACCTAAGTACAGTTGGACGTTTACACCTGTCAAAATGGACCAAGTTTAACAAAAAACTGTGAGTGATCCACACCAAAGTGGCCTTAGTTTTTAATAATGTCTCGATTTTTGCACTTTGTTTTTCAACTTCAAGAAATCATTGATTTCTAAGTGTATCTTGTTCAGAGCGAAGGCAGAGAAAGTGACTACAGTTGGTATAATGTGTATGGCCATTCTAAACATTAAACACATTTTAGAGTATCATATAGGTAAAGTAACAACTGCTTACAATGCTTTGTTGTCGGGAAGTAATGAGGTAAGTAATATAGCTATGTTCTGAGAGAAGTAACTAGTCATTTATAACTAGGCTTTAGAATTCCAGAGGACTAAATTAGTCCTGCTTCACGTTTGTCTGAGATATGTGAAATATGTGTAAGATTGCAATGACAGTAATTTAGAAAGTTAGGTATGAACCAGAGTGGCTTGCTTTTATTGACAAGAGGCAACATTGCACAACAATACAGTGACCACTAAATATAACAGATAACTATTCAGCTACACATTTTGCAAAAATAGTTTGCACTTGAAGCTGTCTGTAATGAAAATCCACTCCCGTCATTCCTTCGGCAAATAAAGGGAGAATGCAAGCATACCTCAGGTGAGGAAGTGTGGAGTGACTCATCTTCAGACAAAATGAGGAGAAGGAATGACGAAGGGAGATCATAAAGTGTGCAGCAGGCACAAAGACCCAGAGAACACGCCATGAATGCATTATAAGCATATATTTCTGTCCACAGCATTCAAATTCCAGTCAATGTTAGACCTATTAAAGCCATGCCTAAAAACATGTACTGGTCCATTTGATATTTGACTATTTCATATTATACCTAATTCTCATCTGATCATATTGTCTTTAAAAGAATCGTTCAGTGAAAATTTATATTTACCCAATTTTCCACTCATACAGCTGTTCAGGCAAGACATGTAAAAAGTCACCCAAATCTTTTCTGAAAATACGTCCGTAAAAGCTTATAGCAGATAACGTTAAAATGCCTAACCATAACCCGCAACCCGCAACCCGCAACCCTTAACATGCGTAAACAGCAGAGGTAAAATATTTTTTATAACCTAAATAATATCTATACCATAATATCTTTTTAACCTAAAAATGAAGCAACTTTTTGATCAGTGAGTGTCCGGGAACAGAAATCAAGGTGTTTTAGCTGCTCAAAACTATTTATACTGGAAAACATACTGAACTCAGTCACACTGGCTATATTATTGCTTTTTCTATAGCTCTTTACCTCACTTAAAAATAATAAATACAACTGAAAACATGCTTGTGAGCAACCCGGAGCAGCAGGACACTTACTGGAATGCATCTAGAGTTAAAAACTGTTGTCTCAAACTGAGAATGTCTTGCAATCTGTGTCAAATCTCAAGCTCCAATGAGTCCAGAATGCAGAGCTGGCAACTGTGTCTGGCAGTGGTGCTATGTTCATGTGTCAGTTATCTAAATAGCTTTTCTTATTGAATATTTTAGTTATTTTTTTATTTATATGAGATAGAAGAAACCCTTTTGGCTTTTTGAATAAGTTCTTAACTTTTCATATTTGAATGGTTTTTTAATGTTTGTGAACATACCGGTGCAGTTCTTCCGCAAAGGTTTTTCCTAGAACCCCACTTTCAAGCCAAAAAACATTTTAGGAGTGTAATTGCTTTGGGTTTATGAGCTGGACTGCAAACTGGGCAGTACAGAGTCTATGCTTGGCCAAAGAGACAAACTCTGTAATTACTTGGATACGGCTGGGCAGTAGCACAGCGAACCGCTAAGGCTGCAGCCTGCTTCGCCGCAGCAGGGCTGCAATCATGAGCATTCAGCACAGCTCAAAAAGTGCTTGTCACCCCGGGTGAGTCATCAGGAGGAAACTGATGCACCTGACAAGAACACTGAAGGGAGAGAGAGAGACAGAGAGACATACCTGACCGGCCAGCATCTCGTAGAGCAGGACGCCATAAGCCCACCAGTCCACTGATTTCCCATACGGCTGGTAGGCGATGATCTGCCAAGAGAGTAGAAAAAAAGAGGATGAGTCATTTCACTCTCATCGATTAAAATTAACCAGCCTGATGAATCAGCAATGATTAGTTGGCAGTTTGCTATGGTGATGATTTTTTACATTCCTCTACTGCCCTACATTACAGTAAAACCACTTTCCCACATGTATTTTGGATGAAAATGTAAGAGTAATTATACAGAAAGAGGTCAAGTGTGAACACAGTCTGGAAAGCCTGTTGCAGAAATGATGCAGGAATGCACCAGCATGAGACCCAGTACAATTCCCACAACACTAGCAGCTGTCAGGAGGCTGTGGTAAAACGATAAAGGACTGATGTACTACATATGCTTTTCTTTTAAACTATTCTGAACAACAATTCATAATTTAATTCATGAATTATATAATGCTAAATTAATGTTAAACTTTTGACTGACAAAGAAGTAGTTTAGACTTCAGTTTACTTTAACCATAGTGCAAATGAAACAGGTCTCTGACAGAGAGTGTCAACCGAAGTTAGACATGCTGCTCAGGGAGACTGTAGGAGAACTGACAGTTGGCAGTTTGTTGTGCAGTTAATTTCTAAACCATGTTATTCATAGTTACAGACGACTGTAGCCTGCTGGATGCTGCATGCCAAAGCCTAGCACTGCCATTAACTTTATTATGATGGACTTATTTCATTAGTGAACTTGACTTTAATTGACTTACACATTTATTCCAAAAATAGTTCTGTATGTCCACCTTCTTCTTTTTTTCTGCCATCCTCACTCGCTTTTCACACCCATGTGTCACCCACGCTGTGGGTCTTGCACAGTAAGTCTCGCATATGACTGGAAAGTTTTCCTTCCAGTTTTGGCACTGCTAATCAGACTTTGACAGATCGGGTTTTTTTGTAACAGATCAAATTATTGGTGAAGACAATTCAATAATCTCTGGATATTGGTGGGGACTAATGCTAATTCTGTTCCCTTGTCCATGCCCTTGGTTTATACACTTCTATAGCGCTTGAAAGAAGATTCTAATACTGGTTCATCATGCATGCAGGACTGCTACTGTGTTATAATGATGTGCCCTCACTGGCTCCATCCATAATTCTATTAACTCTACAGTTGAATTTTACATGAACAGACACTGTTATTGGTCATTAATGCCAAGAATGTCAAATTGCTTGCTTAAAAAGACATTCACATCAAATTTAAATGCATGCAGCCTAACAGAAAATACAAGGGCTATGTGTGAATGGTGAAAAACCTGAATATTAATGGTAACCACATTTTGAGAAATCCATCCATGTGTAGATTTGGAGGTGCTCATAACAGCAAATATGTGATGTAAATGCTGACAACTTGCAAATGACTTGACTTTTGTTCATTCAAAAGCTTTGTTAAATTAAATAGAATTAAATATATTAAATAGAATGTGCCACAATGTATAATTGACACATATAATTAAACCCCTAAACCACTGATGGACAGGCTGTTTACTCTGCTCTCTCATTCAGAATAAACATTATGTGATTCATGTCACGCATCAATCGATTGTATCACATATAGCTATAGTCACACGCTGAGAATAAACACTCAAAGGAAAGACTGAGCAGGAGATAGAAGAGTTAAAAAAACAAACATTGTAATGTTAGATGATTCTAAACTGCAAATGAAAACAGTGTCTCACAGCTCTGCATTCACTTTCCCTCTTTGCACCTCAACCTGTTTATGTTTTAGCCAACAGTCCCCAAGGCATCAAACAGCTCTGGAGGAAAGCAGTTTGTCTCACTAGAAGAAAAACGCAGCATTAATGTGAACAGTGCTACCACACATTTTGAAAACATAGTGATTAAACATAAAAATACAAACTTTTTTGCAGGTTTGCACTTTTTTATGTTTGTACTTTAAACATACTTTTAGTAAGATAACTAGTTAGTTTTAAACTATCACTTTACTCAGTATCTTTGCATCACACATCATTCAGTGACACCTTAACTGGTAACAACTAACTACCACAATAACATTATCAGACCTAACTCACTGCTATGAAAACATGCACTGACTTCTCTAGTGAATATATATCCAGTATAGAAGAGAATGATGGGTTAGATGGGTTGAATACTGGTAGCCACTGTCTGCTTATTCTTTAATATTTGTACAGCAGCACAGCATGAACGTTTCGGCAGACGCTGTGTTTCTCTGAACAGGAGTGGTAAACTTTAGCTTCAGGTTTGGAAATAAAACACAATGCTAAATAAATAATAATTATTATCTTTTTAATAATCTGTGCATGATTTTTTTGAAAATCTACAGAAGGAACTGGTACTGTGATGTGTGTCTACATGTCAGCCAATATGCTAAGCCTGGCACTGTGCCAGCTCCTTTCACTCTCTTCCCGCTCTTTATGTGTGCTGTGATGCAGTGTGGCTGTAATTGCAGTGGTGCTATTTTCATCATTCGCTAACAAAGACTTTTTTTTTACTTACCACCGACAGTCCACCTACACACACGCACGCACACACATAATAACGGGCATTAAGTAGACTGTAAATATCATCTTGCATGCTGATTCTTCCTCAGCAACAATCAAAATGACCTCCGCATGCATTTATATATCACCGGGTCTACTGCACTTTTAACAGCATTACCAATGTTGGGCTTAATGTGGGAAAAGGAGGATGAAAGAAAGGAGTGCAACATGTTTCAGTTTTAGTTCTTGTTGTAGAACTTTTGTTACACTACTAAAATATGTGCATTTCATTTATAATTCATTCTACATTTTTTGCATTTTATTATAAAACACACTGGAAGAGTGAAGACTGCAGTGAAGCTAGTGCTTCCTCTGAGACCTCCACAATCCTCCATCCCGTAACATTTTTTTCTTGTAGCGGTGCCACTAACGCAAAGAACAGCTCAACATGCTTCAAGGAGAACATTAGCAACTAATTCTGTTATGTCAGTTAACAGATATCTGCACTGTAGAGTATTGTGCTGATTGATGGGGGAGAGAGAGGATCATCTTACTCGTCCAGAGTAAGCAATACTAATTCTGGCTATGGATGGTTTTGGAATCGCTCCTGATCAAACAATGCAATGCCCTCGCTGTAGTGACGATGATTACATGTTGCACCACTTGAAAAGCCTGTGACATGTCTTCTATCCACATAAAGCACTAAGAAGGACGGGACTAAAGTGGTAACCCTGCCCCACATGTTCTTGTGTTCTGCATGTTTTTACACACCCAGCATACCTCATGCCTCAAGAAATGCAGTTAATTAGCTTCATAAAGTGTGTTGAGTGTAGGAGAAAATAAAGCGTGTTAGAAGCAGGTGGTTACCCAGCTCAGTGTGGGCAGGAGTGAGACGACAGAAACATGTCTGGAACTACCGCACATGAATAAATAGCTTAAATAATATAATAACAATCATGTTATTATTAGCATAAATACAAAGTAACAAAAGCAAAACAGCAAAATGCCTAAAATTAAATGAAGCAACCAATCACATGACAACATGACTACAAGTGGCAGGGTCTTTAGAAATCAGACAATCAACAAATACACAATAATACAGAGTGCAAATTTTGAGAGATTGAGATAGAGTTGAGAGAGTGACTTAAAAGGTGTTGAGAGTAGTAAGACTGCTGTTTCCAGGAATGATTAGAAGTAATCAGTAGTCATTATGCTTTGAAAAAAAGTAATCACTGAAATAATCACTGTTTATTAATCAGACATGTAGCTGTGCAGTAGTGTTTTTACTCATTCGCCTATATTAAATAGGCCCTTTCTGCTTATTCTACTAGTGCAGTCATATTGTATGTTGTATTAATATCATTTATCACCATATTACATCTATCTATCTATCTATCTATCTATCTATCTATCTATCTATCTATCTATCTATCTATCTATCTATCTATCTATCTATCTATCTATCTATATCTATCTATCTATTCAACATTTCTAACTGCCTCAGGAAGCAACATTAGCAAAGTTTTACTACACACTTCTATTACCCAGCCAATTTGCATTGTACTTCGGGTTGGTACTGAGTAATAAGCTTAGTACCTAATAAGCATGAATTTTGAGATATTCATTTACACTAGTTTACACTAACATAAATAATTATTAACTGTTCACTGATGTGGTGTATTGTCACCTATCTAAATAGTAAATATATAAAAGAAAGTGTTTGTAAGTATTTTGGGTAATTTATTAATCTAATTATTTATCTAAATAATCTTGACATATTCACACAATGTAATATAAAATAAATAAATTAATAAATAAATAAAGACAGTGGTGATATGCAAATGTCAGTGTTGTCTAAAGTTTGCAACTTTAAGCAAGCAAGACAGCTCAGCTGTAAAATAACAAGGTCTCTCATCTTTCATCAGTTTGCGCTTTGTTTTACCCCGGACCAGCTGTCACCAGGTCACCGTGCTGATGTCACAGTAACAGGCAGAAAATAGTGCACCCTCTAGTCCTTTACTGTCCCCAACTAACACATAGCGCAAAATGCCTGCAAACCTTTCATTAACACTGCCTATCAAACCCAAAATAAAATGGTAAGTGCTGAAACCGAGTGTGTCATATAGCTTGTTGCACACTTCCATTGTATTGTTATAAATGTGAGCTGTTCAGCTGCTAACTGAGTATTTTTGGTTGAATGATGCATAAAAAAAAAAGAAGAAGTAGAGCACCTAGAAGTCTAAGCCATTAATCTGCTTCCCTTAACAGACAATTATTTTGACTTTTTTGAGAAGCGCAACTAATCCCTTCACTTCTTCAATTAGCATTAACCCCGGGATTGACGTGTGTGCAGGCGCCTGTAAGAACCTGTCTTGTTGGCCTACGATTTCCAAAACATTAGATGACAGATGTCAAAACAGCAGCTGTAAGAATTTTCCAAAGCCTGACAATCTCCTACTATGTTACCTTTTAAAGGCTGGCTAAACTCAGTATAGCCTTAGAAAGACAGTATCACTTGTGATAAATCACATTCTGTTGAAAGTGTGAATTCCAAACTGTCAGCAGATATATTTGAGTAAAAGATGCTGTAATAAGTTTAGTCTCATTGTTAGACAAAGACAAGATTGTTAGACAAAGCTTATTGATACAGAGTGTAAACTGAATGTACACGAGCAAGGTTTAGAATAAAAAACTTTAAAGATCAAAGTTCCATTAAACTGATTAAACATTAATGTAGCAAAATCTTACTCTTACTCTTATTCTTAGTGCTTCAAAACTTTTTTTTTCATTTTCAGCAACCATTATTGCAGTGCCGTAATAGCAGATCTCTTAGGTCATCTCTAATTAACGTTTAAAAGCTAATGGGTTATTAGAAAAGCATTTTCTAAATTGTCACTCCTTTCACACACTGAACATGTTGGCTGTGTGGAACTAGTTTCTGTTTTCTTTTTTTTTACATTTTACTTTTTTTCTCTCTCCCTTTTATTTACAATGTATTATTTGTGAGAGAGGACATGTATACATGCATACATACATAGACAAGCTAATATGAAAGAAGACACAAAAAAACCCACCATAACCAACATAGTAAGAACAGAATGTTCCAGCTGAAATTTCCCCAGAATATCTTTAATAACAGACAAAACAGAGGAGACCTGCTGCTCAGTGCTGCTAAATGGCTGGGATAACTGGCAGGTCACCTGTAGCCATACAACTCCCACTGACAGTAGACATGAACCCTACATGACTGCTCTACCAATCAGCCCAACAGTCCAGTACATAATAGACCATGCAACACATTAACGCATTTTCAAGCTTTAAAATCTCTCTATTATTGCATGTCTGGTGCTTCTAGAGGTGGTGCTCCATGCCTCCTGTGCATCTTGGGCAGGTAGCGTGCTGCTAACATTTACATCTCCGAATGCTATTCAGTCAAACAGAGCAAAGTTGGTGGAGTTTGCACCCATATTGAGAAGGTTTGTTAAAAAATGTTTAAAATGACCAACAATTTTGTGTCCGACTGCCATGGAGTCAGCAATACCTTTGTTTATGAAACTGTCAGTCCATTTGTGCAATAGTGTATAGTAGGCCTACAGAAGACAGTATGAAGTGGTATTGGTGGCTGGTATAGATGCATTTTCAAAAACCTCAACAGCAAACTATTATCAAACAACACTCAGATCTACAACTTACTGTCTATCTGGCACAATACATTAAGGTTTCAGACCTCAAGCCAAAGAAAGGGAGATATTCTTCTTGGCCACAAAAAGGCCCAAATAATGAAATAATTTTAAAAATAATAATCACAATTGCAGTCATAAAAACCACAATAAGATATTTTCCCCAAATCATTCAGCCCTATGTGTAATGATTCGAATAGCTCTGTAATTATAATTACGTTGTATATGGCAAGAAATGGACTTAACGGGTTAAATGCGAGGATATCCACAGACACTGCAAACATGCTTGGGTGATTCAGGCAAAATACAGGATATTGTGTGAAACCCATGAGCTCTCATATGGTCCTAAAAATAAATACCATCTGGCCTATTTGCATAAGCATACATACTGTCTCATGTGTACACATGTATACGCATGCGTGTTGCCTGCGTCAGAGGTCAGACAGTTCTAGACAGGGCAGATGGAGAGGTGCTTCTGTTCCTCTCTTTTTTCTTGTTTTCATGTTTTTTTGGAAAGAGTGGTTCAGCAGTAGAGGCAGCTTTGGCACTGTCAACCCGCCACATTTCACTCTGCCCAATTATATTAGCGGCCCAGCCATGGCAGGGAGTCACGCTGACCTTCTTCAGACACGCTACCACTGTCCCCTGCAACTGAGTGTGTGTGCACGTGTGCAAGGGGATATTTCCCCAGGAATTCCACAAGTTTTTACCTTTTAGAAAGTACAGAACAGTTTAAATATGTATTACATTAGAAATAGTAATATTTTACATAGAAACCTGACCTTTATACAGATATTCAGCACCATGGAGAATTCTGCTGCTTAATTTACTACAATTTCTAATGCGTTTAGTGCAGCGTCTAGTGCATTTCCTTATATTAGCATGTCTGATGTGTACTACAATCTCAACCAATCGCAAGCTGTTCAGCTGCACAGCTTTTGGGCCAGCTGAATCACATCCAATTGGATGGGCTTATTAGCAAGCACCAGCCATGCTAATGCAGCGGGCAGTGAGGAAAAAGGGGCCAGTTAGAGTGATCTCATCTGCATCAAGTTAACTAGGTCTTTCTGGGTTTCCTATGCTGTTAGAAAGATGTTAAGGTGTGTAGCAAGCCTTCAACAATAAAATTATTATTTAAATATTAAATGAATCCAATAAAAAATGGAAATCTCACAGAAAATAAATTTACTTCTAAAACTCCAAGTATGTTACTGTCCATAAACAGATGAATTCTAAAGGGCCTGTGTCACCCAAACCTTTAATCATTAGGTTTGGGTGACATAGGCCCTTTAGGCCTAATATTTATAGTTTACAAAATACGCTGCTAGTTTAGCTGTGTGGCTAAGCTGATTTTTTATGTAAGGCCAGCAGCATTACATGAGTATTCCATGTATTCTATAGTTCAGGGATGAGTCAACCTTCAGGATACATCTGACTTAGAAATCTGACGTTTACTGCAGTCATGTATTCTCCTCATGCTGCTGTGATTGTAAAATAATGTAATGATTTTTGTGGTACCACATATTTAAATTTAATCTGATTTTAAGTATTTGACAAACCAAAAAGAATTTGAATTTGCTTTATGGTCCTGTCTGACAGTCCCAGTGTGCACAAATATATACCACTTAATTTGCATATGCACCAAATTTAACTATGTAGGATAGGCTACGTTGATGATGAATCTTCCCTCTAATGAATGCATGTGATGACAGTAATGAGGGGTGGCAGGGTGGCCTGGTGCTCCGAGCGTCTCTCTGAGCCGCATAAAGAGTCAGGAGGTGGTGACAAGTCACAAAGGAGTCATTCTACAGCTCTGTACTAAACCAGCTCACAAACCAGGTCACAATCAACTCTTAAATCAAAGTCTCTGCCCGTCTAAATGGTTAATCAGTATTTCTAGGCTATGTCCCATTGGGTTTACTCATCTCAGTAACCTACAATTATGTTAATTATAAACCCAGTTGAGGTTCTGAACCTAATTATGCTGTAAATACAGCTACAATCTTCTGAAATACAGAGAGTGGCATTCATCACCATGATACATTTCACACCTGGAAAGGAGCCGGTAGAAACTGCTGGGCAGAAACAGACATGTGCAGCAATGACATAACATTATCGTTTGATGAGAAGCTCCATATTTGAATTCACTGTGAACACGATGGTACTGTCAACACTGACTCACTGGTGTTGATTATTTTACCTATGGGAGTGCACTAGTCAATGTTTACAAGCTACTTACAATAACAGTGAGAGGCTAAGAGTCTAACCTGATACTTACAGGGGTGTACATTTTTGGCCTCACAAATAAGATGTACAGAATCATTCAGTGCATCAAAAACATTAAAAAAAAAAATTATAATGCTACCAAACTGGGAAGATAGGCTAGCACAAGCTTTCTCCAGCTAACACCTTGCAATTAAACAACTCAACACGTTTAGATGCAAAAGTAAACTACTTATTCTGTTATTATAGTTAACACACATCTGTGTTGGCTAGCACCACTCATGGTCAAATGGTCGACCAATGATTGTTCTTCAATAAGACAGCTATGCCACTTAGGCCTCCCTGAATCATTCTGTACATTAAAATATACACACATATCATTTTGGGACAATAAAATATATAAAAAAGAAAGAAAGAAAAAACATTGTTCACTTTGCAAGTTAGTATAAGGCCAAGTCATTTTGTAATATTTCTACTAATCACCAGATCACACAATTTTCACATATGGTGAAGAAAACTAACACACTCAACTTGAGTAATCAGCTTTTCCTTTTAAAAACAATGCAGTTAAATAACCATCTTCAGAGTGATGCACTGCAGTGTCGTTTTCAGGAAAACCTTATTCAGTGAACGTAATTCAGGCTTTATTACATTTAATTTCCGTTTTCATTTTTAATACAAATTAAGTTCCCTTACCCATGGAAATATTCATTCACCTTTCACTGAAGTAAAGTGCACAATTGTATCTAAGACCACAGCTGTACCTTTGAGGGTACCTTGATAAACAAAAATGCACCTTTATAGCAGCTTTTTTCTGACAGTGTAAGAAAGAAAAATAAAAAAGAGGCAACTTTCTGAAAGACCTCACGTGTCACATCTTGAGTTTTAACAGAGATCGCAACAAAGTCACACATCATGCTCAGATTTGTCAAGATAACACTTTATCTACAACTAATCGCTCATCTCTCCCTGATCTTTGCTGTGCCGTTAGAGATCTTATAGGAGATTTATAGGAGAATCACCTTATAGTCTCCTAAGTGACATTCAAGGACATTCCATTTTCCTCTTGGTGCTCTTACTTTTTAGAGAACCGTGTTTTTATGCTACAGAGGAAATCAATAATGGTGGAAGGATTTCAGCAAATACCAAACAGTCTGTTCAGTGAGGGGATATCCGGAGCTTAGCAAGACACAGATGCTGGAGACTTTCTAAGACCACTTGTTTCCTCTGAAAGAGGATTAGGTTGGGATAAAAGAAAATGAAAGTTATAGAGGTCAAATGGAACTCACCAGCAAGGTCATATAACCCTCATTCACAGATCCAGAACCAGAACATCACAAGATGTCTATGAAGTTACCACGAGTACCCACTATACAACAAATATATTTGCTGAACTCAGCTATGACTCAGATCTGCATTTCATCACCTTCTCTCTTTTTCATCCCACCTACAGTATGTCTTTCTTCACTCTGGAGTCTCATATTGTGACAAAGCTGAAAATGGGCCTGATGTTGCTGCTTCCCACACACTGATCCCGCTGTCGCTAAAAGCCCACACAAACACAGACACACAGAGCGTACATCAGCTAGCAGCTAGCAGAGAATGATGCAAGCACAAGATTGGCAGGGGAAAGGTTGTGCTTTACAGCAGTACCTGGCCTGTCACATGAAAGGGACATTCCATATAAGCAATGCTTGCAGACCGTGAGTTAAGGGGGAAAAGGTATTATGTTCTTTAAAATAAACCCATGTTGCTGGAAGCTAAGCGACAAAGATGAAGGAGGTGCTAGTTATGCATTTTATTACCATTTTTATATGTTACAGCTTTCAGCTTTAATCGGTTGCTTACTAAGTCAGTTCTCTGCTTAACTAGCCTCCTGAGACTAATAATTATTTCCCCCCAATGTCCAGACAGGGCACGGGAAAATGGCAAGAGACTACCAAATATACAAGCTCCAGCAGTGAAGCACTTTGCCCAAAGACTAGTATTTGCTCACAATATGGTCATACGTCCTTTTCCCAGATCATTCTTATATACTTCTGAGGAGGAGATGTAATAATAGAAGATAAACCAAAGCAAAAACTGGAGCTCAGAAACAACCAAAAATCTAATCATTGTCACGCCCTGCCGGTAAAAATATAAAACCCCAAACATCTGACATGTGAAGTAAAGATAAATGAACTGTCTAATTTTGTAGTTTGGATTTCCTTGCTAGTACAAAACTGCAAAATGCAATCCATCCCTGTAAATTTCTTTTAAACTGTAAGCATTTTTACAAAAAACATGAAATCTGTATAAAAAAAATCGACAATGAAGAAATAATTTATGCAATTATTGAGGTTTTTCTATATTTTTTTGTTATATATGTTTTCAGATTTTTTGCCTAACAATGAAAATAAACAACTCAATGATTGGTTTGACTGGAAATGTAATAAATAAGGAGTGGCCTTTGACTTCTGGCCAGCAGTGTATGTACCCAGTGACATCCCGTCACAACTTCACTGGTGAAATGCTGACATGCTAGGTTACTGTTACTAAGACTAATAAGACTAATAAGGCTTTTGGATGATGTTGTTTGCTGTGGGTACTACAGAGTGCTGCTTTTAGACATCATAAAAACATGTACATTAACCTACACATGGTTAACCTTACACAGGCTCAAATAAAAAAAAAATGGAAAGTGCACTAGTCCATACATGGATATGAGTGTGTGAGTTGTGTTTGTGATGTGATGTTTGAGACCTGTATTTAAACCAATGAAGCAGAAAGTGGAGGTGCATCCTCTCCTCCTGTGTGGATCACACTTCTCTGCTGTGAGGTTAACACCTGTTATTCACACACAGGCTCCCTGCTTCTCCCACAGACACCCATCACCATGCAGAGGCCCCATCACCCGTACAGAGGCCACTCTCCTTCACATTTATAACCATTCCTAACACATCATCTTAATATAAACCCTCGCTTATAGCAACTCTTTCTTACCTCAACATACCCATATCTCTCTTTTTCCTGAGGCCATCACACAGACTCCTCCTCTTCTCACAGAGACCCCTGACACCCTTACAGAGACCACTCCCCACCTCAGCGAGGTCTCTCACCCTTACAGTGGCCACCCCCTACTCAGTGTGGCCTCTCCACCTCTATTGGAGGTCTCTTAGCCTTACAATGACCACTCCCCTTGTCGCTGAGGCTGTTCACCTTCTCATAGAGATTCCTCAACCTTATGATGATCATCCCCCCTCCCAGTGAAGCTCCTACCCTTCACACAGGTTCCTTCCCCTCAAACTAGTACTTTGCACACCTAAAACCTGGTACATCATCGGGCTTTTGATGCTTTTTGTCACCTTTAGCCCTAAATATTAATTTACCAGCATGCACATAATTCATACTTTCCATGATTCTTTGGAAATAATCAGTTATGAAAGTCTAACAGCTTTTTTACTTCTGAATTATATACATAAACCCCTCTAAAAGAAACTTTCCAAACTTTTCCAAACTGTTTGTTACAGTAATGTATCAGCTTTGTTCACACATGAGCCTCACAATAATTACCTGGGTACCATACTGGGTCTTGTGTAGACTATACTGGGATTTACATTCCATGTCATGTTCACACTTTACTCTTTTTTATTTGAATTTCCACTAAATTCCCCCAAAAAGGGCACAGGTAAAAGGGACTATTGAGGCCAGTCCATTCTCCCTGTGCTATTTCCTCTTGCCTCTGCTTTTACTGAAGCCCCTCCCTAATTCACAGAAGCCCCTCCCACCGCTTACCTCAGGAGCGATGTAATCCGGAGTGCCGCAGAACGTGCGCGTCGTCATGCCCTCGTACATGCTCTCCTTACACATGCCAAAGTCTGCAATTTTAATGTGTCCCTCTGAGTCCAGCATCACATTATCCAACTTCAGGTCTCTGAAAGGCAATGGAGGATGGAACGGAGGAAAAGAAGGGGCAGGAGGGAATTAAATGTAAGTGTCCATCCGTCAAACTGTCCTGGAAATTGCTCACATTCATTATGACTAATACTGCTCCTAATGAAGGCAAACACTACATTAACTCCTACAGAGTCTGCACGGTGGGCAGAGAGCAGCATTTATTAGAAAGACCAGCACAGATATTAACACTGTCCGCACTCTTCCATTTCTTTAATGCAAGTTCTGTCCTAGATGGCAATCATGTGGACCTTTGTATGGTGGTGTGTGGGATGTAGCTTTTGCAGGGCTCTGTGAGTGAGTGAGTGACAGAGTGAGAGAAAGATAGAGAGAGAGGGAGCAAGGTGACCTCAGCCACGCTTCAGCTCGGTCATCAAAGAGCATGATTAATGGGAGATGAATGTTTCTGGCCTCAGGGGGATCAGAATGCAAAGCACGGGGGCTGAATAGAGAGAGCTGTGCAGGCAGACAGATAAACAGCCTTTCTTCTCTCTCTCTCTCTCTCCTTATCCCTTCATCGCTCAGGGTATGAGTCATTTTCCTTCATCAGTGCCACAAGACTGGCACTGGGTGATGTCTTACTCTGAGCTCTAGAATGTCAGCATGATCGCAGTAAACCGACGCATTGCCACCTGCGGTGCGCTGGCTTTGATGCCAGTCCAAGTGATCAACTTTCACTTTCAGTTCAGGCTCAGATCAGAGCCAGCTGTGGGCATTTAAAACATCTCAGTAATGCTTTCTGCCAATGGGAGGTGTATAAGCTTAGCATTACTGTGATCACAGCGTTGCTTAGCACTGCTGAGAAGTCACCGCTTTACTTCAGTTATTACTGTTGGAAATAAACTTGGAGCTGATCAGAGTCTTAATGCTTTTGGTAAAAACTTTATGGCTCCCTCTTCACTAGCCCCCAGGCTCCAATTATATATGCAGCTCTTTCCTAAATAGCCAAAGGGGAGATATAACAACTAATTATAACAATGCTCTAGGCGTTACTCTAAACCAGGACATGTTTGTTTTCTTAATATCATTGTTCCGGCTAGAAATGTTCTGTTTTTCTTTCTCATCCTTATATACAGGTGGTAACGGTCATACACTACAAGAATATGCAGAATGTCTCACAACCTCAGTTGCTTCCATTAAAAAACTTATATTATAAAAGATTATAATAATCGGTCTCTGTAGCAATTGCAGGCGACAAGAATCAAGTTCTAGAAGACACAGTACATTGTTATTTCAACGAATTAGCATATACAAAAAAATCTAAATAATATATTATTATATATTACATATATAAATATATTAGAAATGTCCTAAAATATACTACAAGATATAAACATTTGTACGAGGCCTGAGGAAAAACTGGAGCTCAACAAAACCCAAAATTCTCATCTTCAAATAAACAGTACTTCAAGCTTTCATCTTTAAAAGAAAGAAGAAAAACATAATTCACTTAAGAACCAAAAAGAAGATAAAACTCTAAACCTGGCCATTTGACATGTAAAGAGAAGATTAAGAACTGCCTAATTTTTCTGGCAGGCAGCTTTTTGTACAGGCATGTTTTTTGCCAGCAGCAGACATGAAAACATGTAGTTTGTCAGTGTTAGTGGGATAATACAGCAACATATTTCAAACCTTTCAAGCCATTTTCAAAAACACTAAGCTATACAGAAGATATATTCAGAAGAGTACTCAAGAACTCAGACTGACAACTGATGAATTAGAACATGTTTTTGCCACATGTGTTTTTGCACTTCTTTCTCACATATTTGGGCTCAATCACTCACTTCATTTCCTGTTTGTGGAACAGGTTGCCAGGTGAGATATTTTTATCAATATTGGTTAACGCAGACTGACATGCGTAACAGGAAAAAGAGAGTGGGGGAGTTCATGGAAAAGATGCCTCACTGATGACATGGATGCCTAGAATGGAAGCACTATATACATCTGTGAACATATGACAGCTGGTAAAAAGGGAAAAGATGGTATTGTAACTGCTTGTCCTACAGCAATTATCAAGCTGCAGGGTAAATATGCTAAATATATGATACAATTTTAAAACCACCTCACTGCATTCTACATATGACTACGTTTTTAAAAAGAGAATAAATAGTCTCTAAAATTATCTCTTGAAAAAATGTGGTAATAGAACATTTGTAGAAAAGAGAATGTATTTGGTTTTGGCCCACCTGTAGATGATTCCCTTCCTATGTAGGAAAAACAGACCCACCGCAATCTCAGCTGCGTAGAATCTGCAAGAGGATAAGGATCAGTCAGGACCACCAGAGGGCTTAGAAGAATGAGAGAAAGAGATTTAGCATTTTCACACCAATTCCCACAACAAAGACTCAGACACAGAAAAAACTATTTGTTTGCTTTGAGCCGAAGCAATTACGTTGGAACACTAAAATGTTGTTGTTGATGAGCTGTACAAATATATAAGACGTATATTAGACAACAAATAAAACAACAAATACAGAAAAAACTACACTCCTAAAAATATTCTATATAAAACCACAACCACAATAGCTCTTTGAAAGTGTTTTATATATGGTTCTACACGGAACCTATTTAAAGAAAATGCTTCTACATAGTGAAAAGAATTAGTAGTAGTACATTTTGTATTGTGTACTATGCATGTTAAACTCACAAATAATGTATGAACTAAAATTTATTTTGTTGTCAACCACTCTCTTCCTGGATGAAGGAAAAAAATATAGAGAACAAAAATATCCCATAGTGACATTCTCATATGCCAGCTGCGCTACCACTGAGTCAATATCAATGTCTGCTGCCTTAACATGATACACAAAGCATGCATAAATCAATCATGTAGTAGCAGAGGGAGCAAAGCTGTTCTGGAAATGCAATAAATCTACCTCTATTTTGGGAGTACACATGAATCTATATTTGTGCTATAATACAATACATTCGTATGAGGTTTGTAAGCAGTGTATTGACCCAGCAGCTGGATGAACACTGCTCTGTGGTGAGCTGAGGGTTCACTGTGTGGTGTACATATGAATAACTCTAAATAGAAATGCTGATCAATAGCCTGCAGCAGGAGCACACTGTGAGCATACGTGCTTACTAAATGTCAATACGCTTCCATCTGTATCATAAAATATATGTTTTCTTTCTCACATTCAAGTGATATGGCTTCCAATGGCGGATAATTGCCTAATTATCACTAATCAACTGTATTTTCATGTCTTGTCCATCCATGCATCTGCTTCATTAACAGCTGTCAGTGAGAATCATCCCCTGGAGGGAAGATACAGATGGAGGATAATTTTGCCTATACTCTCTTCACTCTGAAACAGTGTTTTCTTCTATACAGTCTAGTGTCTTACACTGCTTGGGGTTCCTTAAACTTGCCCACTTGCTGGATGTGGTACATCAGGTCCCCTCCGTTAATGTACTCCATTACAAAGTAAAGCCGGTCCTGCAAAAGAGACAGAAAGCTAGTGATCGGATTGTGTGACTATATGGACCTTTTCACAAATCATATAAACCTGCAATTAAGTATTCAGATTTAAGATATTAACAAGGATTATAAGACAAATGAAATAATTAGTCTCTAACATTAAGAACCGTCAGGATTGAAACACAATTCAGTAAACTTTTAAATATAATTAAATTAATAATAAGATTTTATTTCTGTTCAAAGCTGCGTTTGCTACTCATGCACTGGCTAATGTTCATAAAATTACTTAACTACTTAAATCTTCACACTACAAGTTGTGTGCTGGGTGTTGGTTATAGTGTACAACATGTGCACCCTCTATCACCGTTGACAGGTTTTCAGGTGTGCTCCTGCCAACTTGGGCTAGTTTGAAAATGTAGTCATAGGAGAAAATGATTTCAGCCCATCATAAACGCAGCAAGATTTGAGAACTACCTTTGAAAAGAAAGACACGTATGACAAGCAGCATTAATCAGTGAACTAAGGTTGGAAGTTAATACAATTCTCAAACTTTCTACCGTAATGTTTGTAACTAAAAGCTAAATACAATATAAAAATCTATCCATCTATCTTTTTCCACAAAATTGCTTGGTGCACAGACAGAGATTAGAATGCAGTGGTAGAAAGTTCACATTTACAGAAAGTTGCATAACAGTTTCGTAATCTGATTATAAGGGTGTAATTTCATAGTCTATGGATTAATAGATAGAACAACTAATAGGTTTATTGATTTTATAGATTGTTAGCAAGCATTCGAAACCACCATTATGGGTAACACTGTGCAATATTCTGGAAGCAAGAACTAATAAGAGTTGTGCTAGTGAGCAGGAACTGAATAAATTTTGGAAAAATATTGGGTAATAATTATAAAAAATAAAAAAAAATCATTAGTCACAGCCCTAATCACATCAGCAAAGCAATGATGTTTGCAAATTCACATAGGCTGCCAGGTGGCTTCGAAGGACTGGGCTCTAGTATGCATTTCTCTCAGCAAATGTCAAATCTGATGCTTCTCATGATGAAGAAGAAGCACACAGATGGCACATTAGCACTTTGGCTATAGTTCAAAAAACCTGAATTTCCATTACGCTGTCCTAATTCAATTAGCTTTCATTAGCATAATGCCTTCCTGTATGTCAAGACCTAATATGATTACTCTTGTAACTTAATCACAACTTCCTAATGTTTACAGTCATAGCTGCACCGGCCTATACAATATAGACTATTGTCACTGTCCAAAGAAAAACAGGTCTTTATTTTTATTTTTGTCTTTATTTTTGCAGATGTTCATATTTCTATATCATTTAAACACGACAGCTGCTCTTTCTATCCTGTGAAAGTTTCATGATGAATGGACTAATAGAAATGCCCCAAAATCACTTTGAATAAAACCTCTTTACCTAAACTTACATTAAAAGTAAAGAACATTTGGCCTCTCCTGTAAAGTTACCATTTTGGAGATATTTGTTTATCTTTGGACAGTGATGTTATATAGAATATACATTCTGATATAATAACACTGTACTGCATTTTCAGGAGGACAGACAATACTGACTGGCATGCACCTGAACGCTCAGCTAGTTAATCGTTGAGGATGGAGCTCGGGGAAGTGAAGCGATAAACTGTGATGGAACTGCAGCAGGCTTTGAGGAGTGGGGTGGTAATGTCTGTGTAAACCTAATGAATAAAGAATAAGGGACAAGCAGGAAAGGGCTGCATTATTCATAAACAGGCTGCCCACAGTGAGCTTTCCCCGGTTGTTACTCTCGAAGAGGCCATCCTTAACTGATGTCGTCATGCCACGCTACACAGACGTGATCAGAAATACGGTGACAAATGCAAAGTTATACAAGCCTTTGTAATGAATGGAAATGCATATTTCATGATAAGGTCAGATCAAGATCTAAAGCCCCATGAACTGGAACTGGAAAACAGCTAGCAGTAAGCTTCTGCCATCCTTTTAAATTATTAACAGGCAAGATGTGTAAAACCTGCAGAACATCTACGATGTAACTTTGTAGCTGTGTGCAAATGAAGCTCTCCAACAAACACGCTGCATGAGTATAACCTTTAACATGTATAAGTATAACATAAGGTTAAAGGACTGCTTCACCCAGTGTTAACAAAAAACTCAGTGCTACACTAGTATAAACTCCTGCTTATTAACTAATAGTCCCAGTAGCATCTCTGGGTAAATAGGGGAAATATTCCTTTAATTCCCTCTCACAATTTCTCAGTCTACTTCATTTCTGCCTATATCTCCTATCTTTCCTCTTTCACTGGCATTAGCATGTTCCTTTATGTCTTATGTTAACTAATCCTTAGCATCTCATTAGCAATACATTCAGAGACTTTAAATAATTAAAACCTGTGGAAACAGTAGTTAGAGCAAGTACATGTTACCTACATGTACTTGCTCTAACTATTGTTTCCACAGGTATGTAGGGCACAGTAAAACATAGAGATTGCAATGATCTATTATCGGGTGGAATCAGCAGAAAACACTGATCCATCATTGTAACAAATCTAGTCCGAAATAGCACATTTGCTATGTGTCATGTTGGATCAGGTCAGGGTTTCCCAAAAGCATCACAAAGAAGATTCTTGAATGGTAGAAAAAAACATTACACTGATTATCCTACCAGTCAAAATCAACGTGGATGTGCTCGGGTACTAGTGTACTGGTTCATGTTATTTCATTAGGTAATTTAAGGAGATCATCCAACACAAAAAACTCCCAACTTCTATTGTCAATTGTTGAGTAATAAAATTTGTAAAAAAAATTTAATTTCACTGTGAACAAATTTGTCCGATATTTCTGTAAATTTGCTATTTGTTTATCTAACGTTTATATGATGGTAACTGGACAAAAAACGGACAAACACATGTGAAGACAAACGGATGGTCAAAGCAGTACTTGACTCTAATGCTGTTATGATTAGTCATGCTTAAGTACACATTACCCAAAATCAGGACTACTAAGTTTACATGGAGAGGAAAGAAATATGGTGACACCCAAACGTGTGCTTGTTTTCTCAGCATTATATGGTTTATGAAGTACTACATATGCTTTACCACTGTCTGGAAGCAGGAGTGGAGCTGGGTGAGGAAGGGCGGCTTGTCCCTCAGAGCAAGTACCCTCTTCTCTACCATAGTGCATTCCACATCATCATCCTGGATCACCACGTCCTTCTTCAGGATCTTGATGGCGTACAGCTCTTCTGTAGACTTCATCTCCGCCAGCATCACCTGTGTGGAGAGTCCATCACAGACAGTCTTTGGTTTAGAAAAGGCCTAGAAACAGGACCCCTCTCCTTATAATAGTAATCATAAAGAAAGAATGTGATTTTATAGTAATGTCAGTTTTCAATATTTAGCAATATCAATATCTGAGTTGTTAGAAATGTATAGTGAGCTAAGGAGCCTTTATGTAAATCTGTAATGAAATAAACGGCTCAGATTAAACACATTAATTTTCTTAACAGTAAAAAATAACAATACTCCACTTGTGCTATCTGTGAATGCTTTAAGTTATCAGACTTTTTAACAGTGCCTTATATACATTCATGATGTCAGTGCAAACTACTTAATTCAGTCAATTAGCTGACCATTTCTCCAGCCAATCAGCACTCAGTAGCAATACTGTTAATGCACTATTGCCCAAAAGTTATTGTTGTCTTTGATTATATAATGAAATACACCATTGTATGTCTGAGCAGCAAAGTATTAAACATTTGTTTTCAGTCTGACTGCAACTAAACATTTCTGCACATCGGCTTGGAGGAACTCCACCATACAGAACAGCTTCAACTCTGGGATTCTGGTGAGTTTCTTCACATGTGTGCTTTATGTCTTTCCACTACATTTCTACAGGATTAAGATCAGCACTTTAACCTGGTCATTCCAATAACAACTATTCTTCTCGAACTGTTTGGTAGCAGCATGAGCCACATTAACTTCATTCAGTTTATGGACAGATATCATGGCATAATAACTAGCTAATGTTAACATACAACATGAAGCTTTTTTAAAAGTGAAGAGAATTCAATATTGTATAGCAGTTCGTCTGTGTTTTACACAAATTACAATAAAACACAGTTCATTTGGAAAACACAAGACAAGTGTTTGAGCATCATGTCTGACCTTGCCAAAGCTGCCCTTCCCTAGGAGGGCCAGGAAGTGGAAGTCATTAAGCCGGACCCTGTCCATGTTGTTGGAGGGCAGGCTGAAGCGTCGGTGGTCTGACGGGGTGATCACTTTCTTTCCTGGGCCCAACTTAGCTTTCTATAAAAACAGCAGATTTTGATGAGTGTGATATAGGCACACACACACACACACACACACACACACTTTCTTTCACTCACTCCGCATGAGGGAGTAAATCTTTGACATTCGGTTCCTGTGAGTGGCTATCAAAATATCTGCTGGAGACTAAACAAACATAGCTTTTTTTTTAACTCTCAGGGAAGCTGGAGGACCAGAAACTTGTGTTTAGCCACGCGGAATTAAAAAGATATGAAGCACAAAGTGAACTGTGCCTCTGGGGTTCATGCAGCTGCTGCGAGAGGGAGAAAGAAACTCGGTTGCTCTTAGAGCTCTGCTTCTGCTTCCTTCTGCTAATTCACCACCACTCACAGAAGCCTGATTCATCAGAGCAGTTAGTACCTACATGCCTAACAGTGAACAGTCTTCTTGACATGATGGGAAAAGCATACCTTCCTAGTTTTAATCAATTACTGGTAATGTCTGGGGTGAAGGTCACAAGCCTTCAACACGTGTGTAATCTTTGGCTGAGCACAAAGCTTAAGATGGTGTCATTGAAATAGAAATACATAAATGCTGACATATATGAAATGCTTTGAGAGTGCTAGTCGTTGCCATTAGCATTGCTACAGGAGAGAAACAACATGCATTGCCACATAATGTATGCATTCCCAACTAGCTATATTTAGCATTGAGTATACCACTGAAGCATTATATAAATGGTACGGTTGCCAATGTGATATAATTAATTCAAGACATTGTCATAGCTAATTTAAATGCCAGTGACTTGGAAATTGTAAAAAACACTGTGGTTTATATGGTCTCTAGCTTAAAGGAGCAGTGTGTATGATTTAGGGAGATCTATATTTAGAAACTGAATACAGTATACTATATATAATACATATATATAATATAATTGCTACAGCTGCCCAGACCACACACAGGCTGTAGGGAGTGTCTTTCATGTTTCACCTTTTTACATTAAGCGAAATCTTGAATTTGGTGACTTTACAGTACTGGTTGGAATTGGTTAGCACAAGAAAAGGAAAGGAGGGAAGTAAAATGAAACAAACACTGACACAACAGCAGCAAACATGACACCCACCCTAGTTTCTCAGCTCGACAGACTGCAATATGCAACCTTACCACTAGAAGTTTACACACTGCTCCTTTAATTCTTAAACATCTGCCTCTTAAATTGTTCACATTTCACCAATATGGTCAGATGTTTTACATTTTTTACACAGTTTGAAGGTACAGAATTGATATTTCACTAAGGATTGATATTCAATCCTTTAATGCAATGCTTTTGTCTTTTGGTTTTTGTTAGCTGAATGCTAACTCTGATTCTAGCACAAAGATTAGACTAGAAGTTTTTTAAGTCCTCGTTTTAATTTTGATAGGACTTCCAAGGACGCCCGAGTGAAAGTAGCTCTGCAGCAAGCCGAACACTTCAAAGCAGACAGATAACGCAGTGGTCACGGCGCCGAACAGCCATGTGTGTGTTAACAGAGACGTCTGGAGCAGCTCTTTCATATCGAGGAGCCACACTGAGAGCTTCATGGTGGTGGCAAGCCGCTTGTATTTTCCAGCGTGAGCTTGAGAACCACAGGGTCCCTTCCTGCCCGACAGTGATAATGAGGGGCTGCCACACTCCCCTCAAAGCCTCCAATTAGCTCCTCCGACTCCTCACACATGCTCATGCCCTCTCTCACCCTCTATCTCTCGCTTTTCTCATCACACTTTGCATCGCTTGGCTTCATATGAAGAAGCAGCGTGAACGGCGGGCGCGTTCTCTTTTCTTTCTCTCGCTTTAATTGCAGCTCCCTGTCTGACAGGGCCCGTATGACCTGCCCCTGCTAACGTGTCTGAAAGCTTGTCAACACTGACACCACCGCCACTCCATTAACACTTGACTTGTAGATGGTCTATCATAAAACACAGGCAACGCTTATGGTCACACTAGGGCTTTCAGGGGTTTAGAGGAAAAGCTGGTCAGTTCAGAATGGCAGTTTAATTTTAACCACTTGAACTGCAGCCCTTATCGGGGGGATTTAAGGCCACTGTTGCTACGGCTGGAGATCTTTAAACACCTCACGATTCGATATAATTTGGATTCAGAGTTTTAAAATAAGGTTATTTATGCCTACATCTTTCTCACCATTTAATATGTTAACTATATTTTATTTTTATTTTTTTTGTTCTTTATGTCACATTGTGCATCTTTATTGTTTACATTTTTGTCAGTTTGGCACTGTTCACACATTTCAACTGAACTGCAACATCTTTCCAGATAAATCTTCCATCTACAGAGGAACTCCACCACTTTTTCAAATCTAAGTAATTCATATCTTGATATGTAAACACATTCATTCAGAGTGGTTTGATGTGAAATGGTTTATTGTAGAGAAGCTACTGATTTCTTTACAGTGGTGGTGATTAGAGCCAGGGGTCACTATCTACAACACAAACATAGCCATTCTATTTATTATCCAAACCTACAGTGACCATCATGAGCCTCCATGACTTTTTATATAAAATGATGTTAAAATAGTCATAAATCTAAAGAATGTTTTATTTGGGGACTAGATTGCCTTGCAATGCCCTGCATGTAACCCTCATAATAACAGGATGAAAATAAACGGATTAAAATACAACTTAAACACTTAACATAAATCTTATTATAAAACATAAATTAATATGTCAGACATCAGGTGTGTCTCAAGTAATACCTTTCTGGGAGGAAGTTCTTGGGAGGTTTGGTTCCTATCACCACCACTGTGAACAATTCTCTAGAGTGGAGTATTTCACCCCAAACCTTCCTGAATGATTTAATTACATATCATTTCTGAACAGTTGGTGGGGTTCCCCTTCATGTTCAGCACTAACCCTTTTTTACAGCTCCTGAAAAAGCGGCAGTTCACAAAAGTCACTAACTTGTTCTTACATCAGTAGAAATTCAAACTTTCTCTCCCTGTTGAAATGCATTTATTATGTACACTGGCAGAACTGTGTGAACACATGGCAGAGAAAGACTGAGGAACATGGGAACATATAGTGGACATTTGTAGAATTACAAGGCAGCAGATTTAAAAGGCATTTCATTTTTGGATATTAAATACAAAACTAAAGACAAAACAGGTTAACAGACATGTAAACATATCAGACAAATAAAACTTGATTAAAAAAAAACTTGCACCTCGCCTCTTAGAGAACACAATGTACTCCTCACACTCATCAAAGGAAAATCTTATGTCGCCCTCTAGTGGCGAGCTCTCGAAAGTGCACTTTTCTTAATCATGCAAATCCCATCCCAAATGAAATGCAGTGAATATCAATATAGTCCTTGTTGCATTAGATTAGTGTGTTCACATTCTTCACAGCAAGACAGTCATGTGTTTAGTGAAAGGGGGGCTACATTACTGAGGTCACGTTTTAGTAGAGGACAGAGAGAGGTATTGTGGTGCTTCATTAGCCGTGGATGCATATGGAGGCATGCTTTATTTTGAGTGCAGTGAGTAATGAGTCCGCCCTCTATAGTCCTGTATAGAGGCCATGCTGCAGACCACATACACGCACAGTATATTACAACAGTAATATACCATCCCCTCCGCTTCTGTTGGCTGACAATTTACTAACAATTGCATATGCGTGTATGTATGTGAGAGAAAGGCTTGCTGAGAAAAAGAGAGGGTGTAATATGTGTCATGCTTAATTACTGTGTATGCGTGCAAAAGTCAGAGGTCACCTGTGATTTATTTAATTTCCAGTCTCAAAGGCCATTCAGTCATTCAGCCAAGAAACAGGTTTGATAGAAAATGACACCACATTCTTAATTACTAACTATAACGTCGCTAATTCCATTATTTTTGGTACACCTGCTTAGAAATATACATCACCCAAATCTCAGATACATTCAGTGATGTTAAGAAGTGGACTATGGGGTGGTCAGTCCAGTCTTCTTTATCTGATCTGATTTCCTTTTTTTCTTCTTGAGAGTTACAGCTCCTTTCAGGCCTATAGAGGCATCTAACAGAGTCATCTTCTAACAGTGGATTAGACTTGGAGCTTGATTTTCTCCTCTCGCTATAAAGATAAAAGCTTTATGTAGAGTTCATCTAATGGTAAGTTTTGGTGGTCTACCGGGACTGATAGGAGAGAGGAGAGAGTTTTATGCCATGACTTTCAGAAATTTTGGAAACTGTTTTTACTCATTTGCCTTTGACATTTCTCTTCATTACACAATTGGATTACATTCAGCAGTAATACACTGTACTTAAAGGCCAGGACTGATTGGAAGTTTAAGAAATGAAGGGTGATCCTGAAGATCTGCACACTGCAGTATGTTTGAGTCAGATATGCTGGGAAAATGTATGTTTGTGTGTGTGTGTGTGTGTGTGTGTACAGTGCATAGCAACCCTGTAAAAAATGGGACTGCATCATTGTTAGTAAATCTGATTTCTCTGTAGTGGCCGGCACCACAAACAAACAAATCAGAGAGGCAGAAAAAAAGATTAAGAGAGAGGGAAAAAAAAGAGGAAGACAGAGAGACGAGCAAGCAGAGCAGAAAGGCTACCTTTAGGAAGTGGATATTTAGTTGACAGGCCTACAAGAAAAGAGAAAAACTAGAATGTTAGTTGGATGAGTGTGTTGTGTGTGTGTGTGGAGTTCACACAAACATCACACTCCGTTTCAGGCTGCTGCTACAGACAGGGACGCGCAGAAGATAAGAAATGTAATCAGTAGGGCTGGGTATCACTAAGAATTATTTTTGGGTTTGATATATTGATTATGGAAAAATGCTTTGTGAAGCCTTCCTTTTAAAAACAAAGTGAAGTGTTAGAGTTAGAATATTAGGATTTTAGAATATTGAAGTAATTCACTCACTACTATACTGACTCTCAATAGCCAGCCCTGCTAACAAGAAGGACAACTGACCTCTATCTTTATCAATATAAGCACTTACTGAGTTTGCATATCAATATGCACATTATTAATATCACCATTATGTGCCATTATTGAAGAGTTCATATAATACATATGTGGTATTAAAGCTGTGGAATCTAAAAAAGACATCTAGATTTCAGCTCAATGGACGGCTTTCTCTGCACAAATGGTCTTTCATTTTTCTTTGAAACGTCAATCTGAAATCAAAAATGTCCTTTTTAGCTTGTTAGTTCACGTCTCATAGTCATATTGAGCACACTTTCACTTTCATTTCATATAACTGAATCAAATTAGCTACAATCACTAAGCAAAGTGTAATGACACTTGTTCTTGTGACTGGGATTACATCACCGTGCACCAGCAAGTGCACCAGAGAGTGTTAAAAATGTTTTAGCTCCTCCCCCCACCACCTCCACCTATTGAGGAAAAAGCTCAGACAAAGAGAAAACATGTTTCTGATATCATAGTGGGTAAGACCACTGACCTCCATCTGCGAGCCTGCAGTTTAGTTCCTCCTGCAGGACTCCTAATGCTACATGTACCATAATTAAACTGTAAGTTGTTTATGGAAATTCCGCCAAATGCAAGAACATAAACACAAAAAAAGAAACAAAACTTTATAGCAAGAGTTGATGGTACGTCCACACCAGCATGCCACATCCTTTTTATTCACTGGGTTTACTAACACCTTTCAAAAGCAGCTGTAGAGTTTCATCACATATTTAGAAAGTAGTCAGATTATTGGCTGCCTTTTACAGACCTGCTGATTATTTACAAGGCCACTTAAGCCAAAATGAAAAATGTAACCGTAGCTACATGTGTTGTAAACTTCCCACCCGCCTCCTACAGTGATGCCATAATAATCCCAAGAGCAAGATTTTCCCAGTCACTGCACAATGCCTTTGTGTAATGCATGCTGCTGTTGCAGTGAGACAACACTACTAATCAGTTAATTGTTTATAAAGTCTGATGTTTCTTTTACAGTTATGTGTTTATTTTGTAAATATACACCAATCATTACACAGACAGCATATTCTTTCAGTCTGTGGGAAAAAACAGTGCATCTGATTTGCAAAGACACAAACAAGCCTTTTCTGACTCCCAAAAAATACTATGTATTCGCCATGCTACAAAGTTCTGTATCTGCTAAATTGCTTTAAAAAAGCAAATTTCATCTTCATGCATTCCAATAACTTTCAGATTTGCAACCATAAAGCACTGACACACCATTTTGTGCAATAAAAGTGGTACATATTATGTAACGTGAGTCCTTTTTCATCGGAGAGGGTCCTGACAAGTCAGCCCTGTCAGTGCAACCACGATTTGGTAACACTTCATGTGCCGGGCCTTGTTTCCATGGCAATGAGAGTTTGCTTGTGGATGCGCTGGCACCGCGGGGACGTCAAGGCCACGTTCGACACGCAGAAGTGAGAATTAAAAAACAGAAAAAGGCGTCTGAAGTGTGGCAGACATTATATTGTATTCCGCGGAGTAGAGATGAGGAAGAAAAAGCAGATTGTAAGATAACAGAGCACTAAATGAGCTTGTTCTGCTTAATAAAGTGTCTTTAACTGAAACAATCATTCTGACCATTTTGTTCAGAAACAGTATATTTAGGTCTAAATTATAATAGTTTCATTTATTTGTATTAGTAAACTATTTTTTTTGGTCAATAACATCATACTGGATGATCAACAATGAGGTACAGGAGCGTCAATGACATCTTGATATTTTAATACAACAATTTGTCAAATCATTTGATGACTTACAACATACCTAGCACGCATAGCATTTTGATAACAATGTAATTATGGATTAATTATAATTAATTATTAGTAATGGATTAATTATAACATACTTATGCAATGACACACAAGAAGAAGTGATATACCATGTATCAGATATCAGCACACCAGTGCCAATATCTTATGGTACAGTACACTCTCATAATCTCACAATCGTATGAAAGCTTGTGAAGGTTTAATGAGCAGCTATAAGTAGCACAGCAAAGCTATATTATAATACTGGACCGCTGTATGCATATGGCTGCTGATCTAATGCTACACCCCAAACGACACATGAGAAAACAAGTGACAAAAGCAGAAAAAAGTGTTAAGGTTGGCGCTGCTTTCCACCGCTGGAAATTATGACGAGTTATAGGATGAAGTTTGAGGCAACTCACAACATCTCTACCCTACTCTGGTAAGTAAATGGGGGGAGGAGTGAAGAGGATGGAGGATGGACGAAGAATTCGACAGATTACATAATTTTACATCTTGCTCCTTTGAATAAAAGGCTCAAATATATTGTCTAATATACTTGAAAATGAGATTTAAACTAAAAATTATCTCAGAAAAACATGGTTTACTACCTTTGCTGGAACAGTTATGGCTTTCTCATTGACATCATCAGAATACCATGAACTGTGCGATCACAGCAAGTTCAGTCCGCTTACATGGTCATCAAATAAATGAAAGCAGCCCATGGGTACAAACCACCATGCAATAAATGGTCAAACTTTTAATCTAGGGTCGTATTGTATTTATGACATCCTTTACACCAATCATGTTTTTTATTGTTAGATTTAGACAATTACTCACATTAAATAATAAGCAAGTTTATGCATTATCCACTAATAAAAATAGCTCTGACTGAGCACTGCAACTTTAAAAGGCTAATAAAGCAAGTATTGTACTGCCAAAACCCTCCAGATGTCTACAATGAAAATGCAAAGAAAACTGTGATCATATCAAGCTAACAGCTTCAGAAAACTCAGTTAGTTACACATTTTACATGTTTGTAACACACAAGTAACAGTCACTCACAGCAGCTTATATACATGGTTCTACAATTGAAACTTCTGGCAGGTTAGAAATGTAGAAAATGAAATTGGAGAAAATAGTTTCTCTTCAGCCCCTTTGGTTAGTTTAAAGTTTTGGCTAGTTCAACAGCTTCACTGATCACAACCGGAGTGTTTTTTGTAAAAGTGGTTGCCACTACTGTTGAAGCTCCAAAGGATAAAAAGCTGAAGTAGGCTTCTCATCCACCAGTTTCTAATCGGAATTTTCAGTTCCACCTTGAATGGTGCTGCAGTTACATATGAAGCTAACATCAGCTAACCACCTCAATAAATGCATTCATTTGCCTCAGTAAATGCTCCTTAATTCCGCTTAATCAGGACACTAATTAGTACACTTCTAACAGTAACTGCGCTATTTTATTTTTAGCATACTATTTAGTCTGCTTGTTTGCAGATTGGGACACGAAAATAATACCGCAGCAGGATATCTCAGCAGTGTCTGATGTGGAGTCCTGTGTTAAAGATTCATTTAAACACCAATCTGAGGACTAAGAGCTGCTCATCTTTCTGCAATTTTCTGGCAGTAACAGAAATAAAGTACCACCCTACGATACACTGCCACCAGCAGCATCACTAATCAAAAACCTCCAGCGATGAGTGAGTGTTACTGCTCAGCACTGAGAAGTTACTGTACGTTTCAAATCAGCGTCTTGCCACAAATTCTTACTGTGGAAAACAACATCCAGACGCTTTCCCAACAACAATTTCTTGGTTCTCATGACGATTTCAAGCTGAGGACAGTTTAATGATCTGTCGATGACCCAGTTTTTACCCTGCAAACTAAAACTGCAGCGGCTGAAATACACTGGAATTCAAAAGTTTGGTATCACAATTCAAATAATTTTAATAAATAAAACAGAATTGTTACAGATTCATGCATAAAGTGGTTTTCATATTTAGACTACAACTTTTACAGATTTCTATTTATTAGTAAAAAATGTTAGAGAATCAGAATCAGAACTAGCAGTAGATGATTTTATAATTACTGGGAAAGATGTATAATGAAGTTATAATGAAGTTATAATTAAAATATAATTAAAACTTAAAGCTGACTTGACACAGGCAGCTAATATTTATTGTAATAAAATGCTAAAGCTGGTGGTTTGTTTACACTGATAGACACCATCTTCTTAATTTTGTTAGTTGGAAAAATATATCGGGCACTTTGAGCTTCTTGATATGGTATTCCAGGTGGTTAGGTGTTGCTAGACACTAAGTGGTTGCTTTGTTATGACAGATAGCGAGCATATATCTGTCTTCAGGTTTGACATGGTCAGCTCTGCAATAAGGTCAGCATTTACTGACTGTCCAGCAAACAATGTTATGACAAAATTGTGACAACTCGGAGTTTTGGTGCCCGTCCAGAACATCACAGTGTTACAATGCTATTCCTCAGACCGCTGTGACAGTTGTCACAACTTCCTAGACTCCTTCATAAGCTCCATTATATTCTGCATGGAACTCCATGGAATTATGCTAAGCAGTAATACCACATGACATTGATATTTAATAATGAGGCCGTGAAGTCATAAACAGCACCACCCTGCAGGAACGTGTTAAGAAAGAAGACAATGTTGTAGTATTGTTGGGTGCTTGCCATTGCCTGTCCACCCCCAGACCACACCTGCTGTCAACGCTGCTAGGGTATATTAGGTGTTGGTTAGAATGTCACTAATCAAATGCTAGTATGTGTTAGGTGTTTTTTAGGTGGTTGGTAAGTTGTTGTTAGCATATATACAGATGGTTACTAGGGGGTTGCAATGTGTTTGCTAAGATGTTGTTGGTGGCAGATAGGTATTAATTTATAGGTATTAGGTTGTGGGTCAAGAAACATTACACATTTTTAACAGTAGAACAATAATAAGAGCATGAAGAAGAGTTAGTTGCCTTTGTTAAGCCAGTTGAATAAAAATGGGTTTCCACATAGAGGAGTTACATATACTGCAATTACAGTGTTTTATTTATCATTTCACTATTTCTTGGTGTTCACTAAAAAACAGCATTTCACTGTAGTGGAAAACAGTATTGTCAGAGATTAACAGTTGTTCTGATGTTCTGGCCCTAGTGAAAAATCCAGAACCGTGAGTTCCCCTAGCAGTTCTGACACTTGCTCCAAAATCCTCGCATCTTCAGCCTCACTGAAGCTGCTGTTACCATGACAACCCAGGGTTTGGCTTAACTAAAGTTTGATTAGTGAAATTGTTTGCATTTTCTGTTTCACCTGCCCCTTTAGAAGGTGGCTAAATGACACTTAACGGTCAGAATGCATGACGCGGATGTATATTTGGAACCTATCATTCAGCTGAATTCAGCTACTTTAAGCTGCACACGCTGATGACACACTTGCTCAACTGTGCACACATAGCTGGTATTATTTCTATAGAAAAGCACTGCCAATAGAATGAGACGCTCTGGAGCAGCTGCACATGAGTTTAAGGTCACTATGCCCAATGCCAACCATCAGCTAGAGGGGGAAAAAGCCCCCTAGCATTGACTAGTGATGGAAATTCATCCAATACCTTTGGGATGAATTGGAGTGGTCCAAAACGAATTATCCAAAATCACTAGCTGACCTCAGTTCTGCTGTTGTGGCTATTGTGTGTAAATCCCACACACATAGGGGGGAAAAGGAAAACCTCTCAAAAGATCATGCTCCCTCATATATTGCTTTCATTTGCTTGTGTATATATTAAAGAGCTATTTGCTCATGTAATGTTTACACCTGCAGTAGCCTATACCAAGCAGAGGCCCCTGAGCACTGGCCCCAACCGCCCTTTCAGTAAGCTATCTTTAAATGACACATATGCAGTGATGAAAAGAGTGTTTAACAAATCAATCTATCTGCTGCTCTAGATTCTTTTAGCCATAAGCTCGCCCACTATCTCTGATCCAGCTTAGCACATTGTTGATCATTCGCCAAAGCAGCTTCATTAGGAGCCACCTGAGCTCTTTTTTATGGGACTAAAGAAGCTGCATGTGCTGAGATTCTGTTACGTTGAATACTACATGCTTTGTTTCATTAGTTTAATTTAAATGTTTTAGAAATGACCACTTCACAGCTTTTATATTGTCCTGCATGTATTATTGTGAACAATTTAAGTTAGCTGAGTTAGCTGTGTCCAAAGGTTTGGCTGGTAGCACTTAAATAAATACAAAACTAAAACTGAATTTGTACACTGACACAAAAAACACAGACATGTCTTCTTTATCGGCTGGCTTAGTAAGAGAGTGGGCAGGAATGTTACACTGAATTTTTTTTGACCGATGCTCTTGAAGCTGACCCTGATTACAGCCACAATTCACACTCCTGCTGAAACTGTGCTGCCTGCAGATTTTGGTGGTTGGCTCAGAAAATGTGTGAGTTCTTGCCTCCTGATCTACTTTAGCAAATTAAATGTTTCAACATTATGTTGGCTGGAATCTGTATGTAATCTAGAAGTGCAAGCTGGTCATTCAAATCTGAATTGATCTCAATAACGTGGCCAATAAAAATTGAGTGTGCAGATACAAAATGAAAGTACTAGCCACTTTATCAGGTACACCTACATGGCATCTGCACTCACTTCCCATTTTATCAGCTCCACTTACCATAAAAGAGCACTTTATAGTTCTGCAATAACAGTCTATCTGTTTCTCTACACAGTTTGTTAGTCTCCTTATCCAGATTCAGGACTGGAACCCCGACAGGACTTGCTGGTCACGTGCTAGTGAGTGTTGCACTGGTACAAGCAGATCTGACACAGAGGTGTAGCAGTTTTTAAACACTGTCAACCAGTGGGCAAAGCTGATTCTGTAGCAAAGCCAATTTACAAAAAAAGTGATATACAGTGCAGCAACATACATATACATCAATAAATGTGGCTTCTGAAGAAGTCCTGTATCGCAATTTATCCGATGGGAGTCCTGACTATTGAAGAACAGGGTGAAATGAAGATGTAACATAATTTGCAGAGAAACAGATGGACTACAGTCTGTAACTATAGTGATACAAAGCGCTGCTCTATGGTCAGTGGAACTGACAAAATAAACAATAAGTGCAGAAACAAGAGTATCTAAAGAAGTGGTCAGTGAGTATAGACACCTACCATGTCTCTCCACCTAAGACCTCACTCAAAAACATGTTTTGCCCATTGCTTTTATCTGTCTAAGTGACAACTGCTCTGAGCTTTTGCGCTTCCATGTTTTTTTTCATCGATGTCTCCAACTGGGCAGTGTGTGAGCACCCCAAAAATCTGCTGTAAGAATCTGTGAGAAGGTGTGAGGCCCAGAGTCCTCTCCTACTACAGGATTTTAAAAGTTGTGTATTAAACCAAGGGCTTGCTCTATACAAGATATCACATTGCTGGCCAGTGAGTGCATTTGACACTTTCTGAGCATGATCACATGAAAAGTCTTTAATATAACATAACAGAGTCAATCAAAGAGAGCTTCTTCCTGCGAGAGTGATGACGCACCATGCCAAGGCCACTGCAAATAGAAGAGTACTGCTACACTAAATCTTCTAGTTTGGAACCAATACAGAAAGAGCCCTCACCTCGAACTTCTGCCTCAGTTCCAGATTAATGTCGTCCACTTCAGGAATCGGAACATTATAGTACTCGCCCTCCTCCTGATTCAACATCTTATACCTGTCGGCAGAGAAACATGTCTGCTTTAGCATTCACGCTTCTTTGAATGTGTAGTGGCTGAGGACATGCAGCTAAGGAGGCTTAGCCAGTGAATACAGTAGGTAAAATCATACAGATCATAGTCATAGTGTAATCATAGTGTTTTTTAATGCAAAACACTAAAACCTAGAACAAATACCCTCACAGGTACTAGATTTATTCACATTCAAATCTTTAAGGTTGTGTTGACTGTCTATAAATGGTTTTTTTTCTTTTTAGTATCCCATAATTTTATCCCAGTGAAATTTTCAGTGGAACATCTAGGACAAAACAGCTTTTAATGATTGCTTTTGTGGTATTAACTCTGGAGAGAACTGCTATTCAAACAAAACATTTACAAACAATAAAAAAAATAAAAACTGGTTTAAAAAGGGTCTCTGCAAAAGACTAGCCACGTCTAATTTTGGTGGATCACCATCACCTGCACTGCAATATATATATATATATTTAATGTCAGGACAGATGATAATATTTTCCCAGCCACTTTTTGTCAATACTCAATGTTTCATATCTTTAATACTACTACTAGTATTAATAATAATAATAATTAATGTATTATGCTTCTGGGTCACAGGTAGGCCTATCCCAGCACTCACTGGGTGAAAGGCAGGAAACACACTGGACGGCCCGCCAGTCCATCAAAGCCACAGACACACACGTTTACACACACACACTCACACCTAGTGGCAATTTAGTGTCTCCTGACAGGATGTCTTTGACTGTGAGAGTTCAGACACATACAGAACATGTACTCCATACAGAGTTAAACCGTTAATGCTGTTAATACTGAAAATAGACACATCAAAATATTATTACAGTTTACATTCAGGATCACAAAGTGGTCATGTAACTGTGCTTGGTGACTCAGTACACACAGTCGGTACAATAAACAAAATCTGACAAACTGAAATCAGACTGTTTTGTTGATGTGTTTTAATGAATGTGTTTCTTCCATCATTTATCATAAGTGGTAATATGAAGGCAATATTTAACAGTGTATTGCACACTTTGCTGCTTGTCTCACACAGAGGCCTGTGCATGTGCAATGATGGCCATCGGTCAGTACGTCAGAGCCAGACTCTTGTTAAAGTAGTGTATTATAAGAACTCAGAACTCAGAGCCAGACTCTTGTTAAAGTAGTGTATTATAAGAACTCAGAGCCAGACTCTTGTTAAAGTAGTGTATTATAAGAACTCAGAGCCAGACTCTTGTTAAAGTAGTGTATTATAAGAACTCAGAGCCAGACTCTTGTTAAAGTAGTGTATTATAAGAACTCAGAGCCAGACTCTTGTTAAAGTAGTGTATTATAAGAACTCAGAGCCAGACTCTTGTTAAAGTAGTGTATTATAAGAACTCATGTTTGTGTGTAATCTGTGTTTCAGTTTGATGTTGCTATTTAAAAGCTCTGGTTCTGTTGCTGATGCGAGCGGTAGCTGGGTTAGCAGCAGCCACTGATCAGTGACAGAAAGAGCCGCAGGCAGCAGCCGACAGTCTGCTCACTGTCACCGCGTGAACAAGAAGTGTGTGCATCCGCTACTGTCTGCATGGAAGATATCACTCCAGCTTCCCGTAGACACTCTTTCTCTCTCTCTCTCTCTCTCTCTCTCTCTCTGTCATTCTCACCCATACAGCACACAAGTGAATATACACACAAGCATTTCCAAACATATACTTTGACAACACCCCCAGTCGAACAGCAAATTATGTTTTATTGAATTTCAAAATAAGTTTACACAGGTGTATAAATTTCAGTGTGCAATTCCTGCAACCTTTCATGCACATTTCTATGTATTTAACTATGTATTTCCATTTTTTCAATAAAAAAACCCAAAAAAACACTCATGCATACAATTGTGCATACATATTAGAAGAATGCTACATTGCTAGCCTAATGGGGCTTATTCTCTTGCACTCTTACGCTCTAGTGTGATCTCTCACTTTCTATTTTTCTCTTTTTCTCTCTTTCTCTTTCATTGTGCTAAAATGTACAACTGAGTTTGATGAGTGGGTAAATCATGTATCTTGGGTCGGTAGAAAGGTCACAGCCGATCTTTCCCCTCACTTATTAATTTCTGCAAAATTAAAAGGTTAAGACATAAAGAAAGTCATTCAGAGTGCTTGGATGTGAAATGCTCTGTCCTAGAGAAACCTATTGAGTGAGAATTGTTCACAGTAGTGGTGATAGGAACCAGATGTTTATTCCTACTAGCTCCCTCACAGAAGATTAATATACAAGTGGCCATGCTGCTAAATGTCACTGTTTACAATAGTTTTGATCTAAAATGTATTTTAAAACACATTCATGGCTGAGGGGTACCAGCAAGGAGGCAAAATAGCATCTGAGGACAACAGAGGATGAAGCACTAGTTTACCATTATCAGCAACATATTACACACATTCAGCCTCACACTGGCTATATATGCATTCACATCCTGACCTTAAAAAGATAATCAAAGGTATATGATTTCGTATATAAATAATAATAATAACTTAATTAAATAATGTATACATGTATATTGTAATGTCACTACTAAACATAGAGTTGTAGTCCATATTTTAGCCACACCCCTACATTTTAGAGCAGGAAGGAAGCCACATAATGAGCAGATAGATCAGATTACTTCAAAGTAAATGTGTCCAAAAGTCTAAAAAATCAGTGTGTAACATTGTGTCCCCTGACCCATGTCAAGAAAATCTCTACGAAGCATGATTTCATATCAACATCACATCCAAACGCTCAACACAAAGACAAAAAAGCTCCTAAGATGATGAAAGTTTTTTTGTTTAAGTAATAGTATAATATTTGATGAATTATCACAGTTGACAATAATATCGTCAATAAGGTACCATTTACCTAAAATTACTGTTCATATTAAATAAACATTGCTCAATAATGTAGTGGTAATAGTGTTTTTGGAGCTTTTAAACGGTATTTGAAATGTGGCACTGGAACATACATACACCAAATACTCCTAAATATACGCCTCAGCAGACACAGAGCATACAGATTCTCTCCATTTTCTCCCTTCATTAGAGCACATTAGGGTCTGAAGTGTTCTCCTGGAGGAGAGCTGCTTACTGCAGCACTAGCTCATTAACACAGATCACTGCGTGAGGATGTGAGGACTTTTAAGCACTAGTGTACTGCAGCCTTCCAGGAAACAGTGACCACATGTGGCGTCAAGGCTCTTTAATTCATCAGCTGTGGTGAGATAACGAGAGGAACCGACAGGCTGTCAATGGATTAACACCATCCAAGAGCCTCACTTGCATCAGAGAGAGAGGAGCACCAGAGTGTAATCCCAGCTTCGCAGTGATCCCGGACCCACTCAGCAAGACCCCATGCTGATGATAAGAATTAGAAGGCATATAGCACGACAGAGGGTTTGTTTATGTAGTTAACCCTCTGAAGTCACAGTTATTGCAGTGCTTGTGAGGGCCGATTTTCACACACTGATTTTAAGGAGATAAAAAATAAAGCTGAGGTTGTTCCCTCATGCAAACTGTGTGATTCCATTAATGGGGTGCCATTTTTGTGCTACCGATGTTGCATAGCAGCTAAAAAGTGCATTTTGGTCACCTGAGTCACCTGTAACCACACTTTTACTTAAAATAAATCATATTATTTTGCATTAGTGTGTAAATCCTTTTAACATACCACACATGAAATATAATTTTTTATTAGTCCAACCTTACAGATCATAAACAACACACATTTTTGTCATGCCCTGCAACCTGCTCTGTAACCTGAGCACATTCACCCCTATGAAAGTCAAATATTCAGAAGAAATTGCAAACATGCTCATTTTCTGAAGATCACGAGAAGAAGGAGGCAAGTTTTGAACCCTGTCACCCAAATAATAGAAAGAAATACATTCTTCATTTAAAAAATAAGGAAAGACGTTGTAGGTAGATAATTACAACACGCTTAATGTCCTCAAGAAAGGACACAAGCTAATTCTACTGTGAAATTTCTTATACTCAGGTTTCAAAGACCAAGACCCAAATTTCTAATTAAATGTGATTTTTGAAGGAGAAAATCACTGCAGATTAATCCAAGACTAGGTTTAATCCATGTTCATGAAACCAGTATAGAGTGTAATTGTTAGCAGTTTTGTTGACCTCTGTGTTTTAGGTCTTATGTATTTATTCGTCAGTCTCTTTAAATAGTTCTTGTTTGTGTTACAACATGTTTTTTCTATGGCTATTATATTATTTAGTATTGATTGTTGCTGTAATAAACAAAAACAATTATAAGTATATCTATAACTATAACTATAAGCTTAGCAATCACTGGTTGGAAATACAATAAGAAACCAGAAATTAGCGTTTCATCTCATATTATATTTTATTATATATTAAATATATGAAGGTTCTTATGAATAGCAGTGAGCTACTGGTAAATCCCTGGACCTGAATAGTGTCTGATTTTAGCTGCAGATCCTGCTAATATTTCTAAAATTGTCAATAAGGGTCAAAGAGAGGTGAACTCACCAGCCAGACACAGGGGCTTTGATGAGCTCCGACACACCAAATGACATGGAGCCCATGAAGTCGTTCCTGGTGGTCCTGTCCCAGTCCCATACCTCTATTGACAGCCGTCGGTCTTTATCTGTGGCCTTTAACTTACTGTACACACAAAGACACATACAGAATCAGTATCATCTTATTAAACCTGCTCACTCAAGAAAGCCCAGATCAGAGTAGGTGTAGGAAATCTGATGGCAAGTTTTCTTAATTGTGATTAATCACATCACATAGATCGATAAATCCTTTTGCTCTGAGTGACCGAGCTTCACTCGGCTGTAGAGAAGTGCATGTTATCCCAAAACACCACAATGACTTAACAAGTAATTACAACTTCCTTACTTAGCTAAGGCACTAATGTTGCCCAACAACACTATTTTAATGGGAGCTGACACTGTGTTTGACAGCAAACACAGTGTTTTATTGTTATGTTTGCAAATGTGATTGTTCTGATTGCCCACTTACAAGGTGAAGGACTCGTTCCAGGTGGGGTTAAGGGAGGAGCGGATGGTCCTGGTTTTCTGCTTGGTTTCATTTTTGGGATCTGGGATCAGTTTCAGTTTGACATATGGGTCAGACAGCCCATTGGGGTCCATAGGAATTAGATTTCTTGCTTCTCCGACTGAGCACAAACAAAGGGGAAACAGATCAATTTAGTTTTATCAACAAAAATTCTGTTTAAAAGCCTTAAAAGGAAAAAAAACATTTGATATAAAAATTTTGCATAAGACGTTCTGCAGAATAAGAACCCAGTCAAGGCTAAGCAGGTAATTACGCCCATTTTTCCCATCAATTAACAGTGAAATGCTCTCCTCTTAGTCAAAGTGAACAGCACTATATGACGCAGCAGAAGGTCACGACATCACTTTAATCACAACACCGCCAGTGGCTATTACGAGCAGGGCTGCAAAACGTTATTGAAAAACAGCCTGGGCAGAAATGAACGGTCAACCAAACAAATCAATGAGGGCAAACATCTAGAGCTGTGCAGTGGCATGGCAACCTTAAGGTATTCCGTCTCCACGGTAACCTCTTTTGGACGGTGGGATGTGTTACGTGAAGTCGGCCAGGTGGTGATGAGAGGGCCGCTGATAAAGGACGATAAGTGCAAGTGTAGAGCCGTACAGTGACATTTCCTCTTGCTCTTTAAATGTAATTACACAGTTAATTACACTGATAAGTAGTGAACTGCATTTCTGTACATTCTGTTTCAACGCCTGCACTGATCCAAAGACAAACGGCCGCAGTAAGAAGTTACACCGTGTTGGGAAGGAGGATAGGAAGTTAAAAATAACACTTTTGCGAACTGTGATTTTGAGGCTTGTATTTTGTACGTGGTACTAAAGCTACAGCGTGCACACAATAATAGCACGTCCCGAGACACGTCCCGTCTGAAACCTGAAGCTGTTTTGTCTGATGTCTAAAACCTGCACTATAAAAAACACCAAAGATTTAATGTTTTAGCTTAATGTCGAGCCAGTAAACCTGTGCTTTGCTCCCACTGACTCTTTGAGTCCCACTCGCTCACATGCCACGGTCACACAACCACCATCATCTAATCACGAACTGCCTTCCAGGAGCTCCTTATCTGATTCTGATTCATTGCACCTGTGACTCATTATTTAGCTTGTATACACGCACCTGGGCCTCACTTTTAACTAAGTGTAGTATTGCCATCGTTTCACGTTGCATACTGAGCGTTATTTTGTCTTTACCAATTCTGTTCTTGACCTTTTGTGTTTTACTGGTTTTTGCTCTTTTTGCCTTACGCCTTGTACCTTTTTCAGACTGGTTTTTGGTTTTGAAACTGGCCTGTTTGACTACGTCTCTGTTTTCCATGTTACTGTTTTCTCACGGTTTTGACCTGGCCTGGCTTTTTGATTATTCTCTTGGATTGCCGTATAAACATTAAAGATTTCTATTTAAATACCTGTGTGTGTCTGGTTAGTCACAGCTGCCTTGAACCTAAAAACTGACTGTTGCAAAAATATAACATCACTAAGTTACCAGAAAGATTTTGTGTATTAAATTCTTGTGTCGAGGTGACATCTGCAGGTAGCATCTAGTGCATTTAACCAGTGCAGGTCAAACAGTGCAACTCAACAGAAGAAGCTCAACTGTTGAATGCAATCTCTTTCTACAGCCCCCTAGTGGTCATTCCGCTGACTGACTCAATAATTGTAATGAAAATAGGGAAATAAAATATATGTTACTGAAACTCTGTTATCCGATTTACTACAACTCTCTTTTAATTTAAAATATTCAGCTGAATGTGTTGCGCTACAAGTGAGCAATAAGAAAAAAAATCAGGGGTGCAAGTGGAGGGATGACAAAACAATTCACACCTCTCTACAAGATGGCTTTGCAGAGATAAAACAGACATGTTTCCAATAAAATAAATTTCAGAAATGTTGTTTTTGAAAAAAAAACAAAAAACAAAAAACAAAAAACGTAGTTCTGAAGGACCTTCTCTAAAACAGGTGCTTTACTGCTACAGTGAAAATGGGTTCATGAAGGACATCAGTTCAACCAGTATTAAAAGTTAAAAGTTTTTTTTTTAAATAATTTTTGCTGTTTTGCTATGGCTTGTTTGAAATGAATCAATCGATGTTGGGTTTTTAAACTGGACAGTAAATGACTGTCGCTGGGGGCTGTTACCATGGTAACTCAGGCCTATCTTCTTCAAAGCAAGGCTGTGCACGGAGCAAGAAGTTTTCATCAAATGCAAGTCACAAGATATTTCTTACATGCAAGCAAAACTGTGGTAGAGCTGCCATGCCCCCTCTGAGGAGACTCCATTTACACCTGCACCTACTTGGCTCCCCCCTCTGAAGAGTCAGAACATGAATTCTCCCATATTCTGCTGGCCTTTCTCAGTTTCAGCTCTGCCCTGGCCCATCCCCCTCAAGCACACACCTATACACTAAGGCCACTAATTATAATGCATCTATTTTGCTTTATTAACTTTTTTAATTAACTCTAATGCAAAGCTTACCAGCCTTCAGAATGGCTTACTTTCAATTTCATGACAGCATGGACTCCACTAGCAAAAGCTGATGCATAATTCAAATATTCCATATATATATTATCTCCATATATATATATATATATATATATATATATATATATATATATATATATATATATATATATATATATATATATATATACAGACCCTACTATATACACTTTGTCTGGCCTTGCGCTTCTTGAAGTCTCTGCCGCCCAAACAGAATTCTGTTTTCTTTTTTCTTCCTGTTCACTGACCCTCACTTTCTTATATCTGGTTTTCATATGAGACTCATTTATTTTCCTAGAGTTGACTGTCTGCCTATTTCACAGCCTGTGATGACTATGAGTCTTGGATTGCCCCTAATAATGCTACTCTGCACAAACAGCCTGCCTACAAGCCCCTGACATTAGTCAAGTCAAGTCAAGCTGTAGAAACTGCACAGGTGGTACATATGGATGAAATAGCGATGCAGTCAAGGATGTAGCAATTGGCACGAATGGAGAGGAAAACTGGTCGGTGCCAGGTCCTGGTGGTCAGTCCTCCAGAGCTACGGGTGAGAAATGTATCATGAAAAATGACACCATGCCTTTATTATCAGTGTGAAAAATGATTCTTAGAGTTTAATCCAGAGGAAAAAAGCATTTATGCTAATATACTTAATGAGGCAGAAACCCCACACAGGAAAAATCATGTTTTGACCATCTAGAATCCATCTTCAACATTTATGGCCCCAAATAATTCTTTTGCTCTCCTTTTCTTTACTGGACGAGGACAGTCAAGCTGTAAAAACTAATTCTTCCGAGGGTCACCATGTCCACTAACCTTTTGAACTTTGCCTAGACAATTTAGCTTCTCACAATCATGCCCTTCTCAAAAAAGGCCTGCTGTGTAATCTATTTGAAGGCCATGTGTGAAAGGTGCTGAGAAAACCAGCAGAATTTCAGCAGCAGAAGCAGAAGCTTCTATGGCCGTCAGCGATAGGAAGACGCCATGTTCTTGTTAGCATTAGCTGCAGAATGCTGACAACCTGACTGCACGTGTCAAGGTCAATTATCTTGGTTCTACATTTGCTAGAGAGGCTAATTCTCCTGATAAAAGGACATTTGTCTTCCCAGAAATCTGTATGAAGCCCACAAGCTAAACTTCTTCTTCTCACAAAGAAACAACATGATACCATCTTCATTTATATATACTGCATATGGTGAGCTGAAGGCCTTGAGTGAGTGAACATTGGTCTGAAACAGTAATGACCAGGTGGAGTGCTTAATTTGTAAAACATCAGGTAATGGAACACTAAAGGTGGGGTGATCCAGCAAGTGGCAGTGAGGGAAAAGGTCCTGGAACGCATAGACACAACAGTGTTTCAAGTGTCCACATAACATAGTAGCAATCTATGCAATAAAATAATCCTAGCTTTAATGAATGCAGTAAGGAGCTGCCACCATAAAATCTCAGAGATGCCACTGGATGAATAGTTTTTGGTGTCCTACAAAAAAAGAAGACGTCAAAGAGGTGGTGGACCCACATAAATAAGTTCTGGAACACACGTACCTGAAATCTGAGAGGTGCCGGATCTTGTTCCAGCAAGATCTGGCACAAATTAAGCACTGACCAAGTGGATACATACACATGTTCACCTGAAATAACTGCAATGATCTCCTGAACCAAAAGGGGGAGACCAACCTCTTTCCCTGAAAAAACAACACCTACAAGCGTAGTGACACAAACTCTATCTCTACACAAACTAACTGAATCCATTTAAATGTGGGTGAAGGAAACATCGTGGTCCTGGACTTCTTGTAGGTCTTTCGTTGCTGGTCATGCAGTTACGCACTTTTATTTTAAATGCTGAAATGCTAAAGATCTCGCAAGACGCAACAATACAAAAGAAGACTGTAACTGGGCCCTTTTCATGTCCTGCTGCATCGGTTCTCTCCAGATTCCCTGCATTCGGCTACAGAACGAGAAGCGCAAGAGAGAAGCAAGGAATTTATCTGCTGTTGTTGCTTGGCTACAACATCTAACAGAGCCTTTCTGTTTTTTCTTCATGCCTTCTTTTCATCCTTATCTCTCCGTCTGTCTGTCTCATTCCATTACACAAAAAAAGTCATTCTTTGAGACGGAGCCTGTCAAAAAGCGCACCTTGTCGCTCGTATTATGAGATTTGTTATGCAAGCAATAATGCACAGCAGGAAGCGCATTATCGCCATGTAGCCGCACACCTCTGGCTTAGTGTGAGGTGTGTGGTTATGTGGTGATAATGCAACCTCACAGTTTGTTACTACACATGTGTGCTTTTAAAAATGGAATTAATTATCTAATGAAAAGAGCATAAATATGTAATATGAAATAAATATTTCACATGAAGTAGTTCCAAACATTCTATTACAATTGTAGCATTAATAGCATGTACATTATTGTTTGATGTTAATGCAATTAACATCATATAACAAAGCATATTTTGTAAATGCAAACTTCAACATCAGAAAGGTACATGCTGTAACTCAAATGTAAAATTGTGTAAACAAGAAAAATCTATGATTACACCATTATATGAATATTTCATGTCTTATGGGTCAATATTAAAACACAAAAACAAATTAATAACAGTAATAATAGTTTACAGATTCAGTGTAGAGATTTAGTTTGGTTACCTATTACACCTCTTTTTATTGTGGCATAAAATTCTTAGTCTGATGCTGTAATCATTTTATGCAATTGCATTTCATAAGACTAACATAATAATTCATACCTGAAAGCTCTTCTGCTAGTCAGCTATGTACTTGTTTAATAACTATCCCTCAACCTCACAAAAGAGGCGGCTACTGTGCCAACAAACCTGCACCACTATAATGAGCTCTGAACCAAGTTAGTTATATATTACCTAAAGTTAATTATATATAATATATATAAGTTTATATATATATATATATATATATATATATATATATATATATATATATATATATATATATATATATATATATAAGTTTATATATATATATATATATATATATATATATATATATATATATATATATATATATTGAGCCTGTATAAAAATATAAAAACATGTATATTTTAATATGTTGTCTCAAAAATGTGAAATTTAATGAACAGAACTCATGATTGCAGTTCTGATATAAATGCTATTTTTTTGCACGTTACTTTTGTAAGTTTGCCTGACTTTCAGCTAATTGAAATCTCACAGTGCTAATAAGAGGGCTGAACAGACTTTGTCATATAGTAAACTGCTAGTGTTAGTGTGTATGTGCTGGCTTACTAAAGATTCTGTTCATAACTGCACCAGATTACATTGGGTTAAAATAACAGCTGCACACTATTTTTCAAGAATGCATCACAACTCTGTGACCATGCAATTCAGTATATTCTTAGTTAGTCAAAAATAATACTGTGTAGCAATGTTAGTTAGTTTGCAACAAGCGTTTACAGAATAATCATGATAATACACAAGAGAAACAGTAGCCCCTAACTGTTTTGACACAACTGCTAAACTGTACTGCATCCTCACATTCTTAAGAAACCATCTGGAACTAAATGCTCTTTCTCTTTCATAGGTCTGCTGGAATATGTAATGTGGTCCTGCTACAATACTCTCAATAACATACAGCAAAGTATATCCAGTGATGAAAATCTGTTTGAGGGTATAGATTAAAGAGGAAAGAGGATTTCATTAGCAGTTTTTAATGACCTGCAGTCTACAGATGAATTGGTGAACCTGCTGAGTGACTTTGATCATGTCTGCATGTGGATATAAAATATTCTACAGTTCAATAGTCTGGAATGCCAGTAATATTGTCAGTTATATACATGCAATGCTGTTGCAGGTACATATCAACACTCTCCAAATAATAACATGCATCCTTAAAATAAGACCCTTGTGGGAGAAGACGAATACCTTCTGAACTTTGAAAGGAACAACCTGCCGAATTCATACTCCAAACAATAGGAAACAGCATATCACCATAAAGTTGTAGCAGTAACATGATTGACAGGAGATTACAAATCACCATCAGAGGATGGTGCTACTTCTTCATTCTTTTAAGTGATTTGACGGTACAGTGACTCACTATCGCCTCATGAGGTACAACGTGTTACTAGGAGGGCTGAGGCTAGCTGGTAGCATGCTAACTTTGTAGCTATCTTTACAACCCAATACGTAGATGTCTTTGACATACCATTAAAACTGTTACTTCTTCACATTCTGCTGATAAATTCAGTTAACTGTAAAGATATATTTATTTTATCATAATGATAGTAATCATACCATTCACTATCACCTCTGTAAGCTTTACATTTAATTGATAGAGATTTTGTTGTGAGGCAGTTGTTTTTGCATTTGTTACTACAGGCTAGATTCTGATTTTAGCCACATACATTAGCCATATGACTGTAATTGGCTAGTTGTTTTTAACTAAAGTACTGAAAGGATTATTGGGTTTATCTTCCGATTTCCTTTTGGCACCGATGTGGCTGAGTTTTTGAAAGTAGCACAGAAGTAAAGTATGTGAGAAGGAATAAGTACAAAGTAATAAGTAAAGCAATCCCATTAAGGTTTGAACCAATGTCAAGGTGTACAGAGGTATACAAAAATTTGAACACCCCTTGCTTCAATTACCTGTTTTGTTCGAATGCATTAAAAACATTGTGTATAAACCTAAAAATGTTTTTATTTTCTTTCCCAATTTCCATTTCTTTGAGTTCAACATGCTGAAAAAAACAAAAACAAATGTAAAATTTACCAACACTATGTTGAATTCAGTAAATAAACAGTAGCTGTCAATTAAAAACACTGAAAAAATCAACAAAATGCATCATTTGGCCAGCGGCACCTTGTTGAATACGACTGTATGTGGTGAGGGTGATGAAATAGCATGAAGGACACCTTCACATCTGTAATGGCAGAACGAAGTGCAGCTGAAATGAGGCTACACTTTTAGCCAAACCTAACTCTTGGTGGTTTTAACCCCTGTCGTTCTAGACTCTCATAGGAGTACTTAGTGATGGTGATGTCGAAGACCACAGCTTATTGGCTGGAGGATGGCCTGGAGAGACATCTGGGTCTGAACAATGTCCCCAATAGCTGCATTATTTTGTTCAGGATGAGTCACAATATGCTTCTTATCAGACTTCAGCTGTTCTGCAGACGAATGGCGACTTTTCTTTCTTTTTGGAAGTCACATATGTAGTTCTGTTCTGAGACACAGTTGACAGCTTTGACTCATTCATCCAAATATGAACCTCTCAGATTTCTCTCTCCCTAATTAGAGAAACATGCTAAATATCAAATATCATAAATGTGCATCAAAATGCACTCCATAGGGCTTTAACACAGACTCCAGAAATTCTCCCATGTGCAGCTATTTTTATAAGCAGCTACACCTAGAGGACTAAATCCTAATGAAAACCTGCCAAACTCAGAAGAATTACATAACATGCTAACATTTAAGGCGATATATACCTTTATGTAATCTGATAAAGCTCTCAAAATGAGCTGGATGCTTTCCACTGTTTGGCAACAGAGGAGAATAGGTCATTGGGGATTTGAATGTCCAGCACAAAACATGGACAGCATTGCTCAGTGTAGTTTAATTCAAAGTACAAATGAACCCAACAAACAAGCTAAACAAGTGACTACAACAGTCTTTTTAAAAGTGGAAAGATGGAAACAAACATTTTTTTCAGATCAGAAGCAAGACTGATGCACCATTTCCTCCCTCTTTCAAAGATGAAAGCTTTAACTACTGTGTATCTGATGGTGACAGTTTTGGTGGTCTTCAAGGTTTTAATAACTTTTAATCACTTTTGAACTTTCAGTTTTTTTTTCTTATGCAAGTGCACTATTTGACATCTATGTCTATATTAATGGCTTTTTATCTGGAAATAAAATAAATGAAGGACAATTGCACAGAACTGTACATTATTTTAATCAACAACACTATAAATTCATTTATTTTAAAAAAACACTACAGATGCATGCTACAATTTCTCATTAGGCTTAGTGGGTTTTTGCTAGTATTGAGTAAAGCTCATCCAACCTCACAGCAGATACAAAAAGTGTACTCGTGGGTAGAGCGTGGTCAGGTGAACTGATTCAACTCCTGTAAAGCTTGATAATTTGTTGATTCCAGTGTGCTGAAGCAGAGCACCCAGTAAACGGCAGTGATGCAGCCTCCAGGACTAAGTGCACTGAAGGACACGGTTGCCACTCTGTGAGTATCAGCGTCTTGGAGTTCAGCTCCAGAAACACAGTCTAATCTGCCTGGGGGCTGTTTGTTTGCCCGGTGTGTGTGTGTGTGTGTGTGTGTGTGTGTGTGTGTGTGTGTGTGTGTGTGTGTGTGTATGTACTGCTCCATGCTGCTGTACTCATGGCTGGACAGATTAAATCAACTTCAACTCAGAGCTTTGAACTCAGATGCCCCCACCTCTTCCTTGCTGAGGCTGGAAGAGCCAGCAGTAACTCATGACCTCAGCGGCCATACAGCATGACTTCTACCTTCAGTTACCATAGCAATTTACTCCGTATGTCCTCAAATCTAGTACCAGACCAAAGACACTGTTCATGCTCTCTCAAAATCCCCCAATGACCTTTACCAATATCAGCAAACAGACTGAGCACACAAGGCCAGATGTGCTAAGCCCTTTGCACCAGGTTCCAGCTTCAAATACGACACATTACACAAAAAAAGTGTGTGTGTGTGTGTGTGTGTGTGTGTGTGTGTGTGTGTGTGTGTGTGTGTATGTGTGTGTGTTATATGGAACTGGTGCACAAGCCTACAACCTTTGGCAGCCAAAAACTCACATTGCAGGTCCATATGTACTACATAAAACTGACATAACCATGCCATAAGCATGTCATGGCAATGTGTGCTGTCAGACAAGGAGGCAGGACACAGTTTTAGTGCAATCCATGATGAAACAGAATCCACATGTGCCATAAAATAAAAGAACTAGAAATCAAGACACTTAGAAATCAAGATACCTAAACTGAAAGAAAACAAAAAAACTGGGGAGAGTGAAGAAAACATCCAACCGGGAAACACAGAACAGGGTCTATAAAACAAAACACGGGCAAGCAACTACAAGACAGCAACCAAATGTATAAATACAAAACCACACAAAACCAGAAACACTTGAACACAATAACAGAGTGGGGTAACAGACAAGACAGCGCTGATGGGTAGGATAAAAGAGCTGACTGTGAGATTAGCACAAAACCTAAACAGAACACAAGGGGAAAAATCAGACAAGATTAAAGCTGGGCAGGATATGATATGTGATTTGTCATGACTATGATAGTGTAATGTTACTTTTAGACTAACTTCATACAGTAAAACTTTTATGCAACTAGCTGCATGTTGTGAGTTGCCCCTAATATTGTCTCCTGCAACTTGACAGTTTCATAAAAATATTTAAAAAAATCAGCTTTCACTGCAACTTTTCTGTTTTTACCGATTTATCTACATTTCTGTATATTTGGGTTTGGAAAGTGTTTGTGTATGTTAAACCAATGAAAGTAAATGTATGACACTGACCATTCAATATTCCTTCTAGATTTTTCTATATTTTTATCCAATGTTTGTGCAAAATGATTGATTTTTAAGTCATTATATGATATGCCAATGTGGTTTTGATTGGCTGTTTCATAAAACTTGTTTCACAAAGTTGAGACACTTGCAACTGTTGTGGCTGTGTTTCAAATAAGTGGCAGTCTAGTTTCATGTAGGATTTGCATGCAAGTCTCATGGTGAAAAGCTAGCCTTAATATTAATCATCATGTCATATGTCATAACTTAAAACTTCCATAAAAGCTAAGAAGATGTCACAACATCAAACATTATAGACTCTGTTATGCCAGTTAATGATAACAGTAACATGACTCAGTAACAAATTACTGAATTAAATCTGATCATGACAAATGATAGTACATGACATGTAAGTTTATGACATGGTTATGTCAATGTTTACACAGCAGGGTTTAGTAAACTGTAAACAACATTGGAAAAAAATAAATAAATATAACTACAGTAACAAGTGTTTTTGTTGTAAAAATATACTGATATCTTGTTTTGAAGTATACAGTCTGACAAACACAGGGTTCCTGAATTCCTCTACTCTAGCCACTGCATATATAATTTTAATCACCTAATTTATTTGAATGAATCGAGTTACATTTGTGGCATTTAGCAGACGTTCTTATTTACAGTGACTATAGAAGTGCTTTGTGTTCAGTCAGAGAATGTATCCTGTCTTGTACAAATAGAGTCCAAACTAGCCTTATGCTCAAACACTACCAGAACAGAAGCCTGTGCTGATATCTTAGAAAGAAAATAAAAAAACTAAAGCACAGCATAAGTGTAATACAGTGCATTTCAGTAAGTACTTAGATTAAAGTCCATAAGTGGTTCACAAAGAGATTGGTCTTCAGCTGCAACAGAAGACTAGACATAAGCGAGTAGCAGTAGTCAAGCCTAATATGACACGATAAGAACTGGGTGGCCTCCTGATAGAGAAAAGGTCAAATCTGCCAGATGCTGTGAAGGAGAAACCTGCATGACCGAGTAATATATATGCCTGACCAGATGGTAAGTGAACCCTTTGGAACCACTTGGAATTACCTGATTTCTGAACTGACTACTAATAAAATGTGGTCTGATCATTATGTAGGTCATAATTACAGACAAACACAATCTGACGAAACTAATAACACGGACACACATGTCATTTTCATGTTTTTGTTGAGCACATTAAGTCTCCCACCCACAGTGCAGGCTAGAAAGTAAGTGAACCCTTTAGAACTAGAACCTTCTTTACTGGCAGTCACCTCCATCAAACATTTTCTCTAGCTTCAAATAAGACTTGCAAAACAGTGAGCAGGAATTTTGTATATGTTTCAGTTTTTCAAAATCTCTGGGCCACCTTGCTTGCACAGTCCTCTTCAGGTCATACCACTGTATCTCGATAGGGTAAAGATCAGTACTCTGACTTGGCTATTCCAAAATCTAAATCTAATCTAGTCGATTTGCTTGTGTGCTTCAGGTTATTGTCTTGATGCCTCACTTAACGTCTCTTCAGCTTAAGGTCCTGAACTGCTGCCCTTATATTTTACTTTAAAATATTTTGCTATATCTTTGAATTCATTGTTCCCTCAGCAATTGCAAGATGTTCAGGCAAAAACCTCATTGCTCCCTCCACCATGTTTCACCGTCAGAATGAGGTTGTGGTGTGCAGTGCCCTTTTTTTCTCCAAACACAGAGACACTGTGGAACATCCAGGTGTTCTTGGGCACTTGATTTTATTTCACGAACACCACACTTGTCCAGTTTTTTCCTAGTGGATACATGAACAAAGGTGTTTGCAGAGTCTTCTGTAATTCTTTTTCTGTTCACCTTGTGTTCATTTTCAGCTCCTTTAGAATTGCCTGCTGTGCTCTTGCAGGGATCCTAACAGGATGGCCATTCATAATGTGTGCAGCAACAGCCTTGAATTCTCTCCATTTGTCCCATCATGGAATGACGTACATTCAGGTCTTCGGCAATGCATTTGTAGTATTTTCCAGCTTTTCTATGACATTGAGACATGGTTCACACTAACCTTTTCTGAGAGCAGTAATCAGCAATCAGGTTCTGTGTGCTGCTTGTATTTGATGTACAAAGCTCCTGTGAAATGTCATCTCCTGAACTTAAACGACTTTTGCCAAATAGCTTTTGGAGAAGATCATTAAGACAGAGATGTATTTACTTTTTCTAGCCTGGACTATGAATGTTTACACAATGTGTTTAATAAAAGACATAACAAGTACAACTGTTTTTTTGTTATGAGTTTAGTTTAATTGCATTCGTCTAGATAATGATAAGACCACTAATGGTTAATAATCCATGAAGAATCCAGGTAATTCCAAAGGGTTCCTTTTGGTGACCCACCCTTTTGTTTAAATTCACATTAAACAAATAACTTTATTTTAGTTTTAAGTCATATTGTGTACAAAACCACATGAATGTGTCTGCATTAAACAAGCAATATCTGAATGGGGTTTAAACGGGTTAAGTGACATATTAGGCATGTATTTATGGAGATAAGTAAGGTGACAATTCAAATCCACTTTTTGGCTAGTCGATAGCATCTGGGGTAAAAGACAATATTAAATAAAAAATATTAGTAATTCGATTTTTCACTGAACTATTCTTTTAAACCATGTGCTTACACGTTTAGTGCAAACAGAAGACAGTTGCATGCACAGTTTGTGTTATTATTTATAGTCTTTGCAAATCTAGCATTAATTTCAGGCGCATCTGTGAGCATATTGCAGCAGCACCAGCCCACTCATGTACGCTCATTTGGCACCCACTCCAGATCAGCGGTCTAAGTCCAGTCTCTGGATGTTCTCCATGTGAGAGTATTAAGGCAAAGGGGAAGAGTTCTATCCCAAACAGCAGAATTAAGGGTGGATAACTGGCAGGCCTGATAGCCCTGGATCTGGCCACAGGGTGACTCTAGCGGGCACAGCCATGCAACATGTGACTGCCCTGCAGCAGCTGGGCTGCTGGCCAGACATCTGGCATACAGATATGACAAAAAGAGAGAGAGAGAGAGAGAGAGACAGAGAGAGAGAGAGAGAGCACCTGCTGCTGCTAGGAGTGACAGCATGTGTTCTATTGCAACCTAAAGCCCTCAAAAGGAGAAGGGCATATGGACACACACACAGAGCAGGTACTCTTCTCTACAGTCATCCAAAGAAATCCAAATAATTCTGTTCACAGGTCAGGTACCCATAAGAATTAGTTTTGTGAGCTATAATTGTGAATTAAAAATAAAATCAGTATATATCCTATTGAAAAGCTTGTTTTATAAAAAGTCAGTTTGTGTCTAATATGAAGTTTATGTACTCAGCTAAGCGCCAAAGCTTGATGTTTTAACTAATTCAATTAAACGTAACTGAACAGAATGGAACTAAATTAAACCAAACTAAATGTAACTGAACTGAATTTAAACTTAACTGCACTGAACTGAACTGAATTAAACTAAACCAAACTGAATGAAACCAAACTAAACTGAACTGAATTGAATTTATTTAAACTGAATTGAACTAAAAGGAACTGAGTAAGGTGAAGTGAATTAAATGGAACCAAAGGGAACAGAATTTAACTACAGTAAATCATAATCTGACTGAACTGAACTAAATTAAACCAAATTATACAGAACCAAACTAAAGTGAATTAAACTGAACTGAAGTTGAGTCCAGTGGTCAATGTAAGTACAGATATGGGATTGTGGGATGCGCACCTGTGACATGGAGTCTGTCTCCGCTGACCTCAATCTTGAGGAAGAGGCGTCCTCTACGCTCGGTGTGGTCTGTCCCGCACAGGCTTGGCACATTCATCACACATTGCTTATGTACATTCATATCGCAGGCTGAGAGAGAGAGAAAGAGAGAGAGAGAGATAGAAAAAGAGAGAGAGAGAAACAGCTGGATATCTGTAATGTTACAGGTAGGTGGGCAAAAGATACGATCCTGTTAATGAATTTTGGTGTTAATGCAACTGCAGGGCCAAGCGTGAAAGTACGCATCACACACACATACAAACAAACAAACACGCAGGTGGTCTGGTTTTAGAGAGGTGTCATAATGTTATTTGTGCTCGCAGCCTAACTGGTAATTGGACAGAGCCACAGGCCTCAGAGCAGAGGCGGGGGAGTGTGTGTGACAGTGTTTGTGTTTATGCATTATGCATCCCCCCAACAATGAAAGCTAAAGGTGCCTCCACTGCGATGGCCGGTCCGCCCCACCTGGTCTGACGGGCAGATTGTGAAAACTGTAATTATAAATTCGGTGCTATCCCCCCCACACCAATTTATTTCAATCTGCTTTCATTAAAATCTGTGATAACATTGCCGTCTTAGCTGTGGAGCAAGAGATGGATGGCTGGTGGTAGACAATAAAGACAAAAGACCCGGAGGGGCAGCAGGGGAGGATGGAGTGTGAAGATAGGAAAGGATTCCGCTTCAATTAAACAAGCGTCTATGCACAGAGCAGGCCTAATCCCATTCGACCTCATTATGCGATTGTGAGAGGGAATATCCATCACAGACTGAAGCTCCCGCTCCTTCTCTGCTCTGAGACTTTATCCAGGACAGACGGACCTGCCTTACTGTAACTGTGTGGGCTTGGATACTGGAGGCTAGTCCTGAGTTAACCTTACTGCCAGCTTCAGATGCTCCATCACAGACAGATATCTACTGTGCACAAAGACAGCCAAACCTGAAATTGGTCACTTACTCTCTGGCTGGCTATCCATACTATACTGCCCCCTGTGTTCATCATTTTTATCAGACAAACAGGACATTTATTTATCAGTTTAAATGCTGGCAACTCATTAGGTGTAGTTCTACAAATCTTTGTCTTATCTCAGTCTCAGTGTGAGGCTCAGCGATTTTTCTACAACCTTCAAACTAAATAGAAAAGTTATTTTTATCTACACATTTAAATAAAATTGGTTTACCTCCAGTTCAGGATCAATCCTGTCCAGGATGGTCTTAACTGGGTGTTATTTGTTGCAAAGAGTTTGCAAAGGAGCAGCGAGACTGGACAGGTTAAAGCAGCTCAGATAACGGCCCAGCTTTCAGCTGATTGAGAGCAGGTGGACTTTGTGGTCTGCCTAAACTAATACTACACTGAATTTTAATGAAATACAAGCATAAAAGTATTTTATTTTATTTATTTTAACTCCACAACTTTAGATACAAAAATATAAAATTAAATACATGAACAAAGCTGCAGATAGAAAACAAAGAAATCTGTATATCAGCTGGAGAACTGTATAAAATTAACCTTCATTTGACAAGTAGTGATGAAATATCGAATAAATTATATGTAAATTAATTACTCTGGATAGATAAATATAATGTGTTATTTGTTATTAAACTTTTATCAGCTAAAACTTTCTAGTGACTTACAGTTTTATAAATTACACAGTATATTTCATCAACATGGTTTTACTTATGAAAGTAACAGCAACTGTTAATATAACAAACAATTCTTGTTTTTGTATGGTTGTTTAAGTGGAGAGCTGAGGAAATTTAAATGGTTTCATCCTCTCAAAGGTCTTGGCCAGGTTTAGAAACGAAACCCTCGAACACAAGCAGATTTCTGATTTATGAAACCGGGGTCAACATGGCGAGCTGTTCTATGAGGAAGAAAAAGCTACTCACTGTCGCATTTCATCCCCTGGTGGATGAGTCCATAGAGCAGGGAGCCGCAGTGGTCACAAAAGGTCGGGCTGCCATAGGAGTGGATCTTGAACTTGTGCTTGCTTCTCGGGTCCTGCAAAAAAGGCCAGGTATGGAATTAGTTTGATCATAATGTAATAATTATGCCTGTGTTTACACTTGGGTTTTACATGTCTTAGAAATCTGATTATAACTGGACTGTACAGCCGCTTATACCTGGCACCTGTGTCTTGACTGCACACATTTACTACATCGGTCTACACCAGTCCTTGTTCATACATGCACAAGTTGTCAGACAGCAAGGACGTACACATTAGAAATATGATGTAGTCATTCTGAATACAATTTGAGTGATTGGATCATGCGACAAGTCTCAAGTATCTGAGACACACTGTTCACATCTGTACTTCATGCTATTCACATTTAACTGTATCTGTATGTTAATTGCAGGTGTAAATGAGGCCTATGACTGAATGGATCATTCCTCTGAGTTGGTCGGAGGTGAAAACACATGTTGGACTGACTTGAAATTTAAACTGAATCCTTTCAGCTTTGAGTGACCCTGTACCTTAATTACATTTATTTTATTAAAACCAATAAAACATGGAATTAAACATTCCATATTGTTACTTCTAAAACAATAATAATGCCTCTAAAACTTTACAAGATGTTTAGGTACTGATCGTTTCGGTAATGAGCATTATTTAAAAATGCTAGGCCAGTACAAGACTAGCAAACACAGCTTTGAAGAGTTATACACACATATACATTTTATTAAACCACAAAAAGTTTATCTAACTGTTTCAGTAGTGCCGATTCTGAAGTGTGCACACTGATCGTTATACTGTGGGAAATATTTACTTCAAAAACAATGGGGTGTGGCCACAGGGGCCCAGGGCTTATCATTTGTGATTATAGAGAGAATTAATCCAACATAGTTTGGTAGTAGGGAATCACCACCTAAATAAGTAAATAGCATTGGACTTTAGCCTTTCAGTCTATAACCAGCTATACCTGGTTAGTGTTTAACCACATAACTGCCGCTGGCTGTATATTTTGCCTGATGAATCACTCTCAACCGAGCAGCGACAGTGACAAGTGACAAACCCCAGACAAACTGCTATGTCTGATATTGGCATCTCACACACACTACTATACCACTATCATGTCAGAGCCACTGTTGTGCTGAGAATGATCCATCACCCACATTACACATAGATGACAGGAGTCCACCAGTGATAAATGGGGTAATGGGTGGTTGACAAGTAGTGCATGAAACCAGATGGGCTACAGTCTCTGACTATACACCTTATAGTGGACCTATTAGCTAGAAAGGCCTCATAGCCAGTGGAAGCAAAAGGTAGGTGTTACTAATAAAAACACTTTTATTTTATCTTATTAGTGATTTCCACTAAGATCCCTATCAAATATGAAGCAATGCTGAATGCAATTATTGCCCTGGACTTCTGTGACCAAACGCAGTATTCCTCGTTTACATAATGGAGGGCAACCGTGACGCAAGGTCAAACAGTGCATGAGCTTTCCCGAAACATAATCACATATATTCAGGATTATTTAATAGGAGAGGGGAGCTCTAAATAGGGCAACCAATTAATCTGTCTCTAACTCGTCTAAAAATTAATGAGAATTTAAATTTGCTGTGGTGGCGGAGTTGAGGACTCCCGCTGCCTGCACATAACTCTATTCCACTGAATCATTAATCTCACAGTTAGGAAGAACGAAAGTGATGGCCAGACTCCCTGTTTCCTGCTTTCACCCAGCACACTGAAACTGTCACCAATTCTCAGTGTGCTCACTGTTTGAGGGCAACATAAGACACAGGGAACCCTGAGTCAGGAGAAATGAAGGTTACGAGAGAAAGCTGATATAGGAATCAGTTTTAGGCTTTTATTAATTTTCAAAAAATTGAAATACACACATCTTAGGTCACCACTGTTATTTTAAAATGTTTAAAGCAATAGTTTGCCCTTTTAGACAAGAGTTTGCTTCATTAGGTTACCCCTGTAGCTATAAGGCTAAAGTAGCTAACAGGAATGAAAGTGTGTACTCTGCCAGTTAGCATCATTCAGACCGGATGCCTACATCATCACACATTTGAACAAAAACACTTTTCAGGCCACAAGGTGGCGACTACCACTGATTTTAGCTAGGCATGGTACTTTTGTCCATTTTTTAAGAATGCAGAACACGACATACAAGGTGTGAAATATAGGGGTCCTGAGGCGTCCCAGTACCGTCTGTTAGGGAGAAATGGACACACGTACAAAATCAGTGAAATGCCGTCATCTAGCTGCTTCACTCACAACCTTAACTATCTACAGATTAATATTGCACAAACATTTTATGATGAATGGACTGATAACATGGTCCTGCGTCAAACCAGTGCTTAGTACAGGCAGCGTGACCAAACCTGCATTCATGGTCTTAATTTATCAATACCTGACTCAGAGTTTTCCTCAATTTTATTTTACTTAATACAGACCGCACACCAGCGCTGGAGGTAAGAGAGACATGGCAGAGAATAAAACCATCATATTTTGAATAGCTAGATTACAGTGATATGAGAAATTCGGTTTATTCCACCTATAAGCTAATAAGGGGCAGTGGGGGGAACTGAGAAAATGGGATGGGATGTACTGAGAAAAGGAATGTACTATGAAAATCATCACTGTATTATTTGAAAGATAAAAAGGTTGGATGTTATCTTCTTCTCTTTTTCAGTGGCAGAACTTCGCAGAACTTGGCTTTCCAGCGATGAAGCAGGTAACGGCAACAGACTGTAACTGCAGTGCCATTAAGGGGCAATGAAGATTTTAACAAGAAGCTGCTAAACAAGATCTCAGCTTCATCCTCTTGTCCACAAAGTTCTGTAAAAAACAATGTTTGTTCATTCTTTGTACCTTTCCCTGAAATTGTTCATTGCGACCCAAATCATGGAGAGTTGCTGTGCAGGACACAGAAAATGTATTTTAACAGGAGCTTTCGTGTTTGACACACAGCTCTTTTTTAAAATGACAATTATAATGAAAACATTGATGAGATAACTTTAAACATTCGGACTCTTTCACACATACATTTATACTTCTACTAGAATAAAAATAAAAACCTGTACTTTTACCTGAGTATTTTTATTAGATTAATAGTACTTTTACTTGAGTAAGGAACGTGTACTTCTGCCAACTCTGGTTTTACCCAGGTCCTTCATTTTTTATAGCCAGCTAAGGGCTACATCACTAACAACAACAAAGACGCAAGAGCAATGCATCACACTACACACAAATCAAGTTTTACACTCTGACAGTGCTGAGCTAGCTAGTTGGCTCACTAAGGCTAGCCTAACTGAGTCCTATTGAGCATCCTGCTACTCACTGCTACCTGTATGATATCTGATGGCCTTAGCTCTTCTCTTATTGTTTCATATTGAGATATGAAGTATAATGTACATATAAAGATCATATAAAGATGCCATGAAGCAGGACACCAGGAAAAATAACAACAGCATCATAAATCGTGAATGCATGCTAATTATATGACTTGCACATCAAAATCACACCTAAAACATAGACAAATATGTGGTTCTCGCTATTTGTAGCTGGGTATTCAGTAATTCAGCCTTCTCACAGGTGGTTATACGCCACATACCTCTGTACAGGTGCTTTACTTTAAACAAAGAAACTAATAACCAGGTCAACGGCCACAAACAATATACCCAGTATTGTGAATCCCAGTCTATAGGCTTACTAAGCAGCAGAACATACACCATACACGTTTTGTTTCATAAAAATCTCTGAGGGCAGCCTTCGAGGAACACCTTGGACGTGCAGGCTAGCTGAACCGGAGAGAGAAGCTGCTGAGTGTGATTGGCATGGTGTGAGTCACCGCCGGAGAATTCCGGAAGGCTCTAATTAGAACGCTGACATTTTAAAATAGCTTTTTTGGCTCGCCTTTATTTTCGTTGCCCACGACGAAGCCCCTGTCATGCTCAGAGAGAAAAAGGGAGGAAACAAAATTAGAAAAGTGCCAGGGATATTTTCTCTCCACGTCTGTCAGTGGGCTGACCGTTACGTGGTAAGTGTGTATGTATCTGTATGTGCACTTACAACCTACACACATCAGAACATACAGTCCCTCAAGCATCAAAACCCATTCAACTCTCTTTCCTCTCTCGTTTTTGTGGTTACTCACATTTTCTCTATATTCCCCCAATCCATCATTTAATTCCCTTTCTCTTACATACAGTACCTGTGTAACATAACTCAAGTGGTTACAGACAAGATTTTATACTAGTATAAATCTACAGCGTCTGGAGTTTTTACAGGATTGACAATAATTCCTGTGTGATTTAACTGTAATCTGGAGTTCTTTTAGTAAAATGTGGTTAAAAACTTTTTGCCAGAGGAGATATTTATTTTCCCTACCCAATCCAGATCAAAATATCATTTTTTTTATAGCCCAGGTACTGTAATGCTTAGTATCAGCCAGTGGTGGTCTAATCTTGTTTTTATAGATTACACTGCCATATAATAAAGATTCTGCTAGAGTCTGCTAATTAAAACCATAATAACAATACAGCAATATATGACACTTCTTTTTTTTATTTTAGTGTGCTACTTATATGAGTGACAAGAAAACCAATGATAAATGTAAAGCTTTTGAAGTTTATATAATTTCCAATTTTTTTCCCAACCATTTTAACATTTCTTTAACATTTCTCACATTAAAATATTCAAAAAATTCTAGAATTATCAACGGAATGTAAAGAAATAAAGGTTTTGACATCTATTAACTGTGTTACACAGCCACTTTAGTTACCTTGCTAACGACCTACCTCCAGCATGACATGTCTTGCAATACCAATTTGTACCTCAAGAATGGGGAGTTCACTTGGCGTTGACTTAAATCCGTCCAACATGCGAGGATGAGAAAGTAACACTGCTCTGATAGTGTATTCGAATCTCTTGTCAGTCTTGCTGAAGGTTCTGCTACTGGTTGGATCATTTAGGGACAGGTAGCCAATGAAAGGACTAGTACAGCCAATCATTTTTACCCGACCGCTACAAGAATCCATGTTCAACAGCAAACAAAAGAAGTAAAACAAGTAGAATCAAAACAAGACTTGCTTTCCACCACTGGAGACGTTCTTAGTGAATAAAAGGATGAAGGATGATGCTAAGCGTTTTTTTTTTTTACTAGACTGGTAGGAACTGAAGGAAGAGGAGGAAGGACTGTGCATTTTCTGGTTATATGTTACCACCTTTTATTTAAAGTATGAATTCAACAGGTCTCCTCATCTTACAAATGTTCTTAACTGGGGTTGGTATTGGGACATAGAACTGAGAGAAAACTGAAACTTTAAACAGCTTGTTCATTAATTAAAAATAGTATGCACTTGTTTTTAAATATGCAAAGCATGTGGACATAGCTTTAGAACTTTGCAACTTTTGAAGAAAAGAAACAACCATGAACACACATTAACAGGAGCTCACAAACATGCATATTTGCAATTACAACTTTCAAACAGTTTAGTTACCTAGTATTTATTAATTTATCATTATTTAACGTGTGATTGTCATTGATTTTTAGTGGATTAGTTATTGTCATATAAACCCAGGCCATCCTCGACATAATATATTAAAAGGTACCTCAAACGCTCTGACTCAACAGAGGCGCAAATGACACGTAGCCCACACCCTCACACACAAGAAACCAGACAGTTTGTGGACTATATATTTTGGCAGAGAGCCTATTTAGAACCAGCTATGTATGTTTTAAAGCTCATGCGGTGTCGAGAACAGCTTCAGGTATCTACATTAGGTGATTAAGAAACGGTTAGCAATGCGTAGTCAAGTGACTACTACTAACAGAAACATGTTTTAAGGCTCATTTATGCTCAACGTTAAATACGGATTCGCACAAAGCCTTCTGTCCGTACTCTGCGTTCATTTCGTACATAGATTCGTTTTCGGAAAGTTTATGGATATGGATGGGATGTAGCAATACCGCTGGAGACTGTGAGGGCAGTGCAAGATGTGACCTCTTCCATACGAACACGATGAAGAAGAAACGGCGGGACTTTTTGAAGAGAGATTGTGCAAGTTGATTAGAAATTCCCCGAAATACAAACAGTTGTTTTTCTTCGTTTTTAATTCAAATAAGGAACTACGAGCTCATCCACCGTCGCCATGTTTGATTTTCTGCGAACTGCCCTCTACTGGACGTCTTGCTCAGCAACCATGTCAACGGAGCTGATGCAGAGAAGTATGTAGGCAGTATTGCTTCAAACACACGGAGTATAAATCAGCCTTTACATGTGTTAATAATTGTAAATCAGTGTTTCTGTGTAAACTCCCACAACTGTAGATGCACACAGATAAATCCATGCTTTCAGTAGGCGTGGCCATCTTTGCGATGCATCGTCGCACGTTATGCTAATCAACGTAATTTCGTAACCGTCGCGTCAGCCCTAGTTAAAATACACAAAAGCTGAAATGACCATAGAAAGTAGGTCTATGCTGCAGTGAACTGTGTGTATGTGTGTGTGAGTGTTTGCGGCTGGGTGCTGGTGATATAACTGATAATCCTGATTTTATTTTACCAAGAAAATATTGTCCCTATTTTTAGATATGGTCCAGGCCTTTCCCTGCCTCCCAGAAACATTCACGTCCTACCCCTTTTTCTTTTTCTTGACCAGCAGTGACTCACGCGCTCTTTGTGACATAGCAGAACTGATTACCCCAATATAAACTAGAAGCAAAGGGAGAAATAAAGGAGAGAGGATAAAAGCCTGCTTCTTCTTTCTCAGAGGGGGCACTGAGAAAGAATAAAAATCTTCTTCCTCTCTGTCTCTCTCTCCTCTGGGGATGAAGAAAGGATTGAAGAGAGGTCAGCACTAAATACAGAACTGCTGTGGAGATTCGGGGCTGCCTGCTCTGTGTGTGTATGTGCTAGTGAGTGTGCACAAAGTGAGCAAGTCTGTAGGGATGATCCTCGAGGTGCCTTAGCTATACATCAGAGCATGTGCGAGCATGCAGTCCACAGCTCTAGAAGCTTTCCCTTGTAAGTGCTGTGTGTGTGTATGTGTGTGTGCAACTGTGTAGACGTGTGTGACCTTTTGTTCCAGGTCAGCAGTGCTTTCTGATTCTCTACATTTACCAGTTGTTTTCCAACAATGGCTTTTGTCCTCCACTGCTCTTTAGGAACACTTAGCACTGTCCTTCAACGGTCAGTCCACATCCCTGACCAAACAGAGCACGAGCCACAAGTACCTTCAATATGGTCTTCAACCTGAACCTGACAACCATACCAAGAGCTGTCAGAGTAATACATTATTAACGCCACTTGTTCCACCTTCTACCCATCCATAGTGATCCATGCTGAAGCTCAGCTGCTTGTATGCTGTATGTTTCTGTGAATGAATTCACAAGTGTAGCCCTTTCATTTGAATATACCCTTTGACTTTAGCACCTTCAGCAGAGCCCTCAGGGGAGGAATATGAATCAATAAATCAATCATAGTAAATAATTAATATAAGTCAATGAGCAGCAAACAAAAAAACCACCAAGCAGCCAAATTTCAAATCCCGTCTAGAGGCTCCTCTGCACAACACTGTACAAATACAAGATGTTACCTACTTGCCTTAAATTGGACAAAAACTTGGAACAAGGAAAGTGTAAGACTATGGGATGCAGTTATGCTTGAAGAAGTAACTGGGAAAAGACTCCTTATGAATAAAAAAGGTTTGCTTAAAAGACTCTATATACCATCCAGGGTTTGCAAGGATTTTAAGTATTTTACCCTCTACATTGTATAATATTATTCAAAGATTCAGGGAATCCAGAGAAATATCTGGGCTTAAAATAAAAGATTGAAAACCTCAACCCCTCAGACAGCACAGTGTTGAAACTGGTATCTTCCTCTGATGGATATATCATTGTATGGGTTTGGGAATACTTTGAAATCCCTTTGTCAATAAACACCATCTGGTCTTTCATTCACAAATGCAATTTCAAGACTGTACTAAGCGCAGTGGAAGACATATATTAACAGTGTTCAGAGGTGCTGCAGACGCCTCTGGGCTCAAGTTCATTTGAAAAGGACTGAAGGACAGTGGAAATGTGTGTTGAGGTCTGACAAGTCCATCTTTCAGATTGTTTATGAAAATATTACACATTGTCTTGGGGCCAAAGAAGAAAATAACCATCCAGAGTAAAGTGCAAAGGCCAGGGTCTGTCATGGGAAAGGGCAGTTATAGTTATAGACTATCTAACACAAGGTGCATTCCCTGATTCAGGTTTGGAGTCTGTAGATAACAGAAACATCTAAAAACCCTCAACACATTTGGGAGTGCCAGTTCCTTTTTTACTAAAACTGACCTAAAGCCAGTGCCAGTAGCGCCACAGCTCTGATCTGCTCTATAAAAAGGCAGCCAGAAAGGGATGCGTCAGCAGAGATCCCCCACTCTTCAGCCACCTGTCCCTGCACCCCCAGACAGTCAGCACCAGGCTGCTGCCCAAACTCTACCATTCCAGCCAAAAGAGCAAAATGACTAAAAAATAACAAAACAACACAAACAATAACACTGCACAGTTAAATTGAACTGCAAAGATGTGTAAAAATCGAATGATTGAAAACTGACTCACCTGCACTGGCAGCATAGGCGTAGTATTCAACAGTTTGAGTAGCAACAGATAAATCATTGAAAATCAATTGGGCACATTAGACAACTAACTTGATCATTACCAGTATCAAGTATTCAAATTTCAAATGGAGGTACCATGTCTAAAAACCTTACAGGTTACAGGTTTGATACCACTATAAAACAACATTCCTCTTGCTATACAGCACAAAAACATAAGTATAAAGGCCCCACCAGCAAACTAAGACTGTCTAACTGTCGCTGTAGCCTCTATTCTATAAATTATTAAAAAAATTACTGAATGGAATTTAATACTTGATGATCAGTCATTCTCTGATGTTGGATTTCATATGCACCTATGTAGCTTACATATGGTAATTATATTATTAGGCTCATTATATGTTTTTATGTGCTGCAGATTATATGAATTAAAGTTAGAGTAACCTTTAGTATGTGTATTTAAAAGCCTAAAATGGCAAATAAATGAAATAATAAAGAAACAAAATAACCTTTTATATATTTTTGGTCTTGTACTACGGCTTCAGCCAAGAACTTATATTTGGAGCAGAATTAATCGTTGTATCATTTTCATATAAAAAAAGAGTAAAAAACAACCTGGCACATAAATCTCCATACACCAGCACAAGCAGCTGTCATGTTAATCAGGCCCAGATTAAAAATGTAAGGCCTCCCTAAACGCCACCACATATCTCATGCACTGCACCACATTCAAAAATTAAAAACAAAACAAATTGTTTTATTTAGTCTGGAACACTGCATAATGAAAAAATGTAGCCTAACACTAATCAGACTTAATGATTAATTTAATAGTGTTACCTCTCCTGTTCCTCTCCTGTGAATACGGGTGATATAATTAGACAAAAAGTTGTTAAAGATTCAAGTTTATGCTTGAAGTACGGCCCTAGGCTGAAACCTACATGGTTATTCTGGCCATGATGTTAACATTAATTTGCTAGTTAACTGGCGAATAAAGCTAATCGGTTACAAGTAAAAAGGCAACACCTCCAAGAAAGAGCATCCTCTGTGTATTATACATACTGAGTCAACTGAAAAAAGTAGATACAATTTAATGAAACATTTTGAAGTTCCAAGCAACTGCAGCCAGCCTCAGCAACAAGCTGGCCCAGGTTTAGGGTAGGATATTGGATATTGGATATCGCCAGCATGGATCTGTATAATTCGTTTTCTTATGCCTCCTCATGTATGTGGTCTATTCCCTGAATTCTGAATTCTGCACTGGATCAGTGATTTTTAACATCGAGTACAAAATTACAGAGCGACGCGCGGCACGGGAGCCGTTTAAAAATGCTTCATTTGGCGAGCGCCAGTCAGAACTCATTATAGTAATAAAGCGCCTCCGGTCTGATATCCTTCACATTAATGTGAGACATGAATTCCTTGCTCCTCTGATGCGTGTGACATATCTGAACATCGGCGGTTTATTATGCTAACGACGCCTTCGGCGTTGTTTTTAAAAAGCCTGTTCATGTGATTATGGCAGTGAAAAGATTGTAGGTCTAATGAGCGAGCCCAGAGGAACGCCACTCATCACGAACGCGTCAACTGACAACTTAATCTGTTTTATGTTAATAACTCCATCACACGCTTAAATGAGGCGGAACAGCCTTCAACCGACTTGTGATTTGTACTGAGGTGTGCTGGATTTAACCTGGGCTCGCTGTAAAGTATCGACTAATCAACAAATGTTATTCAACAAAAGCCAGACAACCCAAGTGCCTTGATTGTAAGCCTGTAAATGTTAAAGCTGCATTAAACTGTAGGCATACCACTGAATTCCTCAGCACATACATGCGTTTCGTTATATTATTCAGTGTCTGTGTATCGACTGACACTTTCATTTACAGGGCATCAGTTTCGACGTCATTCAGTGACATCAAAGTACATGAGTCATATGAATATGAGCGAAGAGCTTCAAAGCTGAGTTCATATGTAAAAGGGCAGCTTAGAGTGTATTTCAAATAGACAATTTGCTTTGATGCCTCACAGATATTTTTGGGAATGCCCATTTCTGTCACATCAAATATGCTGGAGTAGTCTGTCTGTGTGTTTCCTATCCGTTTTTCTTTCCTCTTTTATTTCTAAACATGATCACAGAAAAAGTGCTTTGAATTTACTTGATTTAAGTGTTCTCTAAGGGGAACAATCACACATAAAGACAATTTAGACCAAAACAGGCTAGGTAAACTGAAATACAGCACACATTGAAGAAAAAGAAAAAATCACTATTTGTAGTTATTACTAGAGTTCACTCCTGGCTGTCTAATTTGGTCATTTCAAGAAATAATGCTGCAAACAGAATATAACAATAACATTAGCAAAATAACTTATCCAGAAATAGGTTGAAGTTCAGGGTGACGAAGAAATGGCTGCAAAGTTTCTACATTATGCGACACTGAATAAACCTAGCACTACACTGTAAGGCAGAAACCATGGTATGGAAACCTGAAGCTAAATTCTTTACTATATTTACTAGATTACTTTTTTTACTAGATTTTATTTCTGTTCTGGTTAAAGCTAAAAGAGTAAAAAGCTAAACAAAATATAAAATATGTGATAAAAACAGCTATTCCTAAAAAGAACTACCGCAATATAGATAATATTGCACTCAAGCCCACAAAAAATGCTTAGCTCTACTTCAATTCGCTTTTTAAAAACAATCTAAAAACACATAGTAAAAAATATGCTACAGAATAATTCAACTCGTAAAAGTTCCTTCACCAATCATTTAAGTTACGACAAACATGTGCATTCACAAGCTCCTTCTGGTGTGGGGTCATGGTGGCTTGCATGCGGATAGCACCCCCTGCTGGAGAAATGTCTGAGTGATTTCCTTTCGTGCCTATAAAACAAAGCTAAAACATCTACACATAGTCTGTTCCTATTAGTGAGCCAAAATAATTTAGGCAAACATAACTATTATTATATAATATTGCCAAATGTCATTCTGTATTAGATTAGTTTATCAGGGGGATGCCAACAATTATACATATACATATATACATATATACTTGTTTTTTTTGTAATAAGTACTTTACACCTTTAACTTGCTCTCTGATAGATTACTATTTTCTCCTTCAGTTCCAGTACAATCAGGGCTGAAAATGAAATTTTACCACCTAGATCAAGAAAAAGGATTTAAGACTTCTAAAGCAAGCATCATTTTAAACTGCTTACTATGTATGCATATGAGAGAAGACTAAGTACAGCAAGTAGCAGTGGTCAAAAAACATTTTTACCATCATGATGCAACATCAGCTTGTAAAATCCACTAAAATCACCAAGATTTGTATCTGGACAGAACTAGATTTATCAGAAGCCCACTGAAAAACCCATGACCCTTCGTACATTACATTCCATCTGAACAGAGCATAGGTCTTGGGTTTTAGGAATGAGATTACTGCGTGGAATTACTCTGGGAATCTACCTTATTAGTTCCCATCACCTGGAACTGATCAAATCATTTCATTTACCAGTCTTAGTTCTGGGTTCCCCAAAACATCTCACAATTCTAGCTCCTAATGATTCACAGTCATGACGTGAAAGCCGAGCGCTGACATGAGCGTGCCGCGGGAGTGCGCTTATCTCTCCCACAGTCCGCTCTATTGTCCCTGTGGAACGTGTGCTCTCGCCACGCTCATTTGCATGTGATTTTCCTGCCGTACCACTACACTGTGAGATGCCATGTTGCCACTGCTGCAGAAGAAGACTGATCACAACAACACATATGGTACTTCAATGGATGAACACAGTACAGAAGGACTGAATGTGGCGAGACCACTACCCCCACTGAACGCAAAGACCATGGAGCCAAAAGTCGTTCCCTCACTGGCGAGTGAGTCTTTTGCTTGCAGAAATGTTGCCATGGTGACAGTTTGGCTTGCCGATGCCACCGTTGGTGCTTTCCGAAAGAGGTTTCAGCTGCAAAACGACCAAAAGAGGAGAAGTGAACACGAAGAGATGCGTCTGTTTCGTTTGTTGAGCTGCTACGTGGGCTTGCAGTGGCAGTGTGGAGCATATCACTGCTGCAGTGGTGGTGGTGTTAATGCACTCTGGCACCTCTCAACAGGTGTTCTCCTAACCAAAAGAAAAACACTTCTCCAGACAAGCCATTCAATCAAATTACTCGAGCTGAGGCGCTGTGCACACAGACTGTCTCATATACAACACACTATTATTGTCTTATTAACAACGGGCTGTCATCCGGAGTCTTTTAAGTCTGTCTGCTGTTGGAGTGTTGACTCAGAAAGCATAACATCTATCAGGCCACAGCTGTGAAGTTGTAAATCATTTATATGAATCAGGTTTAGCAAAATGAAATGACGTATGCACATCAAGGCAGACACGCTGGTCAACATTACTTTGTATCATTACCATCGTCCTTATTATGAACACTAACATATTGCGCTGTCCAATGAAAAACATGTATTTCCATTTTTGTTGATTTTGAGTTTTCTATGTCATTTAAACACGCCAATGGTCATTTACATTGTGTGAAAATTTAATGATGAATGGACCAAAGGAAGTGCTACAAAAGAGCTTGGAAAATATTCAGGTTCTATTGACTTACATTGAAAGTAAAGTAGGTTTTTGGTCTCTCCTGTAAAGTTGCAGTTTTGGAGATACTTTTTTTCATTGGACAGCGACGATATAAAAAAGATGCAGTAATTTCTGTGCAGTAAAAAATTACATGACCGTATGGTTTTCAAGTCATTTTTATTTAATATAGTCAGCATGCTTGTATTTAAACTCAAAGCAAGTATTGTAGTAAATCTCTTACTTCCTTAAGTGAGTTCACATGAGTTGAACATTTACATTACTTGAGTTTAATAAGCCGGTCATGAGCAGATTTCTGCAGTTATCAGATTATTCAAGTGGGCATGTAAATAAAATAAAAGACAGAAATATTTGTCATCTTCTAGATCACATATGATCATATTTTCAGATTTTCAGTGACTTCAAGTGGCATGAAGTTTCAGTTTTACGTTATGTTTATGTCATGTCTTATTGACTGGTCTGAATCTAATTACAGCAGATGTTAATTAGTCTGACTAATTAGTCTGATGTTAATCAGATATTAATTAGTCAGATGTCTGTCACAAACTTAAAAATAATACATACATATATGATTTCAGTCTAATTAATATTAATTGTAATATATAATTTCTTTATTATTTTAATATATGGTTTGTCATATGACAATGAATGTGGGTGCATAAACCAACACAAACATCATAAAAGGAAGTGGATGAAAAAAATGCTAAAAGTTCTATCAGCGAACCATAGACTGAAAAGATCATGTAAAAGGAAAGATTAGATAAAGGCAAAGTAATACAAACAAATTTAGTGTTATGCAGAAGATCAGGAGAATGATTTGCATTGGCGGCATTCATTTAAACCTTTATGATTTCTGATCTTATCAGTTTTTAGCCCAGGACGAAAGACAACTAAGATAATGAATGCATTATTAGTAATTCTTATCTGTTAAACTAGTGATAATACATTTTACGATCCCACAGTCACAAACTAAGGCTAAAGAAGTTTTACTCTGAGAAACGTTCAGCGTTTCTTTCAAACGAGCATCCATGACAAATCCTTCTGCATCCGTTTTCTTCCTCAAGCTCTCCAGCTATCCGTTTTTCTTTTCATCTATTGGGCAGAATTGGCGTTTTCTGCAGCTGTGGCTTCAAGATTAAGAAGGAGCGTAATCTTGCGGGATTGGTGGTGGTGGTGATGGTGGTGGTGCCGGAGGGTGGGGGGGAGCGTGAGTGAGTGAATCAGCAGTGCCATGCGGATCAGCTGTGTGTGGGTGTGAAGTGTTGATGCATCTCTCCCACTGTGGGCCCAGACAGCGTTTTCGTTCGCTCACAAAGGATTTGGGGCTGGAAAGAGGATTGTTGAGATGTGGCGCGGAGCAGACGGTATACGTGATCCCGGGATGCCCCTGTGCTTCCTTGCATTTCCTCATCTCTGGGTTTAACAGGGACAAGGGCTGCCGGTTAAGCCAGCCTAACCCAAATTACGTTTAATAGTGTCATGGTGGGGGTGGGAGATCACTTGGATTGAAGAGCTGAAGTTTTAATGGGTATCTGAATAATTCAGTGTTCATTTGCAGAACAGACCTGCTCCATCTCTGGGTTCATTTTTCGTTATATTTTTTAGAGACTGTTGTCTGAAATATTGGACTAACACAACCCAGTGATCAGCATTTTGCTAAGAGTTAAAGAGCAGTGCAGAAACATGATTCCTTATGATACAAAGGTGTCAGATATAAGATCAGAATGATCTGCAAATACAATACTTATCATCTTGCCAGAGGAGAGAAAACTACTCAGACAAAAATCACAGCTCTATGGATCAACACTGCGGTGTGGAAATGAGGTTTTATACTGCTTTTCTTTCATATCGTCGCTGTCCAAAGATAAACAAGTTTCTGTAGTTTTCTATGTCATTTTGAACAGCTACTCTTAACATCCAGTGAAAGTTTTATGATGAATGGACCAATAGAAACGCTCCAAAATGTTTACATTAACTCACATTGAAAGTTAAGAATGTTATTATACTCTCCTGTAAAGTTACTATTTTGGGGATACTTGTTTTTTCCTTGGTTCCCCTGCACAGTTGTGGAGAGTATTGCAGTTATACCCTGCTGTCGCAATTACAGATCAGGATTTGAGCCCCTCTAGGACCACAATACATGTGCCTTTGTTGCATGTGGTCTTTGGGTTACACCAGCAAAGACCACTTACAGAGTAATATTAATGGATTTTATTAAATGTTCAAGGCTTATTTGGTGGTGAGACTGACTGACCAACATTTTTAAGGTTAGATTAATTTATTTATTTGTATGCAAGCCTGAAACAGGGCTGTGGGTAGATGATGTTTGGTATTGGAAAAACTATAAAACTGAGTAAGACAAGTACGACACAGATACGGTTACAGCTGACATAGTAGTCTTTTATAGATAACACTGACTGAAATGTTTGGCTGATGGCTGACTGGCTGATGTATTGACAGATATTTTGTTTTCCTGTTAGCTGTGACACTGTGCATCCTTTTATTTCCTGCCAACAAGTAAAAGTCAGTCTGAGATTTACCTGTATGTTCTCTTGCGTGGTCACACCCTCTATTTCTCTTCCTCACTTCCTCTGACTATGTCTATTTGTCAGCCTCTGTCATGATGTCTATACTGCAAATACAGAGCAAGCTCCTTCATATAGCTAGCTGAAGACCCTTAGTTGTTGGTAAGTGACATGGTGCCCACCCCCTTAAGTTTCACAGCACTATAGCATGTGTTGTGGGTCTGGAGTAGCAATAACACAGACACTATTCTTCCTATTGTTAAAAAGTGTGAAATTAAAATAGTTTTAAAGCTGTTATTGTATAGTACAATTGTTCCATAATGTTAATTTAACATTGTGTATGTAACGAGCCAGAGAACGTGTGACCACAGCAGGTTTACTCACTAAACCTCATTTTACTTCAGGCAGCATGTGAAGCACAGGCTTATCAAAAAGAAATGATCTATCACTGGCAATCCTGTCCTGCCTTAAGAGTGAGCAAATGTCCCCACTAGAGGAAAAAACAACAAAAAACACCGAGTTAATATTTCACAGGGCAACATCAGGAAAAAGGCTATTTAAACACTATTTAACCAACATTTCACAAAGTCTAAAGCTCTAAAGATGCCCCTTAGAGGTGGTCACTGATCCTTTGGGCTTTTGCTTCAGTGCAGATGCATTTATAGAGAATTTCCTCTCAACACACAGAATACTGGGGGACGAGATTATTAAAATGATACAAATACTCCAATGTACCAAGACTGATAGTAACTTACTTGTTTATTTTGTACGGCCAAATCAGATGTGTAGATAAAACACAATCATTTTTTGTTGTTTTTAATGTTCTAGCACATTTGAACCGGCTGCCTTTTAAATCATGAGGATACACCATGTCTTGGTGTGCTCATTTAGACCACTTGTACATGTTCTTAGTATGTACCTGTGCTCCATCTGGCAATTAAACATCAGAAGGCATTGGCAAAACCAAGAGGCGGTTAATATCTCTTCAGACTTGGCATGTGTGGAAGCGCTTATTAGCAGACGTACAGTCTGTGTGCCTATAACTGAGCTTCTCCAGTGGCAAAGATCATCAGTTATTGTCAGAAATAGTCCCCAGCTGAAGCTTCCTAATGAGCTCCACTGTACAACGCAGCTGTCACAGTGTTGTATCTTACAGTACATCTGAACACATGTGAGTGTCCAATGACATCAAGCAAATGTTAACTCAGCATTCTAAGTGTTTACAAGCTGTAAGGAGTGCAGTTAACAAAACCCAATGAATCATTAATGAAGATTCTGCTATACAGCTTGTTTAAAACGTTTCTGATGAGTATGCTGCGAGTGTTCTGATGAAGAGCCTGATCTAAAAAAAACATGCACATTTCTATAGTGCACCGCTATTATTAGACCCTACCATCTGACATCAAATATTAGAGTAATTGAAACTAACAATGTAAGAAACACATACACATGTACATACACACACTAGTATCATGTAGCAGATACAGTACAAAGCACTACTATATTAAATATGCAGCTATACACTCTTGGACTCCCAGACGGCTTTGGCATTGCCTTATAACATGACCAGTGCTTAAAGGGCTGTGCCACTGGGAACCTCTACTCTTATAAACTTTCAACACAATTTAGCACATTTGACATCAAATTACTTCTCCACAAACTCTCGCTGTTTTCCAGCTGAGAAACAGGAAGTGAAAAAACCTTAGCAGAGGCAACAGAACATTAGCATTAGCAGACTGACTGCATTTCTGTGCCAATTTCATACCACATGTCATCTACTATGGCTTCATAGTCTCCATACAGCTATAATGGAGTTATGGACTAAATGAACCATGCCTGAAACTCAGCTTTCTTCCAATCTAAAGCCCTATAAAACCACAAACTTACCCCGCCACTGCCTTCCAGCTACAATCTCAATGAAGCTTTGAATGTCAAAAATACCAGAACAATGCAACTGTTGCTGAAAATAAAAAACAGAGAAACACAAACTGTGTTTAATCTATTTAAGTCACACTTGAGGACATGAAGTATTTGAATCAAGCAAATTTAAAGTATCACATTTTTAAGGCGACTGAGCCAAATCCAACACCCACAAGCGCTGGCCCGAGGGATCCACTTTAGGCTCCAGCCCAGGGTTCACCAGTCTTATCCTGGGGCTTGTGTGGCTGCAAATTTTCCTTCCAACCGTCTGAAGACTGAGACAGACTGATTGAACAAGTGGAATCAAGTGCTCTTGTTTGGAATTAAAAACCTGCAGCCATAATGACTCTTTTTGGATAAGATTGGTGACCCCTGCTCTAGCTCTTCAGTTTTTGACCATGACAGCATAGAAGAGAGTTTACTGGTTCCTTTAAACAACTTTTTAAATAGATAATTATTTCAAGCTGCTCCATGTAATACTGATGTTTAAATTGAATGATGAGGCAAAACAAACTCTGATTTGTCTTCTCAGGAGAAAGGGTCTTACAAAATACTCATCTACAATTAGCATGAAATTACACATTTCAATCACAGAGGTCTCCAAATTTGAACATAATGTAGCTTAAAAAAAAAGTTTAGCTTCAAAGAGCCTCAACACGATATACACCGATCAGCCATTACATCTGACCATTAAAGGGAAAAAGGGGATGCACCAAATCCGAGGGACTATAGTCTGTAACTGTAGCTCCTATGCGGTTAGTGGATATGCGGAAAATGGATAATGTGTGTGGTTATAAGGAGGTGGTTTCAATGTAGTGGCTGATTCGTATAAATACCTATTGTATTTTTTTTCTAGAACCATACATCTGAGCAAAAAATCAAACAAACATCTAAGAACTTTTCTATACTGACCACAGTGGTCCTGCAATCAGAAACTGACAGAGAGGGCAGAGAGGATCTGATAAATTGTGCGCTGCAACAAATGGGCTACTGTGTAAAGCACACTAATCTGATAAACCTGTAAGGTGTTTCTGATAGAAGATAGAGACTTTATATAACAATAAGCACATCATTAAACCCTCATACATAAAATTCTCATACTTGATCAAGTTGCATTTTGAGTTGTGCTGACCTGTCAGTAGTCCAGCACTGGCCAGAAGCAGCACTGGAAAGTAATTGAATGCTGTAGTGCTATATGCTTGAACCATGCTCTGCAGAGCGCTATCCACTGTTTATGTGAGAGCGCTCACTTTACTCGAGAGCTGTTGCCTCATGTTCATATGCAGACTGGTACTACAGCCACTTAGGTTATGAAATTCCAGCATTTAACTCCTAGAAGTTTCATTTAGATATGCGGCTCAAGTGTAATAAGGAATTTAAAATATATTCAATTACATGCCTGCGCAATTAATTACATCCACCACTGACCTTTACACTCCACAGGTTCCACAGGTTTGAGTCTGCACTTCTCACTCTTTCCATAGTTTCAAATGACAAAACCATGACAAAAATGTAAAGACTGTTCATTCTTTCCACAAAACAAGGCCTCGTGCTCAACCAGAACTTAAAACTCCTCAAATTTAAATCTTAATCAGGGTATTCAACACGTAACAAATTACTACTAACTAACCAGCTAATGCTCAAAGCTATTTAAATGGCTGCTTGTGTTTGTGCTTCTAGTGCTGTAACTGTAATCTTATTGTGCTATTAATAATCTTCTTCTCTCCACTTATTTTATGAAGTATATATATATATATATATATATATATATATATATATATATATATATATATATATATATATATATATATATATATATATAGGAACCTTACAACACGCAAGTAGTTGCTTGCTAGTTTCAACATGTAAAACCTGCTTAAGATCACAGCTTAAGTGTTCTGGACTGAAAAACTGAAAAGAAACAAGTGCAAAAATAATTTACAGCAAATTACATGATCCTTTAATTATCACAAGGAACTTACACAACACAGCCACAGCAACGCATAAAAAGCAGGGCAGCACCTCTTCACAAACCACTGCACTCAGTAACCCCCAACCCGCCCCCCTATTGTCATCCACACGCCGCACTGCAAATTAAAATGCCACGTCCTGCCAGCCATGTGCCTCCTAGTAGTTAAATCTTGTTGTAGTCGCTCCCGAGCCTGAGAGCACTGAATCAATTACGGTGGAAAGATCTAATGAGGGCTCTGTATCTCGAGTTCTGCAGCAAATATGAAAGAAAAAAAATGCTCTGAGACAAAAAGGAGAAAAAAAAACCCACCACAAAATCCTAGAAGCGATGTCCTCCTCCAGACTCTCTCTGCCTCCCCCTCATTTTTAATGAGAACGAATCGGAGCATGGACGGTGGTAAGACGTTAGCAAACAGCGATAATCATAATGTGATTATCATAGCAAACAGGAAACAGTTCGCAGTCTGCTCTCTTCGGGCCGTACAGAGTGCCTCCGGAATGAGGGGGCACCAGAAAGTTGTTTCTGTTAAAAAAAAGCATTCAGGGGAAAGAGCCATGTTTCCTCTCAGGCCAGTGTATCACTCTCCCCTCTCTGAAAGAAAGGAAGATTTCTCTCCTCCGAGCTCCTGTGAGCACTCATTACAGTCTGGCCTGAACTCTCCCACACATTAGTAACAATGGCAGGCCTCGGAATGTCAGGGGCCAGAGACACTCACTGTGTTCACATTACTGGGTTGAAGTGGCATCGTAAGGTCTACACACAAAGCACAGTTTATTCTAGCAATTTATTCAGATATCAGTGCATTTATTTAGACATATGTGCAACTGATGATATCCAGCCAAATCCAGATTTACAGAGAAGAGCATTGCCAGAGTGGGTAATCAAAAGAATTCCCTGTGGTCTGGTAGAGTTTTGGGTTTCAGGTTGCAATGAGCTAATGTGCAAACTCACTTATACAAGCACAAGAACACACAAACAACCTATTAAAGTTACATCCAAGTGTATATCTGTAGTAATTTAGGGGTTAACCCCCCTGCAAATGCTACAGACCCTGAGTCTTGTGCATATAGACAGGATGAGGCTGAACTTTACTTTAGCTCTTTATTCTCATTTCCCGTTCCACCTTAAATGACATACCAGTTGCATTCAAGTCAAGGTTTATTTCTATTCTGTACATCAGATGTTGTCACAAAGCAGCTGTAAAATCTGGGTCCAGAAAATCTGGGTCCAGCCCCCTAATGAGCAAGCCATTGGTCCACAGTGTAAAGGAAAAATTCCCTCAGAGCAAGAGGAAGAAACCTTAAGAGGAACCAGGCTCAAAAGGGGAACCCTTCCATCTATGCCAGATACCAAAACAAGCACAAGAGCAATACAAAAAGAATAAGATTTACAACTGTATACATCACTGAATATAGAGAAAAGAAAAAAAACTGATTACTGAGTCCCATCGGAGTAGCAATGGGAATGAGCTCAGTGTTCTGTGAGGCAGGAGAAGAAATGACTGATGAGTTAGTGAAAGTAAACGTCTGTGATTAAATAAGCAAACAGTAACTTTGGAGGTGCTAGGGTCACGCAGGAGAAGCTTTTCACAAAACACATGCCAGTGTGCAAGTGCTACAATATTTAGGGTGGAATAGAAATTCAAATAAGGAGCTACTATCAGGCTTAGGAGATTAGTGTATCAGATTCAGATGATGATGATGGTTTGATTTTGGTACTGACTGACACTACAGGCAGAGCTGTACAGACTGCTTTACTGATGTTTGCATTACCGATGCAAAAACAATGTAGGAGCAATACTGCAATACTCAACTGTATCTTCTTACACCCTTAATAAACATAATACAAAACATAACAATACAAGTTGTAAAAAATGCTGTAAATGTTGTAAAAAAAAAAGCTTTTGTAAGCATGTAAACGTAGAAACTGATATTGGCAGGATAAATGCTCAGATTAGAATTATTTCTTTATTTATTCATTTATGTTCACAACACACTTCAGTGCTCACTGAGGTCAGCAGCATCAGTGGGTCAATGAGTTAAGCAAATTGAGTCGTGTTAAAAACGACTGTTCTGTGTAGCAGATCATGCATGTAAAGGTGAACCACTGAGATAAAGAGAACTGGATCTGAACATGAAATCATAATGATCTGATCTGAGTATAATGAAATGTGAATGTAGTCATAGTGTGCCTCTGCTGAGCCTGTGTGTGTTTGCATGAGCGATGCTGCCCAAGACTTAATTGGGCTTCGAATTCAATAAGACTGGCGGAGCTATTTATAGCATCACAGGCCCCCTCCTCACCTGCTTTCGAAACTCTTCATTTTGCTGCCCGCTAGGTAGCCTCACACCACGTCCCATATGCTGCCGCTCTGTGATCTACACCGCAGAGCAAGAACGGTAGCTACTGTCAGTATGGACCACCGTATCTCTAGCAAGCCTCAACATGACTGGAGACAAACAAGCTTCCCCTTTCTCTGCTGTCCAGTGATTTCTCAATCTCTTCAAAATCAGTTCACTTCAAAAAATGGACATCTTAAATCCAGTCCTTATATCTGAAATGTTTCACTATGAGAGACGGCTGTAGTAAAATCAGAAGATTATTTAAAACATTTCTAGACACTGTTACCCTTTTGTAACTATGTAGGACTCACGTACCACAACATTCCCAGAACGACCTTAAAAGATAATGGATAACAGATCCACATGATCAACCTCTCTTTGTTCTGATTGGTTGTCCTGTACTGTGAAGTCCTAAATTAAGAAAACTTTTTTTTTTTGTAAAATGGCAATTACATCCAAATATCCAATTATGATCATCAAATGTTGCCTATTCACTTCCGAACCAGGGGTTTAATAATTTCATTAAAACTTCACATTGCCCTGTTATAACTTTTTTTTTTAATATGTTGCTGGTGACAAATTTGGAATTAGGTTTATTTTCAATAAAATCCAATGATCATATATGGATTTGTTTAAAAGATAACATATTAAACATCTCTTCTTTGTGCTGTTTTACATGAAAAATAGTAGACAAAGCACTGTTTCCTGTTTTATTTGCTTTTTACCTACTGTCCTAACTTAGGAAACAGTGGATGTTATATACACTTATGTTCTAAATGCTGAATATTTGTACAGTATTTATTATTTATGAAAGTGTGCATACGTATCAATTTTATATGTGTTCCATATAAGGCGGTCAATAATTCTGACTTATCTCAGAGTGAAAATACTGATGCTGAAGATCAGCCTCTTGTAAACATGGCAAGCAAGGAATCCGAATACGGATGTAAGTATATTTCCAATCCAAGTAAAATGGCCTTAATCTAGCATAAAATATGCTGTTTGTTATGCTATGAGTATTCTTTGGCACAGTATTGCAGCTCTCAGCCTTATCAGTTTGACAGGTTTCACAATTTCAAATTATTTCTCACTACAATAGATATATCATGCAACCACTGGGAAGCTCATTGTGGGCTGAGTGCTGGTGTGGTTATTAGTATATATGGACATCAAAATTGATCTCTGCAGTTGTTTACTTAATCTGGTATCTGAATAAGGCAGTTGCAGGTTGGAATAAATGCTGGAAATGGTTCATAACTGAGCATGCAATTCGCAATACACAACATCAGAAACATGCAATATAGACAGATACTTTGCTAAATCAACCATAGAATCAGGCAGTAAATGAATGTTAAACCTTGTGTATATCCTTGTGTATTAATCTAGCTGTGAGCAGATATTTGGGCATCCCTGGTCAAATAATATTTTTTACTGATATTCTAAGTCAAAATAAGTTACAACATTATCCACAGAGAACACACTTTAGCACATGTACAGTTACTGATGTGTAGAATTAAAATAAATTAATCAAAGAAAAAAAAAAGTAAAGTCTGGCCTGTGCAAAAGTTATTGCATATTTTATATTGCTTGTTTTATTTTTCCCATTTGTACATAATACCAAGTACATAGAACTTGTACATTAAATTAGCAGAAACATTTAAAGCATGTGGAGGCTAGGTCACTTAGAAAAGAGTTCAAACTTTTGCAAACAACTGTAGACCTTACTTCCAAAGTTCACAAAATGAATCTTTAACAACACAACTATATAACAACATTCTTCCATTTTTAAACTATATTGTATCATTTTAACATCATTTTAAAAAGGGCAGATATTTAAATGGGCAAACTGGTTAAAACACACACACTGAGAGGCTTTAACCTGATAAGCAGCAAGTCACAGCAGCAGGGGTGAATCGGGGCATGCTATGGGTTGGATTTGTCATGCTGGTGATGCCAGCTGAGCTCTGGATCGTTCTCTCTCTGCTGCTGGTGGGCCCGCTGAAATGAGCTTCAGTTAGACGCCAACGTTTGCTTTAGTCCTCCAAACAGCTGGAGGAGGATGATCACACATGCAAACTGCTCTCATGATGCCCTCTCAAAGACATTACAGTCCATTACATAAGCGCAACAGCTGCACTGCTCCCTAATGTGGCTGATGAGTGAATGTCCATAGCCTGGAGAAAGGCCAGCAACTCAATCACAGCACGGAATGATGACTGACAAGGCCACTATTAGATGACGGAAAGATACAAAAACAGCACAGCCACTGCTGCAGCTCACTGAGGCAAACCTACAGCTCAAGAAAGAGGAACTATTAATACAGCGTTTAAGTAGAGCGATGCAACCGATACTGGAATCACATCAACAAACAACTTCAAAAATATTGGTCAGTTTTTTCAAACTGACATTTGGTGAGCTGTAAATATACTTTTTAAAAAAAGTACAGTATTTAGTACAATACTAAGTATTGCCATTGCATTCATTCCACTACATTTTTCTCTATGATGTTAATTCAGATGATGATGTTTATGCATTAGCATTGGTAGATTTGAATAACGTACATGAAAAATATTGGCATCGGCATACAACTCCCATATCAGTAATCCCCTACACTTAAGAACAGATTATTCTTTGAGTTTTTTTAGTAAAGTATGAAGCATTATTCTCCCCAGTTTCTTCGTAATTGGTCATGTGACTGAAGGGTTTAATTACTCATCTCCTGTGTAGGAGAGCAGAGTTCAATCCCAGCTAAGGGAAAGCACTTCTAAGGCTTTTAAAGGTCTGTAATAATGTCGTAGCGTCTCTCTGGTGCTGAGTGTATGAGGTTATTTGATCTGGACTGTCATCGCTGCTCAGACTATTTGTTTGTCACAGAAACTCTACTCTCAGTAATGTTAAAAGAATGGTTCATCCTACAGACCAGTATCTAAAAACAATCTGAAAGGGTGGGCCAGGTCCCTTCTTTACTGAAGCATGCTAAAGACATAATTTCCTCCATGGTCGAATACAGCTCAAAGCGAAGCCCTTAATCACTGTTTTGCATTTCATATTTTGTCCCAACTCTTTTGGAATGGAGGGTTTTATATTATAATATTATAGTATTATTATAGTTGAGAACATCTTTCTTTTGTCTTTTCATAGTTTTCATAGTTCATTGAACCAAGTGAACAAAAAACAGTGAAATTCTGTGTGGATTTTAAATTTTCAAGTGATTTCACATCTGTATCTTTAATAAATTATTATCTATTTATAATGACTGTAGTCTGATGAACTGAATCAGAAGCCTGACTGACATGCATGAGGATGCAAAAACTATGTACATGCACCAAACGTGCAGATTTAAGAGAATGGTCTATTAATAAAATATGTAGCAGCACAGTGGACTGTTTAAATAAAATAAAACAGATAAATAAATTAATAAAGACGTAGATCCATTCTCGTGGTTGAGAATGTCTTTCCTTTGTGAAATGATTGGTCCATTGTTTCAGATATTATACGGTTTCAATTTTATAGGCGGCTTGATTTCACTATTGTATTCACTGTGTAATCATAATCTCACAGAAAGCATACAAGAGAATGAGAAATGTACCAGAGATCTTTGTGTTGTTTGCAAGCGATAGCCAGACTCGCTAATGATGAACGCGAACGTGACCTCTAACAGTTAGGAACAATACAAAAACCACAAAAAGTCACATCGTCTCTGGTTTCCTGTGAGGGACTGCCAAGGTTTAGACATTCGTCATCTCGGTCTCTAAGGCAGTAAGAGGGAGAATGGCTAACATTCTAGCACTCTTCACTGGAGGAGGAGGAAGATATCCATGACAACTTAATAAAAGAACACAGCTAGAGAGAGAGAGAGAGAGAGAGAGAGCTGAGGGGAGAGAAAGCGCCAGTACAGAGAGAAAGAGAGAGACGGGAGATGCCTCCCACTCTCGTGGTGGAATCAGATAGGGAGGGAAGCCTTATGGGTCTTGAGGCTCCCTGCGAAAGATGACTCTTCATTTGATGTGATTAGCAAGCTCGCTCTGAACTCCCACAACCACTCAATGAGAAAGACAACAGGAGAAAAGACAGGAAAAGGGCCATCGCTATATGCAGATGTGTATGTGTACGTGCATGTGTACCTGTGGGTGGTTTTGCTTGTGTGTGTGTGTGCGCGTGTGGGGAAAGTCGGGGCGTCCCCAAGCAACGTGCACCACAATTCTTATAAAAGAAGCAAGTCATACCGTCATACCTCCCAGCAAGAGCACTAAATAGAGACTACACATTATTCCTGAATACCATGACATTCTTTATATGTTCTTTAAACATTTCTTCTAACTAAAACTTAATATGGGGAGCTCTGTTTTAATTTAGACCCTTTTATGATAACTTTACTGCAATGCAGATACTCACCCTGTCTTTAACTTACATTCAGCTGAATACTAGAGATGGCACAATACGGCTTTTTCTTACCCATACTGATCTTCAAGTATACGCTGATACTGATCCGATCCTTCTTTTTTAGTATTAAAAGACAGTAGAAAACAATACGAAAAAGGATATGCTGGTGACAGTACATTGTTTGCTCACATTCTCAGAAGACATGTCCTTCACTATGTTTTGACCGAATTCTCAGTAAATACTTTTTCAGTACGCTCACAATCATCAGATTCTTATGCTCATGGAAAAAGGGTCAAAGACAACTGACAAATGTTCTTCTGCATGTCGTGTACAATTACCCTTTTTCACCAGAGAGACTCCAAATACTCAGAAAGAACATAGCTTGAGGAAAAGGATCCAAAATATGAATCTATGATACTCAAACTACTCAAACACTCTACTACCTCACAGAAAGACATTTACACATTTAACAGATGCTCTTATCCAAAGTGCTTTGTTGTCCACTCATGTATCCTCACCATATTTTAGCTCTAACCTTACCAAAAAGGTTAGAGCTAAAATACTGCCCGAAACAAGCAGCACACTACAATGTTATGTACAATGTACAATAAAAGGCATTTCAGTGGTAGATTAGTGTTCAATTAAATACATAGCTGGAATAAATATACCACAGGTGACATATCCGCATATATATATATATATATATATATATATATATATATATATATATATATATATATATATATATATATATATATATATATATATTCAGCTGATATGTCAGTGCCATCTGTTATAAATATTTATTAAGCTATTTTTAAAAGTGAAATTGCAAAATGCATAGTTCATGCAGTCTATATATATATATATATATGCCTACAGCTTGAACTCAGCCCATTCATGTTAAAGATATAAAGTGTTTCAACATGTACTGCCTTTTGAATGATGTATAATAGAGGGCAGTCAATCAGAACAGAGTTAATTTATCTTATCTTTTGACCCAACATTCAAACCTAACCCTAAATCATGTCCACACCACTGTTTTTAAGTACCTGAGTACAACTTGTTTGCTTGCAGTTTGAAGTTCTGTAGAAAAGTGACCGGACCTTTGTTTCCAGAAAAACTGTTCATTTCCGCAGCTGAACCCCCTCCCCTCCCTTCCCCCAGCAGGGCTGTGTGGTGGTTGCGCAGTACTCGTGCAGAGAGGTACACACTAACACTCCTCCGTGCATCTTAACCTCGTGTGGTTTCATCTCCATCTGCAGTTTCTCATTATGGAGCCACAACAACGGTTAAGATGCAAATTAAGAACGCTTCATACACACCGAGCTACACAATCACTCTGTGTACAAGCTTTACAGTAAAACACTTGATCTTGATCTTTATACAGAGCTGCTGCTTTGCCAGGAACAAATAACAGTGAAGAAACAAATTGATTGTTTCTTCACTGTTTCTTATTATGGCACACTGAAGAAAACTGTCAGAGATTAACATCTAAGCTAGATTAGTAAAAAAGCAGAGAAACGTATAACGTGTTATTATACATAAAAATATATCAAAGAAGCAGGTATCGCCAACACTTCGCTGAAGTCCTTACATCAAATACAGAAATAGTTTGATGTAAGTGCAATGCACCGTGCATCTCTGTAAGCCGCTCTACACGCATCAGAAAATAATAGTTCAAGTGAACAAGCTCGCATTACACACTTTTATAGTCATACATTTTACCCAACAGTGAACATCCCAACATTTGAACCCTGTTTTAATCCTACAGTTATCTTCAGCAATAAGAAAAGCATGGAGTAATTGTATAATGTGTAAGTATGAAACCTGCTGATACAGAACATACATACTAAATTACAAGTTAGTGTTTCATTAATTATTTAATTGAAACAAGCAACTTTGCTTGATGTGTACTGCAGTTGAATGATTTAAATCAGGGTAAATCAGGCAAGTGTACTTACACTGATGTTCAACACTGCAGCTACAACTCACTTTCCTCTTACATCCAATGTAGCACTTAAATAGATTATATTAATAGATAACTTTTTTTGTTTTAGAATGTAAATGGCTAGTTTTGCATCGTATGTTATATAAATAACAGCACTGGCTAAACACTATTTCCACAAACACAGTGGATATTATTTTGTATATAAAAAGTCAGGAACTTGTACTTTAATTTTTTAAGTTGCCACATACTTTGGGCTAAACTTATGATTTTGGTCTCATTCGAAAAGTAACACAGGCTTTTCCCCAACTGAAAACTTGCACCAGTTACAGACATAGAGTAACAAAGGCAAGAATGGAGGAGTCATCTGACTCATAGGTCTCTTCCTGTCAGAGAAACGATTCACGTCCGGAGGCACAGTTTATAACATGACACAAAAACAATGCAGTTAAAACAGGTAATGATTAAATATGCTAATTCAGTCATTAACGAGCTGATATGCTTCAGTTCAGCATCAATATGATTTGAGTCATTTCTGGTCCAGTGTGTTTCAGTTGAGTTAAATTTAACATGTACTGATGTGTCCAGATTTAGTTCAGTAAGAAACAACAATCAAAACACTTCTTAACTATCTCTGACTGTGAACTGATGCATAAATTCTCTCCCCAAATCGTCTTCCACCCCAAAATAAAAAATAAAAAAAAACACTGTTTTTTTACTTAACAGGCAATGAGAATACCAATGTTGGAGGTAATGTATTTCTCATATAGTGTCAGAGGCCTAACAGCCTAGCAGAGCTGTAACATTTTAGTGGCTGGAACGTATTAGAAGTATTTCCAAACTATAAGATATATTATTTTAAATATTTTCCTAGATTTATTAAAAAAAAAGACAAATTAAGTGTGGACCTCTCTCTCTCTCTCTCTTTCTCTCTCTCTCTCTCTCTCTCTCTCTCTCTCTCTCTCTCTCTCTCTCTCTCTCTCTCTTTCTCTCTCTCTCTCTCTCTCTCTCTCTCTCTCGTGTGTTTTCTTTCATGTTCACACACACCAGGGAAGTAAAGGCATCTTCTGAAGGTTGTATAGATTTTTGGCCAGTTCTGCGTTTGATTTGAATCCAATCTTGGTTTCTTAATCGATGCAGTCATTTCTGAGACCGTTACTCTGATTTACCGATTCTAATAGTTTTTTTTTTTCTTTACACCTCTACTCTAAACCAATCTTTGATTCTTGCAGTGTTATCATAGGCACATGTTTGGCTATGTTGTCTCTGTGGATAGCAGCAATTCTTTGAAGATGAGGACCCACAGATTTGCTACCGTTTGCTCATTGGGTGCAATTAAGGCGATTGTAACTGCTGTGAATGACAAATCATAAAATGGTGGGAATCAAATCCTGAGATTTCAAGCTTGCTACCATTATATTGAGCTTTCTAACAGTATATTGCATCAGCGTGTTGCTGGATGATTTCATGCATAAAAACAATGTATAAAAAAATTGAAGTGAACGCTTTGACGGAAGTGTGTCGCTAAGGACACAGTGACACAGGAAAGGCTAAAAAGACAGAGTTTATGTCAGTCATTTACTTCCAGCGAATCAAACAGCACTAAAGATCTTAAGAAGTTTGATGCTCATACATTAACATCAGCCGTTCTTCAGCACTGTTCATCCTTGCTGATGAGAGCTAATGCTGTGTGATTACTGAAGATGGTCCTTGTCTCTGGTTGTTTTCATGCCTGTCACCTCTTCCAGACAGCCCAGGTGGATGTGTCTATTTCAGAGAGCAGGTAAGCAGGGCAGACAGACCCTGGAGCCCCCAGGGGTCCACAGCAGGGGGGAAGGCTCCGAGCAGTGGGGGAGGAGACAGCGGCAGCATCCCGCCAGCAGCTAAATTTAAAAACCTGCACAACATCCTGTCGTCAAATCTCCTTTCCTCTCCCTCATTCTCCTCCTCTCCCCCAGCAGATTTTTCAAGTGATGGAACAAAAGCAGAGATAACCTTCTGAGTGCTAATGTAGCAGATGTGCATTCAGGGCCTGTCCCCCAGAAAAGAAAAACGCAGCGCAGCGCTTTGTTCAGGCTGTTAGCGCGGGAGACTAGAAAGACACTGTACAAGCAGACTGCACCGCAGTCATGCAGAAAATAGATTGGGCTGTCTTTCCCTTCCAGAGGGAAACCGCTGGGTACAGTAGGTGCATTTGTTACTGCCACACCTTCAGAAACAATACAAAACTAAAACACAATAAAGAGCTTCAAAGAAATCAAACTGCACTAAAATGAAATGGCATGACATCATTATTCACAGACAGCAAAACTCATGGGCAGGGGAGAAGGTGACAAGTTCAGAAACCAACCCACTGTAGAGGAGTCCAGCAGCGTAGTTCCTAGGAGAACATGTTACTCTGGAAATTCTGGTGCATTCTGGGGACAAGATATCAAAGTTCAACAACTAGGAGTCAAGTTTAACAACTGTACATATCAATGTGAAAAACTACCAAGCTCTCAGTTACCTGATACTGGGAACTCTGAGTTCTATGATTATATGTGTATGAGTAACAATGGAAAAGTATAAATGTGTTGAGTTTTAAATCTCTTAAAGAGGACATCTTGTTCTTCTAGAATAGATCACTGTCTGAAACACTAGAGTTCCTGTGTCTTTAAGCCCCACCTCCTGATGTGTGCTTTGATTAGTCTGCCCATTCCGGTTCTCCAGTTTCTCCCTCTGCTACATGACATGATGAAGGAAAGAAAAAATAACCAAAAAGCATAAAAGGTCCTCTTTAAACTGTGGTCGTTTGCTTCCTGATTAAACTGAAGCTTGCTAGACTGCAGTAGAACCTTTCTATGCAATTTTGTCAAAGGCAATCGACTTGAACATGTTGTAAGATTTAAGATTACACAAATAATGCTGGCTGGATGTGATTAACTGCGAGAGAAATCTTCACAGCAGTTAATGTGAGTTAAAGTGCTGTAGCTATATTACATTTCTGCATTACCCAATCATTAACAAAGTCATTCAGAGTGGGTTGATGTGAAATGCTGCACTCTAGAGAATCTTATTGAGTGAGAACGGTTCACAGTTAATTACAGATCGTAATAAAACTCTGTAGAACAGTATATCACAGTATATCACAGAACACTACTACAAAACCATAACACCCACAGCTTTTTTACTTTAATTCTATGACGGGATTTTGGCCTAAAACATATATTTAATATACATTTATGGTGCAGAACTTCATGAAGGACATTGTAAGGCACACTTCTTTCTGCCCTACTGCTATTTTACCATGATTCACAGTGCACAGAAAAAATCAGAGCACATTCTGTGTAGGTTCACTGTTTGTCTCGGATAGTAAATAAAATGGCCACATTGTAAACATTGTGTGTTTGTGCATGTGTGTGTGTGATAATGCCAGGCTCAGTGTTAGAAACAGTACAGAAGGCATGTTCCTGTAAGGATAGAGGGAGGGCTGGAAGAGTGGGCGTCCGGGGTTCTCTCCACTCTGTGCTTGGAATCAGTCTGGCAGCAGCAGCAGCCTGTTGAAGTCGGTATTTTCCCTCCTGCACGCACACACCGCTAAACGCTAGCATCATTAGTATCTGAACCACTGGCGCTTTCACAACCTGGCACTGTCTGTTTCAGCTGCACCTCACGTTAACTAAAACAAGCACAAATCACCAGCATCCTCACAAACACCTGCCAAAATGTGCCTGCACTGCTCGCACTCCACAAACAGCGCAGCCAGAAGAATCCTTCTAATGACATGAAGATTAACAGTGCATTCTTTACGCCCTCCAGCATCTTATGAGGGAGCGCCGAACACTCCAGCAACAAAATCAACTGCCACAACTTGATGTCTCTGTCAACTTTTCAAGTTTTCTTTTCTTGTGGAGGTGATGGGGTGGAAGGCAGGCAGGAATTAAGGAAGCACGCAAGCAAATAACACAGGGCTGCCAGATAAGGTAATATAGGTAAGAGGGAAAAAGGTGAGAGAAAAATAAAACCTAGACAGCCAGAAAAGAGCAAAGAAATAGAGTGCAAATGACAGACAGAAACAGAAAGAAAGAGAGAATGAGAAAGAGAGATACAACAAAAGAGGGGAGATTAACAGGGAAAGAAAATGTGAAAGAAATAAAGGGAAAGAGAAAGAGAAACAGACAGGAAGGGAGGATACAAGAGAAAGAGACAGAAAGTGAGAGAATCAAAGAAAGAAAGGAAGGAAGAGAGAGAAGTGTGAGAGAGGAAAGCAGAAAGGCAGTTGAGATAGAGAGAGGGAGAGGAAAGAGAGAGAAGGCAGAATCATATTCTTTGAAAATCAAAGGCTGAGGTGCTGAATATTAACTCGTCAGGATGTTCAGCAAAATTAGAATTGAGGACCCCGGGTGTGGATTTATGAAGGAACATGAGTGGCTGGTTCTCTGGACACTACATCACTGGACTCTACATGCTAATAGTGTTTTTGAAAGGGTTTCATTTCTCAAGGCTTGTTTGTCCAGCACACAAGTGAATACATGAGTTCCATTTAATTTAGCCTCGGTGGACTACTCATGCACTCCTCATTTGAATGATGCATCAGTGTATGAGCAAATGAAGCAATTAGTCACAGAGAAACATCATCTCAGCGAGGCAGGATAAGTAATAATGATGAGAGCTTAATTATGTAAATCAGTGCCGTTTGGCTCAGAGTAAGCGCATACCTAAGACGTTAGTAGCATTTTACTACATAGTTTCCTTTCATGCAGTATAAACTCAATGCTGGCCAATTTACTGCCTTCAGGCACATCTAGTACCTGTACCAGGAGCGCAAAACAGAATGTACTGAGGAAAAAAAAACATAAACCTGAGCTAAATTATGTATTATACATAATACATATTTTTCTACATTGGTACAATACCCCTGTGCCTATGATTAAGCAGGAAACATAGATTTAACCCTGTCTTATATTACAGCCCCTATTCCTTTCAAGACTGCATTCCTGTTTCTCACAAATGAACTAATCCCAAACATATTTAAGGATGCTGAGGACTGGGAGACCAGTCCATTGTCTTGAGAGGCAGCTTCTTTGTTTGCATGCCTTTTTTTGTCTTTTACCTTTTCTCAGTAACAGCTTCTTAGCAGCTTCACATCCGTTCAGAGCCTTTACTGTGGCTTTAAGTGCTGTTTATCTGATGGTGGTTTACCAAGCCTGGTAATGGAGTCCCATTTTCTCTATATCTTGTAATGTTTATTTAAACTGCTGCTTAGGAAAGTCCTTTGTCCCTTCCTTATGCATGTAAATGATCTTACATTTCACCAACGAAAATAAGGTGCACTTAATAGCTGTTTTGATTTTGCAACCAACAAGGCTGAAGATGCTTCCCCTAGCTTTTAGAACAAACAGTGTAGTTGGAGTTTGTTGCACAAACCTACTTCTCCTAAACCCTCACAAACACCTCACTACAAGTTGGTGACAAAGCATCTTAGAGTTCCATTGCAAATCCTAACTTCACCTACAGTACTTAACCATTTCAGCACTGCTAATGTATTTGGTTTGGCACTAACTTGACTCTTAAGCTTCAATACAATTGAAATCCAAGAAATATCTCTGATAGATACAGCAGTAATACAGCTCTGACCTCACATTTTTATTTGCTCCAGTAAATCTTCGAAGAAATCAATGGTTATGAAACCGTACAAAAAAGTTTGGCATGCACACACACACACACACACACACACACACACACACACACACACACACATGCATACAGCACACACACACTCTCACGCATACAGCACAAACACATCAGGTCACACTAAGGTCACAAACTATTTAGCTGTTTATTGATATATGCTGTGAACAGACTGCTGTGTATAAAAAAGCTGTGCCTTCTTCCAAAGTGACTCTTCTGTCAAGCATGCATACTTTTAAAGCCTTTCGTAGTCTCGTCTATGCATGTTTCACTCTCACTTCATATCCTCAACTTCCCTGTTAGTGGACTGCTTGTTGTCTTTAATATGAGACTTCTCAAACTTTGGAATTCTCTACCCCATCATCATGGCTGCACTTGTGTTTCATTTTTTTCCACTACTGCTTTTTCCTCTATTTTACATAAGATGACCAGATATCTGAAATGAAAACTGGGCACTTCATTAAAATATCCAATGTTTTCATCTATGAAATCAAAAGGGGGGGCAGTTCCAGCTTCATGTACTTTGATCATGGTAACTATTGTACTGTAATAAAATACAGCAAAGGCAGACTGATAAAACTGGGCAGGAACTAAGTAACTTTGTAAGTCATTACTTTTTAGAAATAAAGCTGCTAAGGATTTTAAAAGCCAAAGGCTTAGGTAGAGATGAGGCAAGAATATGTTTACTATAAAAGACTCAGTGGCTGCATGAGCCCATAATTTATTTTCATATAAAATATTTTGTCAGTAAAAAGAGACCCATGGCTACAGACAAAAACCCTGTGGCTACTGCCCAATAGCCAGACCGTAAAAAGCACCCTGGGCTAGTTTCATTTCAGGAGCAACAGTGACGACTACCATCAACATATGCTACATGTCATAAATAGATTGTTGGAAAAGTGGCACAGTTTAAAAAAAATATTTATTATTTGTAGATGTTGAAGTAGACTGTTTGCCTATACAAATTGCATATCATACCTACCACTTAGTAGTACAATTTAAGTCCTGTTACCCCACCCTGCTTTCAATCCATGGGTTTTTGATGGTGTTGTGAACTCACTTGACACTTACTAGCTTCTGGTCGAGTTTAACAAAGCAGTATTCACTAAAACCAACCAAACAAGTGGTAGAAGTGGCTTGACAGCAAAACCCCTCTCTGTTGGCCAAAATGAGAGATATTTGGCTGTCCGTTCCACTTTCAGGTACTTTCTCAGCACTTTCTGTGTGTGTTTTTTTTTTAATTTACAGCTAAAACAGTAGCTAACTACATCAACATCTGTAGCCAAGCCAGCAGGCATGAGGCTAACTTGTGGCTTAGATCTTTAGCTAGCTAAATCAGCTAAATTCTTTTCTGCCTAGCTGCAATAAAAAGCCTAACTTCTAGCTTGGTTACTAGGTAGCTTACTAAGTCGATATCTGTAGCCTAGCTGCCTAAATAAAGCTAACTTGTGACTTGGTTATTAGCTAGCTTTAACAATTTCTATGTCCTGGCTAGTAATCAGACAGAGCTATTATTAGTGAATTACTGTTATTGTTGTTTAAGAGCTGAACACACAACCCAAACACAGATTTCAAGCTAACAAATTTGTGCATGCTACAATATTCCAGACTAACAGATCTTCTTTTAATAAATTGACTAAAGCTTAGAATGCAGAACTTTAACATCCTGTAACTACTGTTGTCGTTTGCAGTCATCATCATAAAGTATCGTATTTGGCTCCAGAAAAGCTCTATATAAAATGCCTTTTAAATGAAGCGAAAAAGATACATCCAGAATCAGTGGGCTTACTGATTTTCTTCAATTCCTAAACACACTCTGTTGAATTAAACCTGAACAGAGCTCATCCAGGCATTGTTGACATACCCACGTCTCTTTTAATTAAAACAGCGAGTTAACTGCCAGGGTGCAAACACACACCAACTGGGAGATTAATAGCAACATTACAGCGGCTGGGGGTCGGTGCCAGAACTTCCCGTCTGCAAGGGAAGTGGCAAGACATGATATGCATTCGATAATGAGACGTAAGACGAACCGCAGAGTAAACAACACTGCTCTGGCTCAAAGCTGTATACTGGAGCCCTAAATCATTGACTCCCTGGAGTTTGAACAAGTTCCAGAGGGAGATTCCCTGTTGATGTCTTAATTCAGCCAACATGGCTGACGACCCAGCTTGGAGTAGTATGAAAAATCCTTTAATATTCATGGATTTTCTGAGCAGAAAGGATTCAGAAAGGATTCTCTGAGCAGAAAGGATTCAGAAAGGATTCTCTGAGCAGAAAGGTGGTCTACTCCTGTGGAGAGCTAGTCATAAATAGCATGAAGTTAAGTATAAAAGAGAAATAGTTTGGATCCAGGAAAAACAAGACATTAGTTTAGAAGGAGATCCAGCATTGCCCTTTTGGATTGTTGAAACAACCAGTCAAGTCATCCTATTGGAAAATTAAGATTAATCTGAAGGTCCAATACCTAGTAGCATGTTGCCAGTGAAATTTGCAAGCAGAAGATTCATTTCCATCGAATTTGCTGCAATGAGCAGCCAAACTTTGGAAAACTTTGTGTCAAGTTCCACTGAGTTTTAATGCATGAACTATCTATACTTGTGTGCTTATACTGTTTATAATAGACGAGTGAGCCCGCAAGCCATGACAAGGTGGCAAATCTCTTTATGTTAGGTCCTTGACAGTCTCAGGCTGAAGCTTTGGCATTGGATTAAAAAAACAGCCACTAAGTTAGTTATAGTAACAGTAACAGTCCACGTCCATCTGTCTATCTGTAGGCTGACTTAACAACAGATTTCTTGCTGATGCTGAAGTTTCAACCTGAAACTAAATAAATAAAAGGGATGTTATCTGATTATAGGGCCGAGTCTATGCTGGTTGGCTCTTATCTGCAGACAGTTAGAGTCAACAGTTGTGAATTTCAGACCACTTATAGTGTGTTAACCGTCTCAGATTTTTTAAACCTGACTCTAAGTGTAATCTTGTAAATTATACTGGCCAACAACTCCATCGGATTCCTCCAACGGCCAATAAAAACTGAGTGTGTGAATAAGTAAAATACAGCATGTGAATGAGAAAATGGCAACAAGTATTGTACATGTGTAGTGAAGTTTAAGGCGACAGAAACACACTGATGTCATATTTACATCCATAATAATCCTTGTGTAAATATAGTTTACCTGTATCTTCACTGCACTAGTGCACACAGTGGTGAAAACTGCACATATGTTCAGTTGTGCCTCAAGAGAACACATGTGTTTCTGCAAGTTTCTGCAGGCTCCTTTAAGTTCAGCTACAATTTGTTGTGTAGTTGGGTAGCCTTCGATCTGAAATCATTTAGCATATGATGCCCTATACTTTTACATTAAAAAATCTGCAAAAAGCTAGTCAAATAGTGAGACAACACCAGTAATTCTGTAATTTGTTACGAGTCTAAAACTCAGCGTATTTAAAGTATTTATTAGCACAAATATCAGGATTTTGGCAGTTCCATCAAAGTAGGTCACATCAAATGGTGGAATGCACTCTCTAGCGATAGGCTGCATTATATCTAAAAATGTCTAGCAAATACTCAAAAATGATGTGACACTAAATAATACACTAGACAATATCACTTCAAGTTCTTCGTCTGCCAGGTCTTGACCATTGCTACGGTTATTGGGATGAAGACTGATCCAGTCTCTAAAGCTCCAGAGCACAGTAGGGAAGCGTTCTTTGCTGAATGTTCTTCACAGCAGGAGCCAGAAGCTGCCAGCCCTAAGAAGCGGGTGACATCCAGAAGTGGGTCGGCTGGTGCGTGACGAAGCGTGATGTGCATCCGGTGATGAGCGGACGGCGGCAGAGATGTGTCTCATTCTACAGCAGTCATTCATAAAATACCCTCATATGGCAAAGGCATATTAATGATGGGCCTTATCATCAACTCGTGTCATGGAAATCATAACATCATTCCTTTGGGTGATAATGATGTACTGACTCACCAGTCGCTCACAGGAGAACCATGTGGTCGCAAGCCATTAAGATTATATTGCCTTTTGATAGAAGAAGGATAAACACAAATTACACCATTAAAGCTATATGAGCCACTTTAATGGTTGTTGTCGACCGCTACTCCTCCGTTTGATTTAAATGAGAAAAGACGGAAGCTTAGGCTTGGTGATGATTTAACATCCCGTGTCTGCTCTCGACCAACTCTCTGAATAGAGATTCAAAGGCTTAATTTATGTGTGGCAAAAGGGATGAAATGTTTGCCTAACAAGAAATAAAACTGGTCCATCATTAAAAGCGAGTATTTTTTTTTCAGAGCTCATCAAGAGATTTATTATTAGTTTTGTAGAAAAAAGAGGCTCGCATAAATATTGACCCAAGCCTTATTCTGCTGATGAAAAATATAACCATGGCGGCAGTTGAAGTTTGCCCGAGCAAACCTGCTTTAGGCAGAACTGATGGAAGCATGATTTAACCCTTAAATGCCTTGAGTTAGTATTATCATTTTGCTATACAATTCATATGGAGTTACATATTAATTACTAAGTTTGACTTCCTTTTGATTTACATTCTGTGGAGTCAGCCCTTTTTCACCTTTTCTGTTTCTTTCAATGTCAAATGATAACAAAAGCAGAAAGAGAAAAATATAATATTCCAAAATATCTCTCCTTCTACATGTATACAAATATGGCTTGGATGAAAAAACTCAATACTACAAATGAGCGCAGGGTAGAAGGGTAGAGGGTAGAATACTCTGACCACTAAGTCAATGAATCTTGAGGCCAAATTAAGAATTTGTGCCTGCAATAAAGCGGCTGGTTTCCTGTATATGCAAAACGTTGCAGTATGTAAGAAGAACTTAGTAACTTTGGTTTCACCTGTATTTAACTGAAAACTTGATTAAGTACTAGCTCGTTCTAAATAGGAGGCCTGTAATGCATTCAGAAAGAAAGTTGCGACAGGAGCAAGTGATTGAAGACACGTTAGACCCAGTTTTGAAAGCAATTTCTTTAGTTACACAAGTCCTCAGCTGTGCATCCGTATGGGGCCTTCGTTGTCTGATATTGCACTTCATACTGAGCCGCACAGTTTCAAAAGGAGACAGGCAGTCCAGTCTAGCACTCCAACTCTTTGATTACACAGCATGCTGTTGTAACACGTGCTGAATTTTGCCTGCAGTCATCGTGATAAAATAAGAATGGACTAGAAAAGGATGACATCTAAAAGGCAGCATATATATATATATATATATATATATATATATATATATATATATATATATATATATATATATATATAAGCAAAAAGAAAGTAAGACACAGCCCCACATTAGCATTATGTCTTATTCCAGCTCAACGGACGCCAGAATTCCAAAATAAGTTAAAATGCACATCTCAAGTCAAGTTAAGACTGACACATAATTTATATTAATTTACAGAATGCTTTCATCATTTTAAGGGTTAAACAACACAAAACAAAGCTTGTGAGGTAACAGAGTGCTTAATGTTCACATTGGTTTTGCAGAGAATTTCAATATCTTCTCGGTTGAGTGGGTTTCTTCAGTGTGAAGTGAGTGCTAAAACATGAGGAGTGGAACGCGTTTGTTACTCAAGCAGGGGAGCAGATGCAAAAGTGCAAAGAGGAGCAGAGTGTCCGGCCAGCAGGCCTGCACACCATACGGACCAGCAGGAGGTTCACTCACAGGGACTCAATCCCATGACACCATGCTCCTTCCGACCCACTGCCCAACAGTTCATCAGGGAGTACTCCCCACATTGGCCCCCTTAGAAACAAGTGCCATCCAAAATACTGCTAACTCAGCATGCTCATTATCATTTTTGCAGAAAACAACGGTATTCTATAAATTTATCTTAATTATGTTTTACATGTAGGTCTGTCAGAAATACCAGTTCCTTCAACCTTCCATTGTTATTACATTTGAGTTTGCAAGCATAAGAAGAGATGTTATTTTAATTATTATTGTATTATTTTGAAAGTTTTTTATTTATGACCAATAGTCTTGATGTGCACAGCAGGGAACCAGCATTTAGCTAGATAGTTAGCTTGTTACACGAATAACTTTTTTCTAATTTGCTCAGCTTTTATTACATTTGTGCTGTAAATCAGTGGTGAACCATTTGACTATTAGAAATACAAATGAAGTGAATTCAGTTCAACTCTTTTTGTCATTGTACATTGTTTGTCAGTGTACACGCTGCATAGTAATTATTTATTTGCTTAAAAATAAATGTTATTAAACCTCTACTATAATACTAATTTCTGTTAATGCTAATTGATAGGACTCCTAACAGCATGTTAACACGCTGCCCACAGTCCATAAAACATAAAAAGCTATACCTAACACAGCCATCTTCCATCCAAAAAAAAATAACTGTAGGCACTACTGCCTCCTCACATATTAGTCCTTTAACCATTTCCTGCCCCTAAAACTCCCCAATGCAATCACCAGTGATAACACATTTATAATACGAGGCTTGATATTAACACTCTTTACAGCACAGCTAGCAACACAGCTGGCAGCATATGTTACTAAGTTAGCTAATCAATTCATAATCTGGGGATGCAGTTGGCAGAGCCGCCAGTGCCTTATGTTTAAGTAATTAAACTAGATAATGTCTGATTTTCAGTTTCATTAACTTCAAACATATCTCTCACTGGCAATAATACCTTTATAAAGGACCCACAGATCTTGCTATATTTTTATATGCTATACTTTAAAGCTGGCAATCAGAAACTTAAAGGCTATAATTTTTTCTGTAATAGCATTTTCAAAGTAGTCCACTCACAAGCTCACTATAATCACTGACTACATGCATAAAGGTATTAGCTCTCAGAGATTAATAGACCAGATCTCATCATCCTGGAGATCTACCACACTGCAGAGTTTGGTTCTATTTAGAACCACCTGAATACCTTCAGAATATTGGAGCCAGGCGTACAGGATGTAAACTATCCAGGGTGGTAGATATCCAAGACCAGGATTGAGCACCCCTTTCTATGGGTTCCCCTCTAAAGGACAAAATATTATACACGTTTGGTTACTAATACATTTTTCTTCAATAGGTACAACAAATTTGCTCAAAATGGCTGTTACTGGCAACATCCAAGGATCCAAGAGGGGTCAAAAGGTATCAACGGTTCTATCCTTGTTCTTCCTCTATTGAGAGAGCTGCTGGCTTAGAAATATCCCCCATTTCCTCACTGTAGTTACACCTACTCTGGCGAAATTCCCTCATTTAATTCACATTCAGCACCAACAGAAAAAGCAGGCAGGTATGACTCCTTCCTCTGTTTCTGTCTTTCTCTAGATACAGTCACTAGTGACATCTTCCCACATGCTATTTGGGAAATTCAATAAAAAGCGGAAACCCCAGTGCAGTCTATTACTGCAGAGCACTGAGGGGAGATCTTAACACTGAAGATACATGTAGCTGTACCGAGGCTAAATTAACTGTTCCCTCCGTCCTGATCCGCTTCTAATTACCATCCATGACAAACGCATCAGCCACGGTGATGAGATCAGCATAATCACAGGGGAATGAACATATATCTATTTATGAAATCAATCCTCACATTCTTATACTCTGGCCTTGATTGCCTCTGCTCTGTTCTCTTCATATGACGGAACCCGGCGCTCGTGCAGCAAGTGCCTAATGAGTCTCTCCGCTAATCAGCAGAAAGATAATTGCAGACGCTCGCACAAACACACACACACACACACACATGTGCCCACTGTGGAATTACGTAACTCTTGTACTTCCAATCACTCCCTAGCGTTAAAACAAGAACCTTTTTTTTTTTTTTTTGAAGATTTCTTTGCTTTTTTTTTTTTATTCATCACTAAAGATCCCCAGAAGGAACAACTTAAAAAACTTTTTCTTGCAAAGTTTCTCTTTTGATTAGAAGATAGAAGATTTAATAAGAGCACTGAGAGAAAGAAAGGAAGAGAGAACTGATGGCATTTAAATGTCAACTCTAAAAAAAAAGAAGGGCTAGTTTGCATCTCTAAGCCCACACTGCATCAGTTTCAACACTAGCTGACCTTAAAAGCACCTCTTACTTTCAAATAATACCTCCTGCTTCCTGAGTAGGTTTAGCTACGTGAATATTGTTTGATATTATGACATAATGTGTAAACTACAAATAATATGGTCAAGTTCAAGCGAAGGCCAGAAGGACAAGAGTATGATAAGACAACACAGTATTTACAGTGTGTAAATAACAACAGGGAATTAAATGTTCTACAGTCAGAGCTGGAGATTTTGGCGATGGTTTACTTCCAGCAGTTCAACTGTAAAGTCAAGTAGGAACACATACCTGCTACATTCACATACAGTTAACATATTGATATATAATTCTTTGGGTGTAATTATTGGATTTGATTACAACATATCTTCATTATAAAGATCCAACTCTATTGCAATGGCTTTGTCGGATTTGCCTCAATATTTTGGCAAAGATAATACATGTGCTGGTAATAAAGCATTAAGAATTAAGAAGAACCATGAATAACTGATATGGCACAAGCCAAAAAATGATCACTAAAGAGAAAAGTTGGTAAAAACACAATTTATAACAAAAGAATAATAAAAAAATTACAACAAGTTTAAAAGTTAACATCTTAAATCTACATCTCCAAAAAATAGTGCAACCACTGTGTGTGTGTGTGTGAGAGAGAGAGTGTGTGTGTGGGGGGAGAGTGTGTGTGTGTGTGTATGTGTGTGAGAGAGAGAGAGTGTGTGTGTGTGTGTCTGTGTGTGTGTGTGTGTGTGTGTGTGTGTGTGTGTGTGTGTGTGTGTGTGAGCGTGTGTGTGAGAGTGTGTGTGTGTTGAGCAGAGTTTAACCAGGAGATTAATGGAAGCAATGACTAATTGAGAACAGCAGTGGAAAGGGTTAAAAACAGGGAGACTATAGAAACCTATAGAGCTGTTCTTGTCAAAGCAAATATGTTTGGTACATCAGTGCATTCGGATTGTGAAAATTGCCAGACATGACAGGTTAAAAAAAACCTCTGTTGGAAATCGGAATGTTGGCAGGCATGATTTCAAAACGTAGAGTGGACATAGAGATATCTCTTCATCATTCAAAAGACAAAATGTTTGTTTTTCCATACTCTTCTATTGAAGTGCTATGACTCTGCCACGACTAAAACATTTTTGATTATGTCACTGTGCACTAATGGGTTTTACAACCACCCAACCCAACACCCCCACCTATTATCAAGACAAATACATCACGTTATACTATAGTTTATTTTTCACACTTGGTGTGAATACGAAACTACTACTACAAACTTGGTGACAGATGCAGGTGAACATTTATTGGTAGAGTGTTTCAGTGAATAGGTTTACTTACTCCTCTACAAATCTGGAGCACAGTGATTAGGTGTGTAATGTGCATAGCTAATGTAGAGTCCTTCACTGAGAAAAGGTGTAATTGGTGAGATGGAGGGGGAGAACAAGGGAGAGAGAGAGAGAGACGTTGCCCTACAAGGCCCACGCCACCCACACAGAAGCTTAAGGTGGGAAGCAACTTTTCCACAGCCTTAGCCTTCTCTTCCTCAGTCAGCACACCACACGGCCCTCTTTCACCTCCTCCACACACACTCTCAGACACACCACACGCTTACACACGCCTCCACAGAACCAGCAGCTGGTCAAATACATTTAAAGTCCACTAAGATACAGTGATAGTGACAAGAAACACTGTTCTCGCTACACTCCAAGTTATCATTCAGTCAGGCTAGCAAGTAGCACTTTATGCCAGGAGACTAAAAGCATTATCCTCATGACCAAACAGGAAGAAGAAGACTTTTCCTGAAAGGCTTTCCCTATAGAGTGAAATAGTTTCCTATAGAGTTAAATACTTTCCTATAGAGTGAAATACTTTTCCTATAGAGTAAAATACTTTTCCTATAGAGTGAAATACTTTTCCTATAGAGTTAAATACTTTCCTATAGAGTGGAAGTTTTTTCCTATAGAGTGAACATTTTTTCCTATAAGCTGAGTTAACAAGAAGATGAACGTGTTACTTTTTTCTATAAATAAACACTTTAAGATGCACTTTTGTTCAAAAGCATTCTGTTTTTTTAATGTAATGTTTTTTAATGTTTTTCTCAATCACTTTAATTACCTTAAGTGAGGATACAACATTTATTTGAAGTTATAATTCAGTTCAGCATTTAAACAGTAAATATAATAAGATATACTGAACAGTAATTGTAATTTGTTTATCTTTCAGTTACTGATGGTATAAGATGCTGATACTAGGCTACTTCAATGTAGAGGATATGACACTGACAAGTTAGAAATTATGACAGTCCAGACCTTGGCCTGTGGAAATCTCCTCTAACTGGACCTTACTGACCTCTAATTAAACACCCTTGCCATAGAGTGACAGGGTTTTCCTATAGAGTGGAAAGTTTTTTTCTTATAGAATGAAAGACTTGTCCTATAGAGTGAAAGACTTGTCCTATAGAGTGAAAGACTTTTCCTATAGAGTATAAGACTTGTCCTATAGAGTGAAAGACTTGTCCTATAGAATGAAAGGCTTTCCCTATAGAGTGAACGTTTTTCCATTTAGAGTGAACGTTTTTTTCCTTTAGAATGAAAGACTTGTCCTATAGAGTGAAAGACTTGTCCTATAGAGTGAAAGACTTGTCCTTTAGAATGAAAGACTTGTCCTATAGAGTGAAAGACTTGTCGTATAGAATAAAAGGCTTCTCCTATAGAGTGAAAGACTTGTCCTTTAGAATGAAAGACTTGTCCTATAGAGTGAAAGACTTGTCGTATAGAATAAAAGGCTTCTCCTATAGAGTGAAAGACTTGTCCTATAGAGACAAAGACTTGTCCTTTAGAATGAAAGACTTGTCCTATAGAGTGAAAGACTTGTCGTATAGAATAAAAGGCTTCTCCTATAGAGTGAAAAACTTGTCCTTTAGAATGAAAGACTTGTCCTATAGAGTGAAAGACTTGTCGTATAGAATAAAAGGCTTCTCCTATAGAGTGAAAGACTTGTCCTTTAGAATGAAAGACTTGTCCTATAGAGTGAAAGACTTGTCCTATAGAGACAAAGACTTGTCTTGCTTGATTTGTAGGCCCTAAAATCTGTGGCACTTGAGAAAAGCTATGGACTGAGGTTAAACCATTCTGCAGTACAGTCTGTAGGCTATTTTGGCTTTGTACTCCAGTGTACGTCTGAAATGCAGCAGTGACTATGAGTTTAAAGTGCAGACTGTCAGCTTTAATTCAATGACATTTACATCTAATTTGGGCAAACCGTGTAGGAAATGAAGCCCTTTTTATACATAGTCTTTCCATTTCAGGGGCCATGCAATTGGACAAGTGGTTGCTGAGTTGTATCTGTGTCCTGCTGCATCATTAATTTATGCATGAAACAGCTAACAAAAGGTCTAGAATTGATTATACATGCAGCATTTGCATCTGGATTCAGTTGTTGCTTGTCTCTCAACATGAGGATCAAAGAGGTGTCAGAGCTGGTAAAGAAGGTCATCATTTTGCTGAAACATGAGAATGGATCAGATGAATCAGATCTAGTGTATCATCATTAACTGATTTGTGCAACAACCTAGATAACCACAGTCGATCCCAGTACTTACAGAAACCAAGCCAAAGGCCACTAAACCAGGCATAATGAGAGCAAAACAACAAAAACTCACCGTACTGACTGTGCCATGGGTTGCACTACTATCTACATCTTTCATTAGGTGTAAAAATAGCTGAGTCAATGCCCAGCGTGATGTTGACGGAGGAAACTCAGATCTTCCTAAGAAATTTACATGTGATGGTTTTGCTGATTGACTGCAATTATGAGCAAAAGTGTTCCAGCGCAATCCCCGCTGAGGCCCGCGAGGGATAATGAAATCAAACAAAGGGCAAATGAGAGATTGGCATGGAAAAGTACACGTTCTATTGACACTCTCCTCTCCCATGGCGTTGTGGCTAATACGCCTCCCCTGAGAGCAGGCGGGAGTGCTCTCACCTGCACCACAGGTGGCTGCCTTCTGTTGAGACAACAAATGACTTCTTTAGTGTTAGCAATGCTAAAGAAGGCCACTGAGCATGTGTTTTAAGTGCTCGTCCAAACTGAACAAAAGTCAAGTGATGATCCTCCAGTGGAAAGTATTATGATCTATAGTATAATGAGCTGCAGCAGCAGTAGTGATGATACATGTCCCCAAAACAAATGTTTCAAACACACGTTTCATATCAGCCGTCCCAAACCTGATAATGTGTGGAGTCAAAGTTTACTTTGTAGCACAGATGCTGGTCAACAGGCTGTACAGCCAGGGACTGTACATATAACATCTAATGCTGGCATTATATTGAGATGGTGGCAAACCACATAATCAATACGATTCGATGAAGCAGTGGAAGAAACTTAAAAGAAACTTTTTGCAGCAGTCAACACTGACGTCCTGTCAAAAGTTCAATTCTCTGAACCTTCGCCATTGGCCTAAGTGGGGGAAATAACTTGAATGCTGATTTTTTTTTTTTTAAACATGGAGCCCAAGTAGTCACAGCTGATGTCCAGGCTCAGTTATTTAGAAATTCCAACTTGTATTGCAATTCAATAAAATAAAAAAAACAAAAACAGTACAGAGGCTAAATATAATAATAATAGTAATAATAATAGTTTTCAAATATGTTTTATTAGATTTGAAAATATGTTTTATCTTATCAATGTCATTGTTTTTTTTTTTTAATATATACTTCTTCTAAAATTCGTACTTTCCGAAAAAGCCAGGCCTGTAGCAATTCAAGACTAGGAAGGCTGTAAACTGGTCAATAAACCTAAGGTCAAGTTTAATTTCCTCTTAATCTTAAACAGATGATGTAATCACACTTGGGTATAAAAGGAGCATCCAGGACAGACCTACTCCTTTAAAGGCAAGGCCAGGTTGATGCTCACCACGTTATATGCTTGCTCTCTATCTGACTCCTCACAAGATAAATCTTGCAATGTAATCTATTTCAGAGAGTCCTGGAAACTGTTGCCAGATTCCCTTATGAGAGAAATAAGGTGTTGGGTCCAAGAAGTACCAGACTAAAACAGCATGTACATCTTCAAATAATTCAAGAAGATTTTATGGTAGGGCAGCATGCTTAGATAAAGAGCCTTACACTGAGGTGCATAATATGGCTTCTGGTCTAGGTTGGCTGTATCTGCATAATTCATACAAACTGTGTTGAGTTCAACACGTCCTGTTCTCAGTATTAAAAAGTGCTGGTACATCAAAGCTGGTGTGAGGATATTAGTCCCCCCTTGTTCTCTCAGCTTAGACTAAAGTCCCAGAATAGAACTGGTGGGAACAGATGGCGAGCCACCAACCAGCCAGGCAACTTGTGCAAGAAACATATTGTAAAAAACAACTTGTTCCAAAGCACATTCTCAATGTTTATATATTTGTTCTTACCTTAAAGATATTTAAAGCAAAGCCTGAGGCCCCAGCAATCATACATGTGTGATTTTCTTCCTTATTAATTTTATTCTACAGGTCCCAAAATATACAAGTACAATGCATATTCAAAAAATATCTTCCCAAGTCCATTAATGTCTGATCTTGGGTAACGTTCCAGAAGCATTTTCTAACCAATCATAGGGCTGATGTCTCTTGCCCCGCCCACATATCGCAATTTCAGAAAAACTTAGTGAGCTAAAGCTGAGCTGGCACAGTCAGAAAAAGCCAGCAAGCTAGATCCCTTTCTGTAGGTGACTGTTGCTCATATATTCGTTCATCCACACACACTCATTGTTTGTTCCTCCGTTCCATTGCTTTATGCATCCATTTCTTCATTAGTCCGTCAATCACAACTATTTTGTCCAGTTACCGTCCCATTAAAGCTGCATAATGATTCTTAATCTGTGTGAGAAGCAGGGCAAGCTAGGAGTGTTGGACAGAGAGCTGTCAATCAAGTTGCTCATTAGCCATGCCCACACAGTTCTCAGAGAGGTCTGATCTGTGGGTTTTATATTTATATCTAATATTAAGCCGTGCTGCATGTTTAATATAACACTCCAGTTTAGTATCATACAAAAAGTTGATTATTTCACTCTGTTCGCTGTGATTTCTGTCTATTAGCACTGCTGCCACTGAATCCTGGTATTGGGGATCTGCAGGTATATGAGCACCTCAGTGAGGCTGTTCTGGAACAAACTGTAAAGGGCAGCCTGGCAGGAGCCTTCTTCTTTCTCACCGTCCTTCTTTCAGTCACACACTTACAGCACCCTAGGAACCCATTCTAACTCAGGGTACAACTAAGGGCACGCAAGATATTGATAACTAATGTATTATAATCATATAGATAGTGAATTAAAGATGAGTAAGGCTGTAAGGTTACACATGTTTTCAGATATCTGAAGTCTGAAGCTTTGATTTGTCATTTCTTTTGTATCCATTTGTATTAAAATGTTTGCAAATAAGGCTTTTGTGTCTTTGCTGGAAAAGTTAGTCAGCCCAAAGATGGACTCAGGATTCAGAAGTTACACTTAGATGAAACAATTTTGCTTTCCTTTTTGAAATGTATGACTTTATGAAATCTGTATATGTGATTTGTACACAAGAAAACACTACCTGAATATTCATAGTGACACTTTGTGGAAAATGTTTGTTTTATCCACAGTTAAAAGAACTAGTGTTTCCATTAACTGGGAATAACTAAACAAATTACACTACTGTGCAAAAGTTTTAGGCACCTCAGCTTATTGTTTTAAGTTTATTTTCACCAGTAAGAAGAAGATATCATTAAAACAGGTGTAAATAAGCATAAATACAATACAAAGCAGAATGAATATCTTATTTTGAAAAAAGGAGATAATATTTTGCGCACCAGTTTGAAGAACGAAGTTCAGTTGCAGAATTCTCCTGGATGCCCCAGACGTTGTATGAATTTATTCAAGTCCTTCATCTTGATTTAGCGTAATGAAGTACTGAGTAGTCAAAGCAGGCATTACATAATAACTGCAAATAATACTGGGTTGAAAAAACTTGGAAAGGGTCAAACAAACACACTGATACACACTACGTACTGTACTAGCTCATGTCTGATTTTGGTGCCACAGTAAAACAATAATATGATCAATCAATCAATCAGGGCCTTTATTGTCACACTGTCACAAGAACAAGTACAAGAACCAATGAAATTATCATCAACCCGTCCGTTGAGGGGAGACAGGACAGGAAGACAGGCAGAATCAGAAACATAAGAGGGATACACGGGGAGAGGAGAGGATACAAATAGTCAAAACCCCCAGACTGAGCTCCGTAGAGCAGTGTGGGAACATACAAAAAACCTCTGCTGACAGGCACAATCAGTACACGCAAAACACAACTAGCAACTGGTAGGTGGGCCAGGTAAAAGACACAACACCAAGCCTCGGACAAAACAGCCATTTATTCCGGCGCTCACAAAAGACTTCTTCCGCGCACTTGGCCGGGACTAAGCAGCGAAGGCGTGGGGGAGGGAGAAAGATTCTCTGGACAGTGTTCTTCTCAGCTTCTTGGTTTGAAGGGCAAAGTTAAGGGAGTCTCTGGAATAGAATAACAGCCACGAGACAGGAGAAGCCAAGCAGGAAAGATAAGAGGAGGAGAGGGAAGAAAATGCGACCACCTTCGTCGAGAGCAAGAAAGCAAAGTTTTAAGTCTTATGCATACTGCACCTTATGTATGGATTACAATGTAAACCTGTGTTAAAGTGCAAAAAAATGTACATCACTGGTTACTGGAATCTCTATTAGCCACTAAGTTATCATTACAAACTCAGAAACCCACTCGTATCTGGGTTGGTTGGTGCTTCACTTTACTTGCGGTTCAGCATCATTCTCCCTGCTGATGAGCTCAATGAGCCATGGTGCTAAGCTCTCAGGCTCCAGGAAGACGAATGATTGGGCCTTACTCATGTCTGTCATGGTGAGCGAGCTTGTGACAGCTCTGTGCTGCTGAACTGCACGTAGTAGTCTAAGCCACCATCTGTCAGCATACACACATACTGACTGCAGAATCTCTACTGTTCAAATAGACACAAGCTCCACAATACAGATGACGTGACCTGGAAACACAACAATTGACTTTATCCAAGAAACTACACACTGAAAACTATACACTGCTTTGAAGAGGACCTAACACATCTTTCCGATCTGATGACATAAAAATGGCTTTCTCAGCTGCTCTAGTTGCAATGCTTGTATAATCTGACTGCTCAACACACCACTGTTTAAGTTTAAATACAAATATTCCTACATTTTGCTGGAGTGAACACAGCCCATGTAAACACAGAATAAACTCTGACACAAGCAGTCATTTAGCATTAGCTGGATAGTTAAACCAGCTAATTACAGATGTGTTAGCTTATAGAGATGTTTACTCTCATGGCTCAAGTATGTATTTGGTGTTTCACTCATCCTGAAGTTCTTCAAAGATCAAATCTCAGTTTTCTTTTCTGTAATCTTGATCCTTGGGAAGCTTCACTACGCCTAACATTCTGAGAGACTGTTTAATCAAGCAGGTTCACACTGTAAGAGCAGCCTGACACAAAAAACATTAAACGCTGGTACAAGCAGAAAGTTATGCTGCAGTTAGCATTACATGGCTAATAAGCCAGTTAGTTACAGAAAAATTTGTTTCAAGAAACTTGCTTGTTTGTTGCTGTGACTCAGGAAACCGACCCAATCCAAAACTACCAACCCTACATGTCAACCGCCCAGTAAAGCATCTACTGGTTTATTTTTTTGCCCACCAGTGCAGTGAAAGCATGTGATGCATAGTTGCATTTTGATTGGCTGTTACATAAAACTTGCTTCACCAATTTGAGACGTTTGTGTTATGTTTGAACTGTTTGTGGTTGTAAGCGAGTTGCAAAATGCTTTGTGCCTTGCCACCCAGGTGCAATTTAGTTTGATGAAGGTCTCAACCAACTTGGAAATTAAAGGTAGCACTGATAATAACAAAAGGAAAAAAGTACAAATGTGATATTAATGATTGCTCACTTGTAGCTCAAGCGGTCAGCCATGGCTGGGAGTCCAAAACAGCATAACCAGCCTCACTCCTCCTGGGTAAGCAGGACGGCCCTCCCTCTCCAAAATCATTTAACATGACACTAACCAAAACAGGCTTCTGATGGACATCCCAGAACTGCCAGTTACTGTTCGCCTTATCATTATAATCATGTCATGCAGCAGTTGTGTAGTTACTGTTGTTGGTGGAAGTGAGTTAGACTGCTTGGTGTGTTGGAGTCTTGGTAAGCTCAGTGCTTTGAAGCTTAGTGAGTGTGACAGACAACTTAGCATAAAAGGAGACCTGCAATAACTCCTTTTAAACTTCTCCAAAAGGATATATGAAAAGTGTGGATTATACTGGCAGCAGAGAAAGTTATTCAAGGTTGCTCTGTTTGTATGAAAAGATTATCTTTTTTTTTTTTTAAAAGCTTAAATGTAGCTTTACCAGAATTTAAATTTTATTGGAAGCTGGTGGGGTTTTCTATTTGTTGCCCACAAAAAACCAGCAAATGAAAAAGCTTTGATGTAAAACAATTTGATGCCATGAAACATCTTTGATAGCTCAGGTGAATAACAGCTGGAGTCACTATTCCCATAATAGAAAGATTAAAATCTACACACTGAGTGTGTTCTCTTATCTCCGCCATCTCTTACTCCCTCCTTTTCTCCTTCCATCCCACCAGACCACGCCGAGAAAGGGGAACCGATGGCATCTGTCGCGCAACACAGCTGCAGAAAATTCATACTGGTTTATTACCGTGACCGTGCTCTTATTCAGGTCCATTAGAACAAGCAGGACACACTTTAGCAGCCAAAGAAAATAAATAAACATGATGACACTCAGTAACACACTTCTTTTTCATTTTAGCTTTTAGGGTTTCAGTACATAAAACAACACAAATGTTATAAGTGAACCTCATAGAAAAAAAAAACCAAAAAAGCAAACTTCTAAATAAACCCCGCTAGCTGGTCTATAACTCAACGTTTCTTTTGAGAAAGATGATTGTGTTGATGCACCTTCATGCAGTCAAGAGCCAAGCGGTGTTAACTTGCCAGGCTTAAGTACGCGTGTAGCGTTATAACAGAATAACAGAGCTTCTAACCCGATTAGCAAGAATCACAGTTTTTATATATATTTTGATCATTTGAACATTTAAAAATTCAGTCTATCCGTAGCCCTTCTCTACCTCAGTAGTGGTTGGATAAACTTATGCTATCATGTTTTGTTGATTTTCTGAAAATAAGTTAATATATCGTCTATAGAGAATACACTAATTGTGTCTAATGCATAATTACTGTTTATTTGCTGAACATTTTGCAGGAATCAAACTCAGCAATAAATAAATAAATAAATAAATAAATAAATAAATAAATAAACTGCACTAAAACACACATAAACACTGTATACAAAAGTTGGTTCCCTGTACAGGTTGTTATTTGAAATTCTGAATATGACTGTATTTACAGTGTTCCATTAACTGCTCTTTAGCTGATCATTAAACATCTCCAAACTAAAAATGAACTTGTTTCCTGACTAACCCTTTGAGACACAAGCTATGTAAATACCTTCTCACGCACAACATGGGTTAAAGATGTCTCCTATGCCATGAACAAAAAGAGTTTTCATACGACTACATTAAAAAAAATTAAGACATACTATAATAATAATAATAAAATATAAAAATTTTGGTCCAAAAAATAATATAAAGAAATATATTTTTTTGCCACTTTGTCCCACATAACATGCACATATCACTGATAACCAATAATACAGATAATTAATTGTAGTGAAGTAAAACTGTACAAAACTAAAAATCTGATGGGTAAAGCAATTTTACTGAAAAGTAAAAGCAGTTAGCTACACTGACTGGCCAAATGTAAAAAGGTCACACACTGTAATATTGAATTGTATTAGAAGTGACTTTTTTGTCCAGGTAGTGTAGAACACGATTCATCAACACCTAACTAGCTATGAGTGCTGGATGTATTTCTCTTTCTCACTAGTAATGACGAGGCTGAGGGAACCTTAACCTGACATTCCAATATTTTTCACCAGATTTTTAAAAAACTTTAAACATTTAGAAATAAGAATTCCACAATATGTATTTTCAACTGCATTAGTTACACAAAAAAAATATTTTTATTAAAAAAATCAGATTTTTTTGCTAATAATTAATGATTGTAACTGAAATATAAAATGATCTTTATTGAATTTATGTATTTATTTTAAATGTATAGCACAGAAATACATATTATTCTATGCATAAAATAACATTTACAACAATTAATATGGGTCATGTTGCTCATTAGAAGGTTAAAAATATCTAAACAAGGATTTTTAATTTAAAAACTTGGCGGAAGCTGTGGACAAGCTTTATCAGTTTTGGTAGCCACTTTTATTTGTAACTGTAAAATTTCACACATTGTAATTTCACACATTGTAATTATTTGAACTTAAGAGGTGTGCAGGTTATACAGGTCCAGTCCATCAGTCACAGTTCTAGTCAGTTTTGCTTGGTCTTAATTCACCTGTTGGGTTGCCAGGACGGTGACAGGACAGGCATTATTACAGCACAGTTACAACTTGCCTTCCAAATACTATGAATAGTAATATTTTTTAAGGAGTGGACTTTGAGTCATGTCAGTTTACCACAATGCACTGAGTTAATGTACTGTGTTACTGTGAAGTGCCTAGTTGTGTGTATCACTCACATTGCTTATGAATTCATTCCTCCAATACTGAAGCAAACCAGACCAAATAACTCCCCTTCATGTCTGTTAAACTGAAGGTACTGGTCATTGGTAAAGGACAGTTTCAGGCAGGACTGAAAGGCAGGGTTTGTAAAGGAGTCATTAGGAAAGTGCTTGTTCCTTTTGTCATATCCATTAAAGCTCAGTGGGGTCAAAGTGCAACAGATGCTCAAGAAAATCACAGAGTTATAATGCAGAGCTCGACCTGCAGATATATTTGATCTACATCAGATATATTATTTTTCCTGTGCAGGTCTGAATATCTGTCATGTGATTTTGTGTAACATAAATAACATAATAAGAGGTCCATTTAACTTAGACTGTAGAAAAATGTACTCGCACCTGCATGTTGATTCCTTGCTTGCCATGTTTACAAGAGGCTGATCTTCAGTATCAGCATTTCAGTCTTATATGGAACACATATAAAATTGATAAGCATGCACACTTTCAGTATAAATATTGAATTCCGTACACATAATCAATATTTAGAACATGTACATCATTTGCACAAACCTAATTCCAGAAAAAAGCTCAGGTAAAATGCAAAAAAAGGAAAGCAGTTTTTTACAGGCATTTCATCAAAACATTCAAAACATTCTTAATATTTCATCTGCTCAACTTATTATTTTTTGCAATTATTATTATTATTATTATTATTATTATTATATTTCGAAATTGAATGCTTGCAAAAAAGTTTGGTATGGACACCGTGAGACTGAAATGTTTGTGCAATAACCAACAACACCTGCTGTGGAACTTTTCACAGATTAACAGGTCTATAAGCGTCAATTGATGCTATTGTGATGTAGCATTAACAACAGGCTCAGTCTTTACTGAGTAAGGATGGCTTGAGGTTCGCTTCTTATGAAAAAACTACATGACCAAATAACCAAAGTGTTTAAGACTGACATTTTTTCATGACTGGAAGAAATGTATGGATTTCATCATCTACAGTCCATGATAATAAAAGATGCAGAGAATCTGCAGAAATCGTTGCGTGTAAAGGACGAGGCTGAACACCTATATTAAATACCTTTATCACCAACATGTCTCTGTGATGAATATAATCACACAGTGTTGGAAACATAAGAACATAAACACATGGTTAACATTTTAAATAGTATTTTCGATGTATTCAATTGAGATTTATACTCATACCAAGATTAATTGCTTATAAAAAAGCATTACAAACGTACACAAGAAGACATCAATTTGTTATTTGTAAGTAACTACATAAGAACTGATGCTTTACACTGCTTTTAGTTGAATGGTGAGCAAAGATAAAGCCCTCAGTGATGAAAAAAACTATCAGCCCAAAAAAGCGATGACTTAATCAATGCAATGGGGTGCCGGAGAGAGAGAAAGAGAGAGAGAGAGAAAGAGAGAGAGAGAGGATGGATTGAAAATCGCTGGGGAGCTGGCAGGCCATTCGTTCCAATCTGTCTTGCTCGTAAACCCAAAGTATCGTAAGAAGAATCCAAGAGACCGAAAAGCATTGATCGGTGGCTAGCGAACTTGTCAGCGGCACTGTGGCCCTGGAACATCAGCCACTTTATTAGGATTCACACGTCCAAGTTGCTGAAGATGATTCTTTAGAAGATTTATATAAGGCATTTAACACAAACAAACTGACTTGTGATGAATGTAAAGGGCAAGTCCACCTTTTAAAAAAATATATCTGCATAATTTAGTGCTTGCCTTCAAGGTGGTTTGATGTGAAATAGTTTACTGTAGAGAAACATATTGACTCAGATTTCTTTACAGTGGTGGTGATGAAAATCAGTCATACATGTCGAACAAATACATGCGGTTTTATTAGTCATGCTTATGACCATGCTTCGCTGATTTCCCATGAAGGGGTTGCGAAGACACCGGGTAGTGAAAGGCGCAGTGGGAAAAAAGGGTGGAAAAATACGGAGACATCAGAGGATAGGGTGAAAACGGTTATGTAAATTTATTACGAACAAAACAGAAAAATATACAAAAATATACAAACAAAAGCTTTACTGAAAAAAAAGGAATTTGAAATGGCATGACTTGCATTCAGTCTAGACAATTTGACCACAGAGCTATCACATTTGACTAGCTTTTCAACAGCACCTCACAGTACTCTCTAGTAGGGCTGTGTATGGGCAAGAACCTGGTGATACAATACGTATTGTGATACAGCGGTTACGATTCAATATAGCGCGATATACTGTGACATTGCAAGTAAAGTGATTATATTACAATTTTTCAAATGCTACTATTAAAACATATCACTATATGAACAGGTTTGCTAAGGCTTACAATAGCACTGCACCCTTGTGCTGCTTGTTAATGTTGGAGTGGAGCTGAAAATGGATTACAACACTACCATCTAGTGGTTAGAGGTTTAAACACAACACACAATGATTCACTGTCTGCCAGAATCTGTGTATTGATACGGTGTTTTTGAGAATCATTACAGTATCACAAAACGTAATATCCCATTATTCAATATTTCAGTATTTTCTTACATCCGTATTCTCTAGCTAGCGCCCCTGAGCACTGGGTTTCTCTCCATCTTGTGGGACAGGCCCCACCCCTGGTTGAAACCATTGCAACCTATGGGGGGACCATCCTACAAGGATGGGTTTATGCTTTAAACATAAATAAAGAGCAGCAAGAACAATACATAACATAACAAAACAGAACATAAGGCCTTAATAACAGAAACAGTGTGCACATACAACCTCCTATCCTCCTCTTACCCTTGATGTCCCCCCTAAGTTGGTCGTGGGCCCTACCTTAAGGGTGAACTCTATCCCTACTGCCTCCCTTTGCTGGTTCCTTCAGCTAATGTACAGACAGTAAGGTAAAAGTATTTCCCTTCATGCTCCCGTACTCTCTGGTGATGGGCAACACCTTTTGCTTCACCACAATGCTAGTGACACTAAAATAGAGGAAATAAAAAAAAGGTTTCTTTTGGGGAACTTTTTGCCTTACAACACCCTGCATGAATCACTACCTCATTTAAATGATTTAATACGCTTTAGGCCAAAACATTCCCAAACTCTACTAATGACCATTTCATGAAATGATCTGTAATGTAGCTTGTACAGGCTATTGTTATTATTCTGACTCTGTAAGCTTCGTAACTCTCTAGAATGCAGCATTTAACATCAAACCACTCGGACTGACTTTGTTTACAGCTTAACCATTTAATTATGCAGAGAAATCAGCAGGTCATCTCTCCCACTAATACAGTAGTGAATAGAAAAAACGACACATAGGAATAAGTTTAATGAGTTTGACCTTTTACAACCATTTTTTTCTCTCTTCCTTTTTAAAAACGTAGCCGCAGCAGCAGCGTTAGCCTTGTCGGCAGGCTAATTCACCCAGACCCAGTTGCTGTGATCCTTTGGGCTGCGGAACTGTCATTTGCCTATCACAGAGAGAGCAGCTAGGAAATAAATCTTGAGGTTTTAGGCCTGACAAATAATCCAGGACAATATATCATGTCTGCCCTACTCTCAGCGCTGGAGAGATAGAGAGAGTGAGAAAGTGAAGGAAAGGGAGAAAGATAGAGAAAACACAATTGAGGGAGAGACGTAGGAAGAAGGAGAGACACTAATGGGTAGGGATGGATATCATTAGGGTTTTATCAATACTCTTGTTGATTCAGCTACTTTTGCCAAAAGAAGATAAGAACCAATTAGCCAGAACCAACGCTGGGGCTGGATAATGTTCAACGATTATATCTATATATTTACTGATCATGAAGTGCTGACGTTAAAAGGGAATTTTCTGTGTCACTGTATGAAGTCACTCAGTCATTTGGTACAAAATGCTCTGTTGTTAAGAAACTGCAGGGTCAAAATAAATCTTGGTGTTTTTAATGGGAAGTGTTTAATTCTTCTAAAATTATTTTTTAAAAAGCTATTAGAGAAATGCTCATAAATATGCTGACAGATGCCTAAATCATTGTTTATTTCTTTTTAAAGTGTTGGTCTACAACATATTTTTACATTTATACACATTCAGAACAAATGGGAAATGCATTTAAAGTAGAGCAATTAGGTAGAACATTATTTTGGATTTATCATCATCAGCATTACACACAAAAACTCGTAGACTCACTGATGGTGTAGGATAGTAAATAAAATAGTTATATTTGTGTTATGGACATTTTGAGGTCTGGTTCCCATCACCACTGCTGTAAAGAAATCTAAGTTTACATGTTTACAAATAACCATTTTACATCAGATCACCAATGTATGAGCTTATTTACATCTCAGTGACTGAAGTATGTGGAATTTTCCTTTAATAATGTGCATAAAGAACATAGCCAGCCATTCCCTCGTTTTGGAACAAGAAATTTTAATACTGAATGGCAAGGAATTTATAATCATCAACAAGCTCAACAACACGGTTGTAAGAAAAGGCGTGTCCTCTGTGCTTTAACATACTGTTAGTGCAGCTGTGTTGGGATTCTTCACCAGGCTTTCTCCACACAGAGTCTACAGTCAGCTATATATTACCGTAAAGTGTTTTTCTCTAGTAAATCGCAGAGATGGGGATTCGAGTTAGCAACTGGGAATCAAATCTCACTTGAGTTGGCCTGACTTGAGACTTGTGTTTTAGAGATGGAATGGAATGGAAAGTTGTGTAATGGAGATGGAAAGTTACTAATCATATGTACTCTCATTACTGCACTTCAGCAGTTCACCCCGTGACTATAGTTTTCGTAGTGAAATGAAATCACAGTACTTTTGCTTGGGTTTTACCTTCCAGTCAAGTTCTTTTATTTTGCTACATTTCTTCTTCTTTTTTTGGCTTTTCCCTTTTTGAGGGGTCACCACAGCAAGTCATCCTCCTCCATCTCCCTCTGTCCTTTGTGTCCTCTGTCCTCACACCAACTACTTTCATGTCCTCTCTAACTGCATCCATATATCTCCTCTTTGGCCTTCCTCTTTGTTTTTTCTTAGATGAACTTGCATGTTTGTTTTGGCATAGTGGTTTACATCGGATGCCCTTCCTGACACAACCCTCACCATTTACCTGGGCTTGGGACCGGCACAAAAGATACACTGGCTTGTGTTCCCTAGTGGCTGTTTTTTATTTAGCTACCTTTAACATAGTTACTTTGAAAGGTTTGATTTTTCAATTTAGATTTTTTTATTTAGCCAATCAAATCAGAGCAGCTCCAATGGCAACAACACTATACACTCCTGGTTAAATCAGAAACATCAAGTTCGAACATGAGGAATGATCACCTACATCTGATAAATCTGCTTCCTTAAACCTGCTGAACTCTCTATTTTGTCCCACTCCGCCCAGAGAGAGAGGCCTGTAGCTGATTGCTAGTTCTTTATAGCTAAACAGGCACTGGGCTGTTAATAACTCGGCTATTTATTACACTTGAAAGCTGTTGTGTATGTTTTATCGTGAGGGCCTGTTAGCTTCTTTACTTATTGTTCACTTATATGGGGTAAATACATATAAAACACAGTTTTGTATCAGCTTTGGAGGCAAACGCTCAGATTTGTTCTTCACCTACTGGTCTGTCCAGCAATCTTTTGGATTTTGCCTTTGAGTTTCAGTGCAGTGCTGAGGTTTGCCATCACTGAGACCCGACTTGTATAGATCTCAGGTAAGCTCAAGAACTTCACTGACGCTGACGAATGGTTAAATGTTTATTGTCTGAGTATCTTCTGTTACGAGCCATATTGCTCCTGCAATCTGTAGCAGTATAGCTGCAATATGGTGTTTTGACCATATTGGGCAGCGTGTAGGCGAAACCTTCCCAGTCGCTCAGTGAGAGAGTGTACATGTGTGTGTGTGTGTGTGTGTGTGTGTGTGAGCCCCTCATGCAAAAACAGGCTCTACATCAGATAAGTTCAGAAGTGAGTATCAGGGCACTCCTATTAGCCAAATCTGTGGTCAGACGCCTCCTGCCTGTGCATTGGATGGATCAAAGACAGTGCGTGACCGCAGGCCTGGTGTGAGTGGACCAGAGAGTGGACATGTGCTCCAAGCCCAGGAGAAGAGTCACTCCCATGGGTGATGGAAGTATGAGACCCCTGTGAGTCAGGCACTGTGGGCCAGCGAGCTGTGAGTCAGGCTGAGGCACAGAGACATATGGAGGGGTTCAGAAAGAGAAAAGGACCATCTGCAAGACTCCAGCACAGGACAGCAAGATGGTCTTGCCTACTGAGAAGGAGGGGAGAGAAAGTGAGAGAGAGAGAGGGCTTGCCTTTAGATAACAACCTTTTCTATGTTTTTATTAAATAAGCATGTCTTCAACATACATCACCAGTGTAACGTTCCAGAGGCATGTGTATGTGTTTGGGTTTTTTTTGTCTTTCTCTCTCTCTCTCTCTCTCTCTCTCTCTCTCTCTTTCTCTCTCTTTCTCTCTCTCTCTCTCTCTCTTTCTCTCTCTTTCTCTCTCTCTCTCTCTCTCTCTCTCTCTTTCTCTCTCTCTCTCTCTCTCTCTTTCTCTCTCTCTCTCTCTCTCTCTCTCTCTCTCTCTCTCTCTCTCTCTCTCTCTCTCTCTCATTTTTATATATGCCCGTTGGATTTCGGCTGCACGTTTCTCCACCAATTACTGTCACGGCTGTCACTGCTGTCTGTCTGCTGTTTTAGAACTGTTCTAAAAAGGCTGGTAGTGTTCTAAACCTTTGACCTGTAGTGTTCTTAAACTTTTGATGGGTAGGGTATTAAAAAGGGAACATTACGTTTTGAAAGTAACTTTATAGAATTTTGAAATTCATTTGAAATGTCTACACAGCGGACTGAAATTCTAGATTCTAGAGAAATGTAAGAGTCAGAACTGTTTGTGGAGGAGATACAATTGGTAGTGTTTTATGCCCTAAAATCTACATTACAGAAAGTTAAATGGTTACTAAAAGGTCTGAAACGTTGTTTCACAATGATGTTTTTGCCTAAAATATAGCCACTGATACTGATAAGCAAATACTTAAGAGCCTTTGATTGGACGACTACTGTAGTAATTAATATTTCAGCTGACAACAATTTTTGTTTTTCACCCGTGTGGGAAGCCGTATACTGTGGCCGTGAAAAGGTGTTACTGTTTTCAAAAGGATCAAATTACTGGCCTGCATCACGTAAAGAAAACAACTAAGAAGACAGTGAAGTAACTGAAAGTGGGTTATGAACCATCCAACGCATTATTAAAACCTGGAGGGACAGTGATTCAGAATGACCCGATTCCAATGCAATGTGCGTGTCAGAAGAGAGACACACCAAGCGATACAGTCATCATGAACAGTGCTTCGCCAAAAATGAATAAAATGGACAGAAATGAATGTTGTGACGCTGCATTTATGTTGTTTTGTTAGAGAAGACAAGGACCTGATTCATTTTAAATGGACCCTGAATGCATGTAGTGCTTAGAAAAAGAAGAGAGGGGCTATGTTGTTTGTTTGGAGTTGAGGATGTGTTGCTGGGTCTGCTGTTTTTTAAACTCTTTAGTTATGGACCAAACCCATGACTCTGTAGTGCTTGTCAAGGAAACCCCTATGCTAAAATATAAAAACTCACTGGCTGTTTACGGTATTAAATAAATAGTAAATAAAAAGGCTCATTTGTGTTGCAGACATTATAAACTCTGGTTCATTTATCCACCAGTGTAAAGACAGTGTAGTCAGTAAGTGTCTCTACATTGAACCACTTCACATTAAAGCAATCTGAATGACTGTGCTCGTCTTAAGGGGCAAATTGTGCATGAATTTGGAATCAAGACTTTTTGCCTGCAGGAAGAACTGACAGAGGTACTACCTTGGGAATGATGTCATATCTCACACATAACCCCTCAGAACTCATCATGACTCAAAACCTTCATCTCTCTAAACCACCTTTAGAGCAAACGGTTTTTAATACATGCTTTAACAACAGAAAAGAAAACACTGGGAAAAGAAAACATTATTATTTAGACCAAATCTGTTCTTAATATCAATAAAAGCACTTCGTTTAACATAAAGCTGAATGCAGCTGATCACACTAGCCACTTTAGCCACTTTTCTACATTCTTCATTCAACTCCACTTACCATGTAGGAACACTTTGAAGTTCTACATTTAAAGACTCTGCATGCTTTGTTACACCAATTTCAATCCATTCTTTAGTGGTCAGGACCACCACAGGATCACCACAGGATCACCACAGAGCAGGTACTACTTGGGTGGCGGATCATTCTTAGTACTACAGTGACACTGATGTGGTGGTGGTGTATTAGTGTGTCTTGCACTGGTCCAGCAGTGGTGCTGGAGTTTTAGAGTCCACTCAATATGCACTCTATTAGACACTCCTAACTACAGTGGCTCACCTGTTGCTGCAAAGTAAACTGCTGTAAATGAATTAAACTTTTGCAGGTGTTTTTTTCTATTTAATTAAACAGTAACTGTAAAAATCAAACATTAGATATAAAACTGAATATTTCGAAAAAAGGCAAAGCATCCATAAACCATATAAATCCATATATACAGACCGTGTACAGAGGTGGGGGAAACAAGAAAGTGAGACAGAGCGAGAGAAAAAGGAAACAAGACATAACTTAACCAAGGAATCATCTAAAAAAAAAAAAACCTCACTAGCCTGTGACAGTTTGAGATGTGGTCACACAAAAAGCCTGTTTAAATATCTGCTAATATTCATTAGTCATGGGTAGCTGCACATGTAGCAGCCGCTGGAGATAGAGTCAGTGTTCTCGGCAGTGATTTGGGCTCATTACCGCTACAGCAGCAGCACAAACTTCTTCCACGCGTTCCTCCTCTCATTACCGCAGCTCAGAAATGAATGGCTGCATGAGTACTAACAAACATGTGTAGTTGTAATAGGCAGAGTGTGTTTGTTCGTGTTTGTACACGAGTGATCAAATGGGAGCCAGGAGCGAGCTAGAACCGGCCGGGCATACACGCAAATACACACACGGTCAGCGAACCCCATTAGCATCAATCAGGAGCTGCAACAAATAGCTTTACAAAAGATTCCAAAACAACAGTGAATCTGGAAAACAGGTTACTATAGATTTCATCATTTACTTAACAAATAAGTACTTTATGATATTTCTGTAATGGTCAAATCTACTGTGGTGCTTGCATATACTGATTCTGAAGTGTGAGAGGTTTGTCATGCACAAAAGTAACAAAGCTACAGTATCACACGCAAAGCCATGCAATGATGCTATTTTACAGGAGCACTCCAGTACATTACCAGGCTAACGGAATTTAATATATTATTAAACCTATAATAAAAACCTATAGCTTCCAGGTGACCAACATGCAATAAAGTGTAAAAGTCTTAATAAGCCTAGAAAACTGTTTCAAACTATTTAGGTGCTTTTGTCTGTATGAACACTATATAACATCAGAATAAAAGCAATCAAACCTGAATACAATACAATACAATACAATACAATACAATTCAATACAATACGAGACTTTCTTGTTCTCAAAATGTTATTACTGTCTTACCTAGAAGTAAGAATACCATTAGACAAATCCCGGTTTGGTTCATGTGCTTTCCGACCATTTTATGGATCTTTTGTTTGGATTTGTCTTTGAGTTCTGCTTTCATGAAGGGCTCTTTAGCCAAAAACATATTTTCATGTACACCCCACCCCCACTCTGTGTCTTTACTACAGTATATGTCCATTTAATAAAACACATAAATAATGTAAACAATGAATTTCAGGGAAACATAGCTTTAACCAATGACTACCCTGACTGGACACATTAACCAGTTAAGCAAAGCTAAATAAATAAATAAATAAATAAATAAATAAATAAACAGTCCATAGCTTATTAGCCTATAACAGAAACATCCAGTATTTACAGTATTTATTTTCATCAGCGTAAAACTTAATGAAACTTATTCAACAAGACAGCCTTGAAGCCCCTTATACTCTGCGATTGATTTTGACACTGAGTGGCCATCCAGCAGACAGACAGTATGGAGCGATGGGAATTTTAAAGCTAGGTAAGTGTGTTTTACTCACGTCTGTGTCTGGCCCCTTGTCAGCTCCTGGGCAGGAAAACGAGACGAACTCATGGCACCTTTTGTGAACCACAAAACAGCACACTGCAGAAAGAGAAGAGAAGAGAAGAGAAGAGAAGAGAAGAGAAGAGAAGAGAAGAGAAGAGAAGTCATAAAGCATGTCCTCAAATATTACTGATTTTTATAATTGACCTACTGATTTCAAATGAATATCACAGTCACAGCTGCTTTTTCTTTCTTCTCAGCAGGACTTGCTGTACAGTACAAAGCTGTATATGAGGGTATATAGCACAAACTCACCTCAGGTTAGACTGTTTTAATGCAATTATTTAAAATATTAAGCAAAAAAATTGACTTGAAAAGCAGTGCATCACATAAATTGTGCCCTTTTTCATGCTTTGCTATAGCAGATTTATTTCTTCTGCCATCACGCTTTACAGTACCTGTTTAAACTTCTCATCATAATTAATGATGCCCCAATACAGGTACTGTGGACTGATCTCTTAAATTTTTAATGTATGTATCTGCTGCACAGACACACATTCACATTTCTTAAATATAGCAACTGGGGTCAAATGGACCTAGAATTTCAGAGAAATGCACTATTTACTTTTGTAGGATTACAAATGCAGTAAATTAAATGAAAACACAAAAAGCTTCCTCTCTTTCACAGTCTAGTAAATACAAAATCAAATATCTATTTAAAATATCAGTCAAATCTAAACACCTGTCCGATGCTGCTATTTTTTAAGCCAACATCTGCCATTACCGATAAGATTCTGATATAATTACGCTTCCCTAAGCATAGTACTAGCTAGCCAGACCAATTACTGCATCCAAAAACAGGAAATGGTATTGTTAAATTTGCATACCAGTCAAGTTTTACTACTTACAGTGAAAATAAGTTTCTCTGTGATGTGACCTCTACTGTAGCACCTTTTTACCACACAAACACAAGAACAGACACATGCACACACCCATGCAGGACTACACGGAAAAGAGAAAGTTAAATTAGGTTTTTCTCTGCAGCGGTGTAGCTAATGACAACAGCTCCAGCGAGTGTGCTGGCATCTCATATTGTATCTGCTGTGGCTGCCAGCTGCTCTCGCTTTCACACACACACACACACACAAACACACACACAAGCACACAGACACACAAACATATACATGAATACACATACACAGCAGGTATGTAAATTTCCTTTCTAGAGTAGCAAGTCCTTAATAGCAGCTGTATATGCCATAAACAGCACACCTAGCCAGTAAGTGACCTGTTCACCACCTAAAACTGACCAGTCGATAGTCTGATTACATTGATCATTTCACTGTGATCGTCAAATAGATTATAAGAAACAGGAAAAGCAACTCCTCCAACTCCTGTACAGATTATTAGAGTTACACAGTACAGATAAAATATGAGTATTGCCATTGTTACTGCTACGTACTGCAACGTCAACATATTAACAATGTTTTGATTAATAAGCAATGTGAAGCAATGGCACAATACCATGTTGATATTCTGAGACCGACGCAATGGCCAATACCATTTTTTTTCTTTAAAAGCTATTGAACTTTAAAAGGAGCTTTTTTAATAGAAGCACTTTTTTAAGATGCACTTCTAAAAGTAGTAAAGCCCACTTTAACTAACAGAAGGTAATATTTTTAGGCTAAATACGGCAAGACACATGACACCAAACACTAAGCGTTGCATCATGTGACATCACTGTCAACAGAAAGCGAATGTTAACCTTTAAAAAAAAATAAATAAATAAAAAAAGCAACTCGGCTTTGAAACATTATTTCCATCTGTGTCAGCATTATATAGTTATAGAGGTAAACCTGCTTTGACTCCTATTCTGGACTGACTTCAGACTTCAGACCATTTTGTCAGTATTAAAACACCACCACATTTGAACAGACACTAAATGTGTCTATATTGATATCTGTAGCTAATTATAAACATAACTCAAGACACTAGACAGTACATGTGTAGTAAACAAAGATTTAAAAAATTGTACACATAATATCTTCCATTAAAACTCAAAAACTAAAATATGGGTTTTAGTAGTGACAATTTTTACTCTTACGGTCTTACAGACTTTGATTTTCAGACTTTTTCAGGGATTTTTTCAGGGTTTTTTAGGGACACATTTACTTTAAAATAACAAAATACAACTGCTCATCGTGTGACCCTGAGAGACAGAGATGCGGGGGGTAGAGGTGTTGCATCCTTATATCCTGATTCATAAACTCCCATTCTGATGCAGATGCAAATGCACATGCGCAGAACACACTGAAACTTTCCAATAATGAATGTTATCAGATAACAGAGGACTACCCATCTCTGTGTAAAACCATGTATACATGGATGTGTTTTATTCCAATGGAGCCATTAGTCAAATGATCAGGTGCAATTGTGTCAGTGTGGTAAGTAGTAACCAAAGCACTATCTTGTGAAACAGAAGTGTATCAAGCGGTTTGGTGTCCGTGCTCTCCTAATGTAAAAGCTACCAGTTTTAGTCTGCAGTGAACTAGACAGCGGGAGATGATCGAGAGGATATTCATTTTTGAATGAAACATGACTAAAATATCCATAACTTAGCCAAAGAGAATACCATTACCATGCTCTGCCCTGTTTATGTTACATTACTGGGTTTATTTGTGACATAAATGTTCTGATGACACTCAAAGCACAAACCAGAAAGCCTACAGTCGTATACAGTAGTTGTATATTACTATGTACAGTACTAGTCGTATATTAATAAACTTACACAAAACACAATATGTTGACGAATCCAAAATGAATCTCAAAACTGAAAATTGCACAGACCCTGAATACATGAGTATCGTAACACCGCTGTCAGTCAGAGGGCTGTAAGCAGGGGGAAACGGCTGTTGTACAAATGTGTAGTGTGTCACAAGGCACTGTCAGCAGCTAGCTATGCGCGGAGATGGCAGACATCCCCGCAAATGGCTCGGCTCTGGACGGGCACCGCCAGCAACGGCAGCATTACCAACACAAATACCGCGCTTCAATGGAGGAGCTCCGGGAATCGCTCCAAGCTATCCAGACCCTGTCAACAGACCCGTCACTGCCACACACACATACACACACACACACACACACACAGCTCAGACTACAGGCCTAGCTAGAATACGATCTAATATATGTCTGTATTAAATGATGCTTTAGTTACACAGTAGTCACTGGCAGCATGCAGGAGAGAAGTTACACATAAATGGAAGGAGATTGTTGTGGCAGATGGCTGTTAGAGTATGACCAATGACTCTTACTGGCAGTAAAATGATAAGCTCTGTATCAGCAAACATTATTAGTCAAATGATATGAAAACCTGTCAAGGACTATGTAGGATTTAACAATGTGAATGTGTTTTAAGTCAGCGTGGCAGAGGAACCACCGAGAACACTTCTTCTGAAGTTACTCTCAATATTCTGCTTGTCTATCCACAGGAATATATTACTCTGTAATTGGACCCTTGGGAGTGATCCATGTAGGCCCAAGTTAACATCCACACTTTACCTACAGTAAAATCTCTCTCCGCCCCTCTCTCTCTCACATAACCAGACACACACACACACACACACACACACACACACACACACACACACACACACATTACTGTTCAAAACTTTGGAATCCCTTCTCATGTTAATAGTTTTTGGTATTATATAAAAAGCTTTGACTCATGGCACAGTATTCCTTGCTCACCCAGTTAACTTCAAGCTCAGCTGAACCTGTTACCAGCACAAACCCTTCTGAGTGTATTGGAAACTTTCTGCCTGACCTTTCCTCGTTCCTCTGTGTATGATCGCTCTGAATATGGGATCAGGTGTAATGCGGACTGACCAATCAATACCCCCAACAGCTAGCAGCATAGGCAAACACACCTGAACTTCTCCTCTCCTACGCTGCAACGATCGCGCTATGATGCCTCCTCACACCCAGGAGCACAAAGCCCACTCACAAAGCTTTGAGCAGTGGTCCGCACCATATTTTCACCACCGGCGTAGCCTCAACCTTGTCTTTGTCTATTGGGCTTATCTAAGCACTGCATTTTGATTGTCTGTGTTTAAAGATCTTTCACAAGTATTGATCATTGTGTCACCATTTTTAGTGAAGTTTTAATTTTTTTTCATACATACATCTTAAATATAGAAACTGTGCAAAATAAAACTTTATGGCTGTCTTAATGCATGTACTTAGCACCTATTAGTTATCAAGCTATAGGCAAACTTAACAACATTCTAGTTATATTTCCTAGCTATGCTAAAACTACAGTGTTGAGTATTTTAAGAACATGTATATAAATGTAAACAGTTTCAAGTAACATTAATGTAATATATTAATATATTCGAGGTATGATTGCCATCATTTAGTTTTACTTACTCTATAAATAAGGACAGGTCACACGGAAAAAAAAAGAAATAAAAAAAAAAGAAATATATATATATATATATATATATATATATATATATATATATATATATATATATATATATATATATATATATATATATTTAAAAACTAATAAAAGTGTTATTAGCTTATGCTAGTAAATGCTAGTAAAAGTATTAATAAACTAATTAGGATAAAAAATAACAAGTAACAAGAAAAACATAACAAGTCAAAGTATGTAAAGTTAGATTAACAGACAAAGTGGTTAGCCTGTTAGAAAGCCTGTCCTAGGATGAACTGCTTTGTTAACCTGACCCCATGTTAAATGCTACTTGTTGTCCAAATTACAAGAAAAAACAAATTAAATTATGTTAACACAAAAACTACTGAAAAATAAAACACACCTTTGAGCATCTTCTTATCTTCACTTCTGTGTTTTTGGACTCCAGATGTGTACGTTCTTTTTTAAGATTAACTAGCTGCTTTTTTCCCCTCACACAAACAACTTAGACGACATAATGTTTCAATCGGGGAACCAGAAGTTGCGGCAGGGCCCCTAGCAGCTGCTCTGTCACTGCTTGAGCCGACACTAAGGCAAACTAAACCTAGTTAAGCACAGTAGGGAAGTATTTCTGTTCAGTCACTCTCCTAGTTGTAGGCACCAAATGTTTTTGGGGTGAATGCTAAAGAGCTACTTCAGCGAGGTTGATTTCACTTGGAGGGGTTTCTTGAGTCTGCAGGGGAGGCTGAGTCGCTGATTAAAAATGATTCCCTGAGCTAGAGTGGGGAATCCAGCAGAGCTGCTATCAAGGGTGACCTGACTTTTCTCTCCCTCGGGGTGTTTGGCTAGATTGTTCTTTATTTTACTTTTCTGAATTCAGGCTATAGCCAATGTTGCTCTGCACCAAGGTCAACAAGACTGATCAGAGGATACAGCTCTCCCCTGAAGTAACACGGGGTTTGCTCTAAGTTCTATACCAATTATATCAACAGCTGCTACTTTTTATTCTTATCTGCGCAGTCTATCAGACATCAGACAATCAGGAGGTAGCTTTTGTACACTGTATCGCAATTTGTAAAACACAGAATGTCTATATTCATTTAAGGATATTTACATCTACAGTATCAAGATGCCAGTGTTCAATAAGAGCTGTGATGCTGATATTGTTCCTCCAATACTGATGAAAAAACCCTAACATTAAAGACGCTATTGTGCATGGTGCTAAAACACAAAGCCAAAACACCAAACAACTGTCACTGTTCAATTATATTGAGACAGCACTATATCCAAGAAAGAAAATAAAGAAAACCTTGAGCAGAGAGGAAAGTGTAATATCAGAGACAGAGGGGACTGATGCTTTTTCATTTCATGCAGAGAGAAAGACAAATTGAGAAGTTTCATCTTGAACAGTTATAGTAAACAGATGTATCATGCACCAGGCTAGTAGCATTTATCTGCTGGCTAGAAGAAGAAGTATTCAGACCTTAGATATCTAAAAGGAATATTTTATGATCTTAAACCCAAAGCAGTCATTGAAATAGGAGTATACACTAAACCAGAGGTCATTAATAGGCGGGCAGAAGTCCGGACCCAGATGTTGTCCATTGCAGACCCAAACTGATAATCTGTTTAGAACGATTTAGACAGTGTTTATTTTAACACTTATTTTAACATTTGTGTCCACGGTATACGGGCTTTGCTGCGCAGTGAACTCACAGAACAATCACGTTGTAAAATCACCAAAGGCGCTCCTCAGCAAATCAGATCTGTGTAGATTAGAGACGCGCACACAGGCGAGGTATGAAGCGAGAAGCAGCAGTCGGAGAATAAAGCGAGTCAGAAAGTAAGGCGAGTCAGATAATACAGCGAGTCAGAGAGTAAAGCGAGTCAGCTAATACAATGAGTCAGAGAAAGGCTCTAAAAAGGTCTATTTACTGCTTGTATAAATAAGCACTTTTAGACGCACTTTTTTTAAATGTAGCCCTTGTTTTTATTGATGTGAGGAAAAATAATTTATTTCAAGTTTTATAAATTATTCATTCAGTTCAGCATTTAAAACAGTAAATACTGTTGAAATTATGTTGAATTGTATGTGTAATTTGTTTGTCTTTCAGCTGCTGATGGTATAAAATGCTGTATACTTCAGGCCTTGAATCACAAGACAAATTAGAAATGATGACGCTCCAGACCTTGGCCTGAGAAAATTTCCTCTAACTGCACCTTACTGAAAACTAATTAAACACCCTTACACTAAACCTTCCTGTATATGGACCTCTCTATCAGCAGGTGGCTGTCTCAACTCTAACCTCATCATTTATACCTACATTTTTTTTTTAATTACGGTGAGAAATAAGTGAGCAACATTAAGAATTCTCAACACCAAAACTCATTTTTTACCACTACGTAAACTTTTTCTGTGTTTTAATGAAAAACACTGTGATTTTATGTGTGTTCTGTTCAAACTATCCAAAGCTGTGTTTGCTAATCCATGTACTGGCTAGCCTTTTTAGGTTACAATCAAAACTAGGCAAAATTGTCAAGACTGAAACAATCACTACTGAACAATTTGGTAGTTTTGGTAGTGATAGAATTGCTCTGGTACTGACATAATCGAATGTTCAGTCATTTGTTATTAAAAGGATTTCAGTATATATACAAAATGTATATTTTGTAGTTTTCCATGCCTGAAGAATACACCTGATTGTAGTTTTTATTTTAAAGTTGTTTTTCTATATATGAAATTGTGCACTAAAGTATAATGCTATATTTAAGTGTGATCTTTCCATCCTGAGAATGTATAAACACACATACACACAGACACAGCTTACATTAAATTCTATCTTCTCCTGTCTTAGTGTAAATTATTATTGCTTCACTTTTTGTAATAATTCCCAGTGACAATACTGAAACACATCTTGGGTCTTTGCTGTGGTGATCAGAACTGGGAGCAGGTCAGCAGTTTGGTGGGCTCATCATTACTCTCACAGAGCCCACTCGAGCCGCAACTCATCTGTGAGGGATGGTGCGGAACTCTTAAGCTGTGGAGAATCTGAAGCAAACGCTAAAACACTGAAGGAAAGCGGGCTTAAACTGCCTGTCTGGAAGTCCTCAGACCAGCCCTGTCGGGTTTAGGGGCATTTACTGAGTGTGCGGATGTAGCGCTTAATCCTCCCCTTCTCTCCTGTCACCCGCTCTTTCACAGTTTATTCGCTGACTAGACACCCTGAACTAAGCACAGCTCCCTCTCTCTCTCTCTTTTTCTCTCTCGCTCGCTCTCTCTCTGGCTCTGAATGTGTTGCAGAGATTCAGGAGTGGAGCTCACATTTCAGCGTGATTCACAGGTGTTACTTTAAGACTGTGACCCACTCCACCTCTGGAGCGGCGAGTGGAGGATGTGATGGGCCAGCAGGGAAAGAAAGAATGAGAAAGAATGAGAAAGACAGTCACTCGAAAGGACTTAGTCACACACTAGTAGACTAGACATCTATTTATAAAATCTGAATTTTCCCAGAGGCTTAAGCAGAAGCTATATTTAGCCCCTCCAGGAATTTAGCAAATTCAATAATAACTCAGTTTCAAATTATTTTTATAATAGCACATTTTAAGTAAAATTATTTTTAAGATCACGATACTACAAGATGGCGGCATGGTGGTGTAGTGGTTAGCACTGTCGCCTCATGGGTTCAGTTGCCGGTTCAGGCTGTTCTGTGTGGAGTGTGCATGTTCTCCCAGTGCTTGAGTGGGTTTCCTCCGGGTACTCCGGTTTCCTCCCACATGTCCAAACACATGCATGTTAGATTGATCGGTCACTCTAAATTGCCCGTAGGTGTGAATGTTGGCCATGCAATAGACTGGCGAACTGTCCATAGTTTACTCCGCCTCCGCCTGATGATGTTGGCTCCAGCCCCCCTGTGACCCCGGCTAGCGGGATAAAGCGGCAGATAATGTATGGATGGATGGCTGGATGGATACTACAAGATGTTTTCATGATACATATCACAATATTCTGACACACAGAAACACAAAATGACAATAGCGTCATTATTATATACGATTTGGGGATTTGGAGACCTCTCTGGTAGAAACGTGTAATTGCACACAACGTACAGGAGAACATTTTGTAATGTGGGTTGTGCTTCCGACCCCTTCTTCAAGCAGATGAATCCGATGATTAAGTGCATGTTTAAAGAGTATTCAAAGAGAACTCTGTCTTCCCAGGACGTAATTGAATGATCTACTATTGTCATGACATCTTCATCAGTATATCGTCGCTGTCAAATGAAAAACAATTATCTCCAAAATAGCAACTTTACAGGACAGACCAAACACATACTTTCAATGTAAGTTAATGGAACCAGAATTTTTTCTAAGCTATTTCGGAACACTTTTATTGGTCCACAATTGTCATACAATGTACACAACAATTGGTGTGTTCATATAATAAAAATCCACAAGAATGGAGATACATGTTTCTCATTGGACAGTGACGCTATATGGTTGGTATAGTGTAGTGGGTTACAGTGCTGCCCTACATGCTGTAGACTGGGGTTCCACCTTACACTACACCAGTAAGAGTCTTTGGGCAAGACTCCTAACACTACCTTCGCCTACGTGTGTAAATGAAAACTGTTAAGTTGTTATAAGACCATCTGTAAAATATCATTAGATGTGTGCATGATATTTGCAGTTTAAGACCCAAACTTCAGTGGTGTGTGTGCTGGAGACCCCTCGTGAGAACTGCATAACACGTTACGACACCACATCACTCCCCACTCCCAGGTCTTCAGCTAGCTATAAGAAGAAGCAATTCCCAGCATAGGCAGAGGTTGCAAAGAGAATGATAAACACTGTCTCACTATCTCAGTCCTAAGACTAGCATAGATAAAAATAAATTAATTCTATATGGGTTAAAAACAGAAGTTTTAATTTTTTTGTGATTATTTTGTTATGTTCGTGTTCATTACTGATGACACAATAAAAACAACTATACAGAGTCATAAAGTGCTGTATTATTACCTTGTTGGTCAACATGATTCTTTTACTTTTACCGTTGACTTTGTTTAGTATCCTACAGCTTGTCATTAAATGAACTTATACAGCTGTCCATGAGGGGAGTTCAACGCAGTATTTACAACAGTCATGTGAAAGTGAATTATGTGCCAAATCTGCATCGGTACCCCATTACCAAAACATACCAATTAAAGTAATATCCAGACTACACTCAAAAAAGCATTGTGTTTATCACAATAACTCAATTTATCACTACAAAATATTGTCACGTCAGCCACCTCTATAAGAACATGTTGGATAATGCAGAGACATGATCACAAATACTTCAGCTAATGCAAACACACACCAGTTTCTGAATGTTTAACATGAAAGCAGGATGAGCACAAGCAGTACAACATTGATGTGCATTTTTTGGACAGTTAAATCGGATATTGGTGATTGACAAGTAACCTAATGAGAATAAAATCTAAAAATTAAATTTAAAGATTAGTATGCACAGTTTATACCTTTACAGCCAAATGGCTCTGTTTAACAGGTGTTGTATTTGTGGCAGGCGTGACATGTTCTTTGTTTCAATATTTAATTCATATAATCAATTCATCAGTTTGTCTATAAACTCCATTCTAGGTTTTACCCTAATTGTGTCTGGTATCTAGTATTTGTCATATCAGGATTTGGCCAATTAAGATTTAAGTTGTTGATTACAACATTAGTCATTTCAGTTTTTTAAACGTTCATTCGATCATTCATCACTCAGAGGTAAAACAGCTGTCTTCCAGTATATGACCTCTGCAGGTGTGTTTCCCTGTTGTTCACAAATGTTTAAAAAATTAAGCTGCGGACAGGAATCACATAAACACCTCCTGCTGTCTGATTGGGTAAATGCACTGTGTTCTATAAAAGGCCGATTTCTGTCAGAGAGGATTTATGAAGCGACAGCAGCCACGTCAAAATATTTTGAGTGAGGCCGATTTCGCCCCTGAGGCTTCTGGCCATGGACATTCATCAATGGGGAGAAACTCACAATCTCCCAATGATAAGGCTAGTGCTGTTGTGCTCCTTCATAGCCAACCTTTGAAAGTCATGAGTTTGATTCACTTTGAATGCAAACTATTGGACGATGACAGAGCAAATAACGTACAGATAAGAACTGTGTCACATGAACATGGAACACATCACAGTAAACAGCTTAGCTGCTAGCTGTGCACTTGTTTTTGTATGCAAGGGTAAAAGAATTCATTCATGTTTGCAAATCACTCAACTCATTCATGAGCCGACCATCACCAGCTGACACCTGAGCAGCTAAACTGAATGATGGAGAACAAGAAGGTATGAGCCCCCCACCCCCACCCCCACCCCTACCACCACATCCCTCTGTAATAATATGTTTACTGTCATAAAGTATCCGTACTAATGATGGATTAAACGCTCTGTAATGCGGAAGCTCCAGTAACAAACCGTAGTGTGCAGAGTTGTGCCTGTTAGCATTAATTACTGAAGGCTTTGTTTCCCAAGCTGGAGCTAAACTAGCGAGGGCAGCCGATAAAGAGCCATCACAACAAAAGAAAAGCTTACAGTGCCTTAAGTATTTATACCTCTGTCCCCATCGCTCACTCACTTGCTCTTTCTTTCACTCTCTCACAAACACACATACTCCAAGGTTTATCGCAGTCTTTGAAGTGCGGATTAGCCGTAGTTAATCTAACACCACTGGAAACCTTTGGCTTACTTTTAATAGGATTACAAAATGATTGTGCTGCACACCAGAGCGATGGGCCACACAGACACTGAGCCACACACATACACACACATAGTTCTTCTTTCTGTGGGCTGTTTTCAGTGGTTTCTACAGTACTGCTGCTAAACAATTGCCACGGCAAGCGCCTAAACCCAATTCTAACCTTAATCTCAGTATCTAAAAGGCTCTTTGGCTTCAAATAAAAGCTGCATTTTAACATACACACCCCAAACACACCCACAAGTCTGTACTGCTATCTCCGTGGGAACTTCTGCCTAACTTCTTTGTTACTGTAGCTTAGTTTATAGCTGAATGTAGGTGTAGCAATGTCTGTATTTAGTTGTAGTACAATTCTAACCTTCTTGCTTTTTTACCTTTAAACAAGCTGCCTTTGGCTATGTTTAGCTATACTACACCATATAGCTATACTAAGCTACACTTAGAGTGCAGGAGCCAGTATTTTAATTCCTACATAGTGCACTATGTAGGGAGCAGAGAGCAGTTTGACATTCGACGTTGATGTGGGAAGAACTCATTGTGGCAGTTTGCTGTCCAAAAAAAAAGAAATGAATCAGTCTTGCGTTATCATATGTTTATTATATTATGACAAAAACATTTAAAAATGTATTGCAGCAACCAAATATTCTTCTCCTTATTCTACAGTCCATGGTTGCTTGACAGAAATGCCATACAATGCCAACAATGCCTACATTTCTTGGTGTAACACTTATTTATGTTGATTATTGTTAATAATAACTAATAAAATGATTTTTGCAGCTGAAGTGTGTATTTTATCCTATTTCACGTTTGCCATCAATTTATAAAAGGTAGGCACTTCACACTGTGCAAAAGAGTCGCCTTTCCCAGGATAAATCAGAGCAATGCGCAGCCTCTTGTAGTCTATTACTCTATTTCCTCATGAGGACCAGACAAATGTCCAGTACTGATAGTAGGCATGCAACAAAATATCTTACATTGTATCAAATGCAGCAGTGTTTCATGATTAGCAAATTACATTGTTTCTAGTGTATTTGTTAGAGGCTACATATTAGCTTGTGTGTTCAGGACCCAGGACGTTATAAAGCACAGCTTTTCTACAACTACTGTACTTTTAAAATGTTAAAAGCTCTATTTAACTGGTAACAGTAACATCTGAGGTCTGTGTACACAGTGCAGACAGTTATAGTTTTTAAGCAACACAATTATTTCTTTAAAAATACTAACCAAATGTGGGCCTGGCTTAACTACAGATGAGCATGAGGTGTCTATTTTCTATAACAGGATGCAGACCAACCACTATGGACTGCAGTGACACTGAGGGTGTGTCTCAAAACCTCGTGAGCTGTCTAAGTAGTGCATTGTCTATGTAGGCAGCTGTTTAAGTAGCAGCGTTCTCTCTGACATCTCTCCTCATAAAACAGATTCTGAGAAGCTCTAGTTAGAGAGCGACTGCGTCACGGCTTGTTCCTGCCCACTGCACGCCACCCGTGGTTTAGCTAGTTGCTGAGCTACCAGCCGGCATCCAAAACAATAGCACAAGGCTTAAAATTCGCTAGCATAAATGCTAATGGCTCAAGTATAAAACTGCAAAATGGTCAACGATTAGTTGCAAAGTTGCTAATAAAATGCTGTTTTGTATGAGTATATAACAAGAAACACATTAAAACTTCAGAGAGGATCAAAATAACATTTTAAAAGTCAAGTCAAGTCAAGTTTATTTATAAAGCGCCTTTTACAACGATGTCTTAAAGCAGCTTTACAGAGTTTAAAAACAGACAGTTACAACATATATCCCCCAGTGAGCACGCCAGAGGCAACACGGCAAGAAAAACTCCCTCAACTGGAGGAAGAAACCTTGGGAGGAACCAGACTCACAAGGGAAGACCCATCCTCCTCTGGTCAAAACCTCTTCACTGCTCGTAGATTTGCCTGCGGTGCATCATGGGATTGTCTTAGCGGCTGAGGAAGCCTGATTTAAAATCAGGCCAAAATAAGGTGCCTCAGCAGACATCATGTTGTAAGCCTACATGTTGGAAGCGCCCATTTGTAGACAGTTGACTAGGTTTTGAGACGTATTGACATTTGGTTCTGAATAATATGGAACTTTTTGATACTCAGTAGCCCTGAAAGAATTTATCTGGAACTATAAAATTATTGAATTGCGGTAATCTAGGTGACACCACCAAACATGAACACCGAAAAGTGGAATATCAATTCCTCAAAAGTGACAAACGACTCTCCGGCGAAGCGACAGAGCAGATCAATGTTAAGATGAATGTATGGAAAACAGAAGTGACAAAACTAACAATTACTTGTTCAGGTATCAATGCAGTCGTCATCAGCCATCAGCTGAGCTGCAAGAGAGCTGAAGAGGATCTAAGTGGAAGTGGAGGATGACTTCTTTGTATTAAGGCAAATGAATAACAATGTTGTCTGAGAGAGAGGAAAAAAAGAAAGAAAAAAAGAAAGAAAGAAAGAAAGAAAGAAAGAGAGAGAGAGAGAGTAATCCTCTGTTGTTAGTAACAGCCACTTGAGTGGCACATGATAAGAACACCTCTGACGCACAGCACAATACAGAGGCTTGGGTTACTGCTTTCGCTAATAGAGCCGGGCAATACCTGCCTGGCACACACAGATGTACATGTGAGTGCACACACGCGCATACACACACACACACGAGAAGGGGGTGGGGGCAGAAAGGGAGTAGTGTAACACTCAGCTGATCGATGATGCTGCCTTTTTAGACTGGCAGCCAGTCAACAATAACAGCAAGTCTTATTTCTCATCCTCGTGTGTCAAATTCTCGTCAAACTTTCATGGGGCTCTCAGAGTGTCCTGCTTTACAGAGACAGAGAGAGAGAGAGAGCAAAAATGAGCCTGGGTGTTGTTTACGGACTGCCCTGTCACTTTATCCCCCCCGCTACGCCCGCTGCCATGGCGACAGACTGGCAAGTTACAGGCCCAAAGCTAGTGCACCTATGACGGCCCCTGCAATTAGAGCCGGGCCCTATAGATAGCCTGCCTCTAAACTGATAAACAATTCAGTTGTTTTGACCTTGTTCTGGAATGTTCCGCCATCCAAAAGCAAGAGAATGGGATATGGGAGCATCTGAACAAGGTTCTATGCTCCGCCCACAAACACGGCTTTTCACAGTAACTGTTGTGACAAGTATGCATCCCATACTCTGTTTAGAATAGATATTAGTGAGCAATAATAGAATATATCATAATGTCTCTAATGTATTGCAAACGTATTGTATTGTACTGAGATTAACATGTTAGCTTATGGCTAAAGTGTTAGCCAGGGTTAAGCTTGTGGTCAGAGCTACCTTTGTAAGTCTGATCTCGACATTTGTAAACTGACAGCCTTGCCTCGGGCTCGTGAACTATTTCCAAGTCTACTTTATGTCTTAGACTCAGATATGAGAGTCCAAATGATGTCCGAAGGGCGATACAAGGCTGTCAGTTTGGGTAAGGTGGACTCGGAAACTGTTCTTGAAATGAGACGAGTGCAATTCCTCAATAGGAGGTAACTGGAAAGCAAAACCTGTTTGCCGTTTGTTATCTAAGTGACCTTTTCCAGGATGGTTTAACTGGGTGTTATTTGTTTGCTGATGTTCATTGGTTCCAAACACTCCAACATAAGGGGACATTAGAATGCTATTACTATGTTTTAATTTTATAATAAAAAAACGAATGTATCTTCATTGAATTAAAGTAGTGAGTATGTTTTATACAGTAAGGGACACAAAACAACCTCATCATCATTTACTTCCAAAACCCGAAGATGGACTATAATACAAACTTATAATGTAAAAGGTTCTCAATCATTTATATTTTTCCACACGTGTAATACAATTTAGTATTATTTATTACTAAGAATAATGAATCATGTATAATGAATAATACATAACAAATGATAATACATTTACAACAAATGACAAACATTTTCCATTTATTCTGAAACAATAATAATAATAATAATAATAATAATAATAATAATAATAACCTGGTCTCGGTCACACAGCTGCATCATATCAAATGGAATTCTTTATTTTGTGTATCCTTACACACTTAATTCAGATCCTCGATTTGAGTTAAATACTGCAAATTTGCACAACAGAGTATTATTTTGAGATTATGGGCCACACACGAGTCTGACTGGCAAGTCAGTATGCAAACACACAGACTGTACACACAGATAACCACACAGTCCTAACAGTGCACCTGCACTCATTCTCATATTACAGAGATGGTGCTTATTTGAATATACACATATCTAAACTCATCTTAGTATCTGGTTACTTATCAAAGTGCTCACATATAGCAGGTGTGGATTTATCATCCTGTTTCTGGACAGTCAGGTATTCAAACAGCGTATGCATATTTTATTAGCACTTAGAACCTGGTGGAAAACAAGCCGTTCACACTGCATCTCAAGACAACTGAAGTAGCAACATCTAAGCAAAGCTGCATGTAGAAATATTTCAAATCAAAAAGGAAACATGAGCAGATGAAGAAGTAGTGTTGCTCTGGCAGTATTTTCTATGAATTCGATGGACATGTCGGTTCTTTGAACAGTAGTATGTTAAATGACATACATCTAAAACACAAAGATAAATCATGTTCCAAATCACTTTGTATGCAGTCTACACACTGCAGAGGAATATAAAACCTTCTGTATTGTTGTTGACTCATGATAAGTTTCAATATTTTTGTGTTGAGATAAATACAGTAATTTAAAAACATATATATTTATATACTTAAATAACAAAACTGGTTAGCCATGGTCAAATATATTAGCTTGTGGTCAGAGTTACCTTGTAAGTCTGATCTCAACATTTGTAAACTGACAGCCTTGTCTCGGCTCGAGAACTATTCCCAAGTCCACTTTATCTCTTAGACTCAGATAAAACTGAGTCCAAATGATGTCCGAAGGGCGATACAAGGCTGTCAGTTTGGGTAAGGTGGAAACTCGGAAACTGTTCTAAAAGGTGAGGTGAGCAGCTTGTCTTCACAGGGACCAGCACATTTAGGTTAGAAAGTTTGAAAGATTGGAATGATGTGGGTTTATCCCGAAGCAATGCCACAACCAACCGTCTGTCCAGTGATGTTGCATTGGCAGTGCCTGTAATCACATATCTCTGAGGCAACGTGTGCCAGCCCTCATAACAACAACCACTGATATGAAAAGGGATTCCAAAATTCTCCACTGGTAATGCAGTCAAATCAATCACTCTCCTCTTCCCCACCGACTTGTCAAAAAACTGCATAGCAAGGACCAGCCAACTGCAGATCCGAGCATGACAAACTTCCCCAAAGCACAAAAACCTGAGCACAGATGCGTTCTGCACAAAGCCTGTGTGTGTGTTATGTTATTTTATATATATATATATATATATATATATATATATATATATATATATATATATATATATATATATATATATATAGAGAGAGAGAGAGAGAGAGAGAGAGAGAGAGAGAGAGAGAGAGAGAGATGGACAGGGCCATATTAGGGCATCAGCCCTACACCAGGACTGATGTATGCCCCTGTATGTGAGGAAGAACAGGAGGAGCACTGTCAGAGCCCTATAAAATGAACTTCAGTGTCCCAGCAGCCTAGCATACATGTTTCTGATCATACTGTGAGGCATGAGGGCTCCACATCTTCTCACAGGCCAGCACCGTGCAGCGTGATAGGCATTTGCCAGAGAACACCATTTGCACCTTGTTCTCTTCACAGATGAGAGCAGGTTCACACTAAGCACATTTGGCAGATGTGAAACAGTCTAGAGACGCTGTGGTGCACATTATGCCTCTCTCAGACTTTACACTGGTCCAGTGGCCCTGGGTTCCTCCTGGTGTGGGACAGTACCTGGTCTCATGTGGCCAGAGTGTGTAGGCAGTTCCTGGAGGATGAAGGTTTTGATGCCACTGACTTGCCGTCATGGCTGGGAGTCAACTCCCCCAGACCTGAATCTAATTAAGAACCTCTGGGATGTTATGTATCAGCGCATCCAACACCGTCAAATAGCCCCACCGTCAGGAGTGCCCTGACCCAAGTCTGGGAGGAGATCCTGCAGGACACCATGCGTCGCCTAATCAGGGGCATACAGGCACGTGGAGGCCATACACAATACTCACATTCTGAGTCGTTGTTATAAAATTCACACAAGTTGGATCCGCTTTTGATATTTGTGACTTTTTTCTTTAACTTTTTTTCAGTGATTTTGAATCCAGCCCTGAATGGGTTGATGATTTTGATTTCCATTTAATTTTGTTACATCATTTTGTACTCAACCAATTACGCAATTTTTATTAAATATCTTCAACTTTAATGTTTTGTTTATGAAGATCCGGTATGTGATTTAGGTGTTCCCCTAGTTTTTCTGAGCTGTGCATACTGCTGAAATGCTGTTCTTCAACAGCTCAGGAGACTCAATGGTGATTCTTCTCAAAACCCACCGGAGAAACAACATTAGACAGAATGGAAACATCAGATACAATACAGATGAAAGAGAGCTGAGAGTTTAGTTGCAGATAAAGACGAGTATAATTATCTGATTAAATCTAAGCACATTGTGTGACTTGAAATCTCTACTTCAACTCAGGAAGAGACGCATATGAGATTATGGGGATATTTTTCTAGAAACATCTGAGCAGGAGACTAAAATATTTAAGTCTCAAAAGACTAAAATATGCAGTAGCAAAGAAAACTAGCAGCGCACGCAGAATACAGTCAAAAACACATTTTATTATTCAAACATTTCTGAGGAACAAGGGCAGGTTTCATGTTTGATGAGTGACACTGATGTGGTGGTGGTGAGTTAGTGTGTGTTGCGCTGGTATGAGTGGATCAGACACCACACCTCAGTGTCACTACTCGACTGAGAATAGTCAACCACAAAAACTATCCAGCCAACAGCATCCTGTGGGCAGCAGCTTGTGATCACTGATGATGGACTAGAGGATGACTATCAGAGGTGTCCTGATCATTAACGAACAGTATGAAAGCTTGTTAACGAAGTGTAAATACATGAGTATATTTGAGTTAAACACATTGTGAGCCTCACACAGTGGTGTAAATCTAAGTGGGCAGATTCCTCTATAATCAACCATTTTACATCACTCAGAAATCACTCTTTACCTTTCAAAGACTAAAATATGCAGAAAATGAAAGAAAAAAAAAATCAGTGCAGTTCAAATGCTTCAACACCACATCTTTCAGATCATAACTTAGACAACATGCCACATTGCATAAAGGCAACTTACAGACATAAAGTATTTGCTCATCAGCCTTGACACACATATGAACTTGAGTGCATCCCATTCTAAATCAATAGGGTTTAATATGAGGCCGACCCACCCTTTGCAGCTACAACAGCTTCAACTCTTCTAGGAAGGCCATGCCCAACTCCTTAAAAAAACCCCACACCATAATCCCTCCGCCACAAAACTTTACACTTGGCAACCACCAAACCCAGACTCGTCCACATCTCCACTGCTCTGAAGTCCAGAGGTGCACCACTGCGTCCAATGCTCTGGTGATGTAAGGCTTGAATGTAGCTGCTCAACCATGGAAACCAAATCCATAAAGCTCTCTAATCATCGTTCTTGTGTTAATCTGAAGGTCACATAAAGTGTGGAGGTCTACAGCGATTGACTCTGTAGAAAGTTGGCGACCTCTTCACACGATGTGCCTCAACATCCGCTGACCCCACTCTGTCATTTTACATGGCAGGGTTGCTGTCATTCCCAATCGCATTCACTTTGATATAATACCACTGACAGACGACTGTGGAATATTTAGTAGTGAGGAAATTTCCCAACTGGACTTGGTGGCATCCTATCACGGTACAACGCTGGAATTCACTGAGCTCCTGAGAGCGACCCATTTTTTACAAATGTTTGTAGAAGCAGTCTGCATGCCTAGGTGCTTGGATTTACCTGTGGCAATGGAAGAGATTGGAAGATCTGAATTTAATCATTTGGATGGGTGTGTGAGCACTCGTGCACATCCCTACTTTCAAGATCCAAATGAGGTTTTATCCAATTACAATGTTTTTTGGCTGTGTGTTATGAACACACTGACCAACCACATTTTCAGATGAGTGGTTCTAGAGATATTCTGATAAATTAAGGTATGTTTGTAATCCAAGGTCAATCCATAACCATGTCATAGGATTCATTTACCCAGGCATTTTTTTATATATTGCAAGATATGACAACAATGAAGTACACAGCAACATCACAGCTATACTGCTATTATGTCAATGTCTTAGTGTGAGCTTGTGTTTTGAGCTGGCGCGAGCCTATGTAGGTCTTTTCCCTGTCTTTACTGGCCATGTGCTGTCCCTCTGTCCCCCAGTGCATTAACTGAGGCTGCCACCTGGCTTCCCCCCTTGCTGTTTGTGTGTGTTTGTGCGCAAGATAGAATGAGTGAGGACCACCGCCTGAGCGTGGGTGAGCCAGCGCCTGCCTGTCAGTGTCATCCAATTGTCGCCAAGGCAACTGAGCATGTCAAGATTTCTCTCTCTCTCTCTCCTTCACTCTCCCTGACCCCGCTGATGCTTCTTTAACAGCACCAGCTAACTTTGCATACACCATAATGACTGATAGACAGGAGTGTGTGAAGGAGCTGCAATCCACTCATGAAGGGGAGTGTGAGGGAAAGAGAAAGATGCGTTTGGGTGCGTATATGACTGCGGCACGGCGAGCAGGGGAAAGAACTCATTCATCACTCTGATAATACAGCCAGCCAGAAAGGGGTGGGCTGCGCTATTATAGCCCGAAGCCCCAGTAAAGATGTAGAGAAAGACTGGGCCTGGTCCACAGATGTTTCCTATAGAAAACATTAACTTAAGGCTGTTTTAAAGGTTCTTTAGAAAGATTTTTAGAAAGGTCCCCTTATGAAAGAACAATATATGCACATATATTTGCTCATATTAAACATATAAACAGTATATATACAATCTAAACCAACTGGTCACTTCATCAAATACACCCACCCTGTATCCCCACTCTTTGTTCATTTTATTAGCTTCACTTATCATATAGGTGCACGTTATACTTCTAAATTACAGAAAGCAGTCCATCTGTTTCTTGCCCCTTTCACCCTGTCCTTAAATGGTCAGCACTCAGTCTCAGCAGTGCGGCTGAAGGTTTTAGCACTCACTGTCCACTCTATTAGACACTTCTGCCTTTTTGCTTCACCTTGTAGATGTGAGGTTAAAGACAGTGGCTCGTCTGTCGCTGAACACTTTGTGTTGGTCATCCTCTAGTCCTCTAGTGAAGCTGATAAGATAAACAAATATCTACACATATATGGTACTGTACTAAAAATTCTACACATATATGTAGATTAAATATATGCAACTGTGTGATTTTTTTCATATTTACATACTTGTTTTACAAACATGTTTCGAAAAAATAGATGTAAATGTATGTTCTTTGAATATAGTTTTCATATTTACATATCTTAAGCAGAAACTTGTTAATTGTGCAGGTTCTGCAGTCTCTATATCCTACATACTAAGAACTACTGGGATGGTTCCTTCTACCCAAATGCTTTAAACTCTTGGCTGTGCCAGCTTTCTGTTGGGTCATTTCCAAACAGGAAAGTCAATTATAATGGTCTGTTAAACATTTGTATTTGTGTCTCATATACGTACAGAGTGTTATTTTTCTGACTGTAATGTGATACTGATTTGCTAACATTAGCTCTCTATAAGTTAGCTGTAATGCTCCCTTTGTTTTACAGAGAGGTCAACGGTAGACACTGCTTATTATATGACACGTCCTACTTCTGTGTACTGCATACTTGTGAACTGCGTACAGCAAACTGGTGTTAAGTATACGGAGTAAAGTGCCCACAGAGGACAAGCCTAGTGAATGAAATAAGGCTTTTGACATATCACGCTTGGCTCAGTTTAATACCTTTTCATATCTGGCTGTTATCGAGCTGAAGGTTCAAGCTGAAAAAGACTTAACGTTTAGTATATATCTATTTATCTAAAAGACTGGCTGCTTGTCTCTGAGTAAATGTTATGCCACATGTGATCTGCTGTGGTTTCCTGTAGTCTCCATATACCTTTACCTTTGTAAAAATTCTGAGAGATGTGCCATCATCCACCTGCACGTGCTGACACACTGTTTTGGCACTAGTATGCCCTTAATTATCCTTCCATTAATAACAATGATTTTGAATTATTGGACGCAGCACATCCAATGTGCAACAGTCTTCAGGCCGCTGTGTCAAGACAAATAAGTAAAGAAAGCCCTGCACAGATATATTAAGACACATCAAAGTTTTTATTTAAATGAAAATGTCCTAGCTACTAACTTGGCCTATGTATAGAGTGCAGTTAATATTTATTTATTTATTTATTTACTGGCTATGTAGCTATAGGCTATTTTCCCTCTAGAAAAATGCTTGACACTGTAACTGTGTAATTGTAGACATTTGTGAGTGTGTGTGTACGTGCACATAACAGTGTGGCATGTTCTTTAGGCTGTACAGTTAGTGTTAGGTGCTGAGTAAACACACAGAAAGTAAAATGCTAAACGATTAGCTAATTTGACCACTTTAGGCTCCTGCATTATAACAAAACAATACAAAACATTGCTGAACAGTTAGCACTTGCTGGATTTCCAGTATTGAAACATTCTCAGTGTTGTTTTCTGACCTTGCATGCTGTGGTGTTGCAGACATTAGCATCAGTAACTCAGCCTAAAATACTAATGTCAGGTACCCTGGAAACAGGATGGATCCAGCCAAGTCATTTGAAACACAGAGCTTGGAATGGCAGACAGGATATAATAACCCACTACACTGTGCTTTGGCTCTCCCCTGCTGAGCCGCTGTTTGCACTGTGTCACAACATTGGTGACACAAATAACTGTGATTTAAATCTTTAGGAAAATGCTATGCTCAAAAAAGTATGTTTTAAAGTGAAATATAATTTGTTCCATAAAATGTGTTCAAACTGAGTCTACTAAAAGTCTGTATTTTATGTCAAGCTCATCGAGTTCATTTAAATTCATATCAATCCAATCTGGCTTTAGACCCCTATTGCGTAAGCAAAAGGTGACAAAATCGAGAACTTGTTTAGGGCACTATTTAAGCAGGGTTAGTTTTCCATAGATACAGGGTAATGCAGTTTTACCATACAGGGCATCTTTAATGTTTATGACTGATTTACACTGTTTTAATGAAGCTCAGTGCAAAATACAGAAACGTGACAGTCTGCTAGACGTACTTCTTGCTGGCAAAAACAGTCCTATACCAACATGATGATGATATTAAATTTAATGGTGATTTTATCAACTCTAACCATCTGCCATCTAGTTAAAGTGTAATAGTGATTTCATTTTTTATATTTTAATGTTCAGACTTATATGCTAAAGTAATACAGATCAGCCTGTTTTGAGACACAAAAATACTAATATTCATTTAAAAAAGTCAAAATTTCAGAAATTCTTTAAAATTATTCCATTTACACTTTACACTGAAATGCAACCCCACTGTTACCAAATAAGATCTGATTAAACAGATTTTTTTCTTTTTCCTGTTACAAAGTAGACATTGGCAATTTTATGGTTGCACCATACAAAAAGGTTTGGGAAACAACAGCCTTACGTTCTTTTCATACATGGTATTTATATGCACTTAAAAATCTCGTCATTGGATTTCGGCAGTTTACCTATTAAGCATGTGGTCATGTAAACAGCATACTCCGATTTCTTAGATTGGATAAAGATGACATCCATGATTAATGTTAGCTCAGTAACAAGACCTCACCACATGTTAACGCTTATTCCAAAAATCAGACTAGAGAGCCAAAAATACCTAATGGGCATCCAGGAGATGGCAAAAGAGCATGACATGCTTGACATCTTCATCTTTTGGATAATGTGTGTTCAACCCGCTTCCATTTGTTAAATGCAGTCAGTCTCTGATCACCTGGGAATGTGGTTAAAGTGATCCGATCGTAATCTGCTCTCAATGCATTTACACCTGGCCATCTATTGCGTTGAATTCACAAGATTTCCAAACATGGTCTTATTACCCATGGTTCATATTAATGCAAGCTGTAAACAGGCCCTGAGGGGACTGCAGGACTCTAATAGGGAACCCATCCTTATGTGGACAATGTTGGATAATGAAATTATAATACCAGTACAATTAAAGCTGGAAAAGTGAGATGAGCCAGTGACTAGAGACTAACTGGGACTACTTGTATTGTCAGATTCTCTTACTGGATGTGAAGCTGCTGGTGCTCATCACAGTTTTACCGTAGTCACTTAGCTTGCTAGCTCCTGCACCCTGACGTGGTTAAGAAGCTCACCACTCAAGAGCTTTGATTTGAAGTGTCTAATTCCATGGCTGGCTAGTTTTTTACAAAAGGTCCTAAACATAGCGACGCCTTGAACAGAGCTCCTCTTTCTTTGCTCCTCCTGGCTGCATAATGACCGTGTGCTGGCACTGCAGAGGGACAAGACTTCGGAGAGCAATCTGACGGTAAACGCTAGTGCTGTCTCTTGCTCTTAATTTGGAGGACGACAAATGAGTCACACTTCACCACAGGGAAATAGCTAGCCATTACGGCGCTCGGGCCCCGTCTCTCTGGAGCGAGGACATTTGAGGGAATTGGAATTACTGAGAGTGATGAGGAAAGATGTGCACTGTAGAGGGATTTATGGAAGGAGTATCACCAACACATCTGAACCCTGCACAGCTGGGTCTAGACTGAGAATGGTCAAGAGAGCGAGGGAAATGGGTTTTTGTAAGTGTGGTCCATTGCAGACTGATACTTTTGCTGGCATGATGTATGAATAGGTTCTATTTGAATTGCAGGTCATTTTCTGTGGACTTGTGACTGAGGGCAGTGGCAAGTAAGGAAGTGTGTCTATAGTGAATAGGCCAATCAGAAAATTTGGACCACAGAAACAGTCTAGACCGTGTTTCTTCACTTGGATAAAAAAGTCAACTTGGGTTACGTACCACAATACTTTTCTAGTACTGACCAGATTACTACAATACCAGAGAGTGTTCAGTGTCATTATATATATATATATATATATATATATATATATATATATATATATATATATATATATATATATTCTGTGTCTTAAAATTGATACCACATTTCAATACCTAAGTAATCAGCAGTGAGGCACCAATTGTGATTTTTCTCGTTACAGCCAAATTGGCTGCAAAGCTTTAAAAGCCTTTTAACTTCAACTCTAGCTGTACAGACTAAATGAACACATGAAACACACCATCATTCTGTACTAATAGCCAAAGGTGCAAGATGAAAAAACAACACTATTTGCTATGTAATGTTCCAATCCGGCCTTTTTAAATTAGCAAATAAAAATTCAGTTCTTATCAGCCTATACCTTATAGAAGTACAACACAGGACATCCAAAGTAAAGTTAATAACCTGTCCAATTGCTGATCGCAGGTATGGAGTGGAAATATGCCAAATTCAATCTTGTAGGACTCCAATAATATGTCACTATTAATCTTGTGTCTTTCTGATTTAAGCCAAATGCTCTTTATTTAAATAATCTAAATAAGGTTTTAAGGTATTTAATGTAAGATAATGTGAGAAATCAGTATCACAGTCAAGATATGGGTAATTATATTCATTTTAAACCATAATCAGTTTGGGGGTCCTTTTATTATATTATATTTTATTATATTAGATCACACTTTAATAAATATTACATTATAAGCCACCACACAGTATATGATATGAGTCGATTCAAAATTCTAGATTGCTACATAATATTCATTAATATTTACATCCCAAAAAAAATTACACAATGATGATGCAGCAAGTGCAATGGAAACGATAAACTATGTAGACACATCTCCTGTTGCAGTTGGTAAAATGTTGGTGATTTTTCCATCCTTTCCAAGGAACCAGTCTCTCTACGGGCATGGTTAGTGTTCAACTTTTAACCAGACTGAAGTTGGCTTCCTATTTGCCAGCTTCTTAATGAGATGTTCCTTGCCATCCTAAACTAAACTACTGTTTGTACAGAATATAAGCAGCATATAAGGCAGAACCAACAACTTGTAAAACAAGCTGGCAAACAGGAAGCCACCTTTAGCGCCTACATCTTTAGCAGGATCATGGACAACTTTAATTTAAAGTTGTGTATTTGCTCTGCACATTTCACTCCGGACAATTTCTCAAACCTTGCAGACACTCAGTGTTTTCCACTAAAGAGACTGAGGAGAGGAGACTTTACAACCACGACCTGTAAGTAATACATTTTAGCCACTTTTTGACTTTTAAATCAGATCAGCTTAAACGGAGAGTTTCACAGTGAGCTAACAACTTTAGTTTGTGTTGTTGCGATTGACAGCAAGTAGTTAATATAGGTAACGTTAACTACTAGCCTCAAATACCTAATATGTTTAGCATAGCTAAGATATAGTTGACTCATATAGTTAGCTTATTTACACAAAGGTTCGTTTTATTTTCCTGTCTGCATCTCCTCCGACACACTGCCTCTGTTGCTCACTGTAAATTAGAGGAAAATGCATCAAAATACTAATGAAGTCACCAAAAAAGGAATAACAGCTCCTATTATTCTCCAAATTATAGGTTATAAATGGGCACAACCGTATCAGGGCACTCTGAACTGTTTTGCTACAGTCTAGCTTGCGAAGGCAAATTAGGTCTACCGAGTTGTTGTACCTGACTTTTAGGGTCAGACTCTAAAACTGAAACTGATACAGCAGACCTGACACCACTGTAAGGATTTCCACAGTGGTGTGGGGGGAAGAACATGTAGCAGGATGCTATTCTGGCGATTAACCAATCAGAACAGAGTGGACTCACCAAGAGGCACAGAACACAGGAGCTGAAACAACTCAGAGTCCATCAAAATATTCATAGTTTTTCAAGTTACCAAAAAAAAAACCCAGCTTGTTTAATTCTATGGCTAAATTATAGGTTATACATGAGTGTGTAAAACCATATCAGGGCTTTTTTTTTAATCCCAAAGTCACATACATTCTATGTAGACATCAAATTGTAATTTGCTAAGCTAAATAAATACATTTCTCAGCACCTTCAAAAGGTGCATCACTTTTTGGTATTTTTTGATCGCTTTTTGTTGAGCTTATGAACCTGGCTTATGTTCAAAGCAAAGCAAAAGCAAGTGCAACACCAAGCTTCGTTCACTACCTACTTCCAACTGACAGCACACAGAGTTCAGGCAAGCTAGCCAACAGCTCTCCCTTGACTAGAGCAAGAGCGGGCTCTGTGATGGCAGAGTACTCCAGCAAATCAGCTCTCAGCTGATAAATGCATGATACACAGTGTCATTCTTAGCAGTGAGCCATACAGGGACAGTAAAAAGCCACAATGCTGACATGACAGTGTGCAGCAAAGGCAGCTGCTCCCTCTGGATTCACAAGATGACAGAGCAACTCCTACCTTCTCCCTCCCACTCTTCCCACGACTCCCCAAGAAGCTGCATTACCTGGGGCTTCTTCTTCTTATAAGCATCCATTAGTTCTCTTTCTGCTGCATGCATAACCTTGCACTTACAGCAATCCACCGAGGAGCTGTCCACACTGATCTGGAGGAGTGCGCTGCTCTGAATCAGCAACAGTTTGATTTTCTAACCATTTTGTGAAACAGATCAATCAGGATGCTTTGGGAATAGATATTTTTTTCATATTCAGCCTTTGCTACTGTAGGCAGAACAATTTTTTTTTTAAAGTAGCAAAAAAAGTCTGATATCAGAGCCAGCAACATTCCAGAAAGCTGATTATTCATACAAGACCTGGGTTTTTGATACTTACATAGGCTTATTTTACCGATTCATAAGTTAAGTAGGCTAATATTAAGCAAGTCCAGCATAAAAGCTCTAGGAAGAGTGCGGCTTTATATATCATGCAGGCTCAAGAGAAAACACACTGGGACATCCAGATCTGCATATGTTTTTAAGAAAATTAAATGCACAACATATTTAGTATAGTAGTCCATCACCCAGGAAGTAACTGGTGTCTAAATTTAGTTAGTTAAAGGCTGCAGCTCTGAGGCTAATGTTGCTAACAAAGAGAGAGAACCATTTTTGAAAATACATACTGAAAAATGCATTTACTCAAGCCACGATCAGGACATGTCAAGGTGTTTAAGACAGTATGATTTGCTGTAAACTATGTAGCTAATCACTGATGACAATAATTTTAGACAGCAAATGTAAATTTCATATTTTCACATGAATGGTGCTCATTATCCTTAGGGAAAGTGCTTTTCTCAGCTGCCTGAAACGGCTTGTTTTGAATTCCAGCCCCTAGCTATGTTACAAGGTGACATCTTCATGTAACACAATCTTAATTGTCTGCCTATTGGCAAGGTCAAAATCCTGTCAAACAAAGCAGACAGCTAAAATAGTAAAAACATTCCACTCTACAGAAAAATTCTTCTACAGTCTATCGCAAAGGCTGATTAGCTCTACCAACTTGTTCTACCTGACTTTCAGCATCTGACTCTGGCTCAAACTGATACAGCAGAACTGACTCCACTGTAAGAACAGCCACAGTGGTTTAGGGGCAGAACATGTAGCAGGATGCCACCCTAACAATGACCTTAACAAATCCTTGGATGCAGCCTAAGTGAAAAAAAAAATGTGTTGACTATGTGATAACCTGAAGTGTTTGTTAGCCCCGCTGCTTAAAAAAAGCAAACAACAAACATGTTTATTCTAAACTAGACTTTTGACGTTATGTGAAAACTCTAAACACAGGTCGCTACAGTTTCTCATTAGAATGAATGGCTTTAAGATGTGGCCCACTTAAAAACAGGTATGAAAAGATTGATAGATCAATTTCGTGTTCTACCACTGGTTTGTCTGGAAATGAGAAATTGAGCTACATATTAAACAAATACCAACCCCAGCTTCTGTATTAGCATCAACCCTCATCCATTGCTTCCACCCATCAGTCAGCCCAGGTGCAACCTAATTGGTCCGAGTGCCCAGCAGCTCCCGGAACCCTTTGATGTGCTTTGGCATGACATTGAACGTGACGCTGGAGTTGATGGCATGGGATAATCGATGAGAGCTGAGCGATTGCCACACCACACTGTGTCTTGCCGTCTCATTAGCTCACACACACTGCGGATTGACAGAGCCTGACCCAAGCCACGGCGCCAGAGGGAGACCGGTCTGTTGGGCCCGCTTGACAGGAGTGAGGCTGACTAGTGGTGCGCTCGCTCGAGCCCACCCTGATTCACATGGACAGGTAAAGGCACTTTGATTCTGCTGTGGTCAGAGACACATTTCACTAGAATATGCAGTAAAGACGACCCACACTCAGGACTCCAGGAAAAGACATGTAGAAACATGGTATTGAAGTGAATGTGGTATAACATAGTACCCACAAACAGGTATATAGTATATGATATTATGAAACTGCCAATCACAAAAAGACCTTGTGTTGTCAGTTTAAAATTTTTTCTTGGATTTATTTATTTTTTCCTTAAGATCTACTTCTAACATTTGCATTTATGATTGTAAATTGTGACCATTCATTGTTACACATCCACCTCCAGTGTGTTTTATCCTTCAGAATCAAGCAGGCCATTTTTTATTGTAACTTTTAAGACAGATTTAAGAAAATATCCACTGTACCAACTGGCTGCCCTGTATTGTGCCTCATTCAAAAAGAACTCAGAGCTGAAACACTCCTTCATACCTCAGTATAAAAAGGTGGGGCTAAACTGCTATAGGTGGATGCATGTATATTAGTAGCTTTTTGTGACATCAAAGAAACAGCAAATTAAAAACAGGCTGTTTTGGCATTGTCACTTCCATATAGGGACCATATAGACTGGTGGAGAACGGTGTGTTCTGAAACTTTGTCTATGTTTACATTCAGCTACAAATTGTGGGGATTTTGTCTTTTGAATCTTTTGAATGTTTCAATGTTACATGGCCACTGGTGGCTGATTTAATGCCTTTGCGAGCATAATCGACGGACAGCGTACAGGATTTTAGCATAGCACATCTTAAAAATGACCAACAGGAGTGTTTAATACAATAACATTATAGCACTATGTATCGATGGATGGCTGAAGTTTTTTTTATCATTAAATAATCTTCATCGTATTATCTGACATGAACACAAACATGAAAAATATCATATCATTTGGTCAAGATTGATTTTTTGGCGTCATCTTATCCAGTGTGACATGCAATAAACTGCTGCAAGCATCCAATTTGCAGAAGGCTTTAAACAGGGTCGCTTCTAAAAGCGGTAAAAGCAACTGCTTCAACTGTAAGTGCTTTAACTGCAAAATGGAAGTGTCTCAGAGCAGCAGCTCAGCCACAAAGTGGTAGACCACACAAACTCACAGAGCAGGGCTGCCTCATGATGAAACACATAATGTGTAAAAGTGTGTTGCATCACTTAGTGCAGAGTCCCAAACTGTCTCTGGAAGCAACTTCAGCATGAGAACTGTGCATCAGGGGCTTCATGAAATGGGTCTCTATCGCTAAGCAGCTGCACACAAGTGTTGGCTGGAGTGGTGTAAAAGTACAGCAGCACTGGACTCTGGAGGAGCAGAAATGTTCTCTGGCGTGAGGAATTGCACTTTACTATCTGGCCGAGTGGGTCAAGTTGGGTTTCGCCACTGTCAAGAGTATTGCAGATGCTGGAATGTGTAGTGCCAACAGTTATGTTTTGGTGGACGTGGGATAATAATCTGGGGGTCTGGGCCCCTTAGTTACAGTAAAAAGTAATGTTAATGCTTCAGCATATACAAACACACTGATATGTTTCCTAATTTGTGGCAGTAGGTTGGGGAAAGTCATCTTCTGCTCCTGCATGATTGTGCTCCTGTGCACAAAGTGATACCAACAAAGATGTGGTTTGGCGTGTTTGGTGTGGAGGAACTCCACTGGCCTGACCTCAGACCCCACAGTGTTAGAAACAAGTTATTGTACAGAGGAAAGTTACAAAATTTTACCTTTCTATACCCTTTAGCCATCTTAAAACAGAACAATAACAATAAAAGCCTGGAGATTCAGAGACACGGCAGGGTGTTTGTAGTCAATACAACTTACAACTTTATAACTGCAATGCACAGAGGGGACCACACCAATGACATTTTAGTGCCTTTTTTCTGAGAGTACACTAAACACCTATGGGTGAGCTCTTAATCTTCTTGTAACTGGGCAGAAATTCCCACACTCCAAAATCTTGTGGAAAGCCTTCAGAGAACAGTGGAGGCTGTTCCAGCTGCAAAGGAGGGGTGGGTTGAAATGAGATACCCAACAAGCTCATGTATGGTGTGAAGGTCAGGTGTCCATATACTTTTGGCCATATAGTTTATGTGAATTTTTCCTAGTACCAATTACTGCCATGCTAATCTAGGATAGTCTAGACTTCTCTGCAGAGCCAGGACTTGATTCTTTATTCTGCGTTGTCTGTATTCCACCTTACGGCTCACTCGCGTTCTCTCGCATTTTGTTTTCCTTCTGTCTGTCCTGCTGTCTCTCTCATGTGGGCAGCATTGAGATCTGTGGAAATGAAACCCTGTGCAACTCTGTGTATGAACCCATTCCTGCCTCCATACAAGAGCAGACATTTCATTGCCTAAGCCAGCTCCGCGGGGCCCACCCTGACACGACTTCCACACATCCACACATCACGCACATACGCAGATATGCCTACAGTCCTGAATTCTTTCACTGTAGATAACACACATGCATTTTGCCCCTCAAGACATAAAAGCCAAGGGGATCTCTTAGCAGGAATATGGCTTTTCTATTACATAAGTCGCCTGATCTCCTTCTTTTCTCATGCGTCTCCCCTTCCAGAGGTCCCCCACTGAGCAAGGAGAATGGTTCACACCATTACTCCTCTCAGCCAGTTTCCTTTAGCTTCCCCTCAAATCAGTTGAACCTATCAACCCAGATGACAGCTATAAGGGCAGATCTTGGCATACAGAAGCCAGCCTTTACAGACCATACTTCATTATATCAAATCAAATCAAATCAAATTTGTTTGTATAGCGCAACTTTTAACAACTGATGTCGTCACAAAGCAGCTTTACAGGAATTTAGTTATTAGAAAAGTTCATATGATATAACCAAGATGAACGGTAGTACAAATGAAGAACAGTCAGAGTGATGATGACAGTTGATGAAGACAGAAGATTAGTTGAAACTAGTTAGAGTCCATGTTAATTTCAGTAGAGTCTGTAGTGCAAGTTGGGCAGCTAGTCTGAGGCTAGGTAGCTGGTATGACACAGGTAACAGCAGGGCCCGACTGGATGATCAATTATTGCATATGGTCTACAGTATTGTAAAAAATCAGAACCCCCTTTCAGATAATTCAATTTCCTGTCAAACAGCCATTTTTTGGAATAGCATACAAATAGACAGGCAGGATGAATGCATAGGGTTTAATGTCCATCCTTTCGCTGTGAGAAGACTCCCTGCTGTGGGTCTGAAAGAGTGTGTAGCTGCCAAGAAGCTATTACTGAGAAAAAAAAATACACAAGCAAAAAATATGCAAAGCAAACAAATAAGTCTCTGAAAGCAGATTAAAGTTTGGTGTATCTAATAAAGCAGTCAGTGTGGAATATAAGTGATAAACACAAACATTACATTTTTTATACTTTTATACTTGATATATCTACAAGTATTGCATTATGACAGATTTAAGCCTATTTTATTCATTAAGACAATATTAAGCTTATTACACACAAAATCCAAAGATCTTTTAGATTTCTTTTAAAGTGAACTTGTAGATTTATCATTAATTAAATTCTTAAAATAAAAATCATTTCCCATGTTTTCACTGAAACACAAATAACTTTTAGGGTGGAGTCTTATTTTAGCCATATCTTTGCAATGTTAGGCCACAATGTGAGACTCCTTCCGTGTCCCTATAGTAATCTCCGTTCACAAATAACAAACAGTTCAAAGAATTATTCACATTAGCGATACTATCTATATTTAATTTTTATTAAAACCTTAGTGTTCATTCTAATTAATTAATTAACAAAAGTGCAGTGCTGTTTAAAAGGTTTAGAAAATAGATTTAACTGAGGGATTTTAAAATACATCGATCACAAGATTGATGGATGGACCAAATACAGTCAGCACACAGGTAATAGAAGTCAGGTAATAAAATATCTGAAGGTAAAGAGCTAAAGAAATAGTGAGGGTCACCTCGAACCAAAGAGAATTATATGAAAACTTCCAAGAAGAAAATCAAAAAGAAGACAAACACAAAAAGCAGATGGATAAAAGGGGGTAGAGTCAGAATGTTTCATAGAAAAACAGGAGACCTGTATTTTTTCAGCTGCAGTGCCATAAAATCTTAATTTACAGAGAATCTGCTTCCAACATTTAACTAAAAGAGCAGGTTTCAAGGCTCGTGCCTTGTGGTCACATGGTGAGCGGTTAGTTTCCCTTGTTTTGAGCTACATGTTTCAGCATGTTTAACTGTTATAACAGTCAGTTATGCTCAGAATTAGCTAGATTTGACACTATTAAACCTCTGGCGATATTTTATAGGTATTATTATTGCATTAGTAGTGACATAATGGAATGCTGAATAATTTGTTCCAGTTATATAAACATATTTAAGGTATAGTGTCACTGGAAACTAAAGGATTTTAGTCTTTTTTAGTCCAAATCAGGTCCAAAATGCGTTTTTAGCAATTTAACCATATACAAGTCTACATAATAGTGAGATTATGACTGTATCTCACTACGATAAACACGCCCACACATCTCACAGCAGCCACCACCAATTTGCAGCACTCTTTATTTTCCATACAAGCACAGATTTGGAGTTGTGACTTCCATAATGAGCGTTCTGACTGCTCTGAGGGAAATACTGTGAGAGGAGTTTGTAATTATTTGTTGTAGAGAATTAAAGCCTTTCATTTGATGGAAATGCTGCTTGCAGTTTGGCTGTTGTAACAAACTAAAGCCGGTCAAGTGTCGTGTATGCTGTGCAAGAATCAAGATGGAGCTTTCTAGTGTGTGTATATTTTTCCCCTTACATTTGCTCATACTAACAGACAGTTGGGAGGAGAGTAGCATGCAGGCTGCCTGAAGGCACAGCTTAGAAACTCAGCTTCCTGTCAATGCTGAAGTAGTGCAAGAAAGAAATTATGCATGTGCAGATTTTCCTTTTCACTTTTGGGCATCTGAAGACTTGCATGATTGGCACTGAGAGAAAGCCCAAATTCCCAGCTCATCGTTAAAGCCAAGCGTCCACCCACATCTTTGACTGATTAGAACATTCTGATACCCAGACTTTTTTGGTAGCTGTTTGTGCCACTCAGCCACACTGTCGTCTAACTCTGAAAGGTCAAACAGCAGCGGTGGGCCCTCTGCACAAATGTCAGCGGGAGGAAGCCGACGTGAAGGACGTCTCAGAGCCACGACTTCTGCAGACAACTTGCAAATACAGCCTAACAGAGCATGCTGCCACAGCACTGCAGTAAGGGAAAGAGATCAGGGGTTCAGATGAGGCTATGAAGAGATTGGGGACAAATGCAGACAGACTGAGCCTGCAGGTTGCTCTAAAGCATAGCAGTGCTAAGAGGATCTGCGTGGGAGCAGCAGATTGTACAGATTCATATATTTATACTACTATGATACTTTTGTGTGGAATTATTGCAGCATTTAACATTAAACTCACAGGCAGCACCATAACGGCATCTAGGGTTGATCCCCCTCACTTTCTGTGAACAACATAATGAATACCTAAAGAACCAGGAATAGTTAACCTAGCAACTATCCATATTTCTAGTTAAACCAGTATCTATGTAAAACACCACTGGGGGCACTAAAATATTATGAGTTATATTAAGACCTTACACAAACCACAAGAAAGCATACAAACACACTACTAGTGTTGCACTGCTGACTCTCTATGAAGATTCTGGTACCTTTAGCAACCTAATGTGGCCAGAAACTGCCTATTGCTGCAGGAGAAGAAAATTCAAATGGCACACAAAACGACCAATCCCAAGTCACAACATCTGTCGGGAGCATCTGTCACTGCGACTACTGTCCACTAGGCCGAACCAAGCTGGAACAATGGCTATGTTTACATGCAAAGATTTTCTATAATCCGATTGAATTCATTCCGATTCTAGATTAAGACTGAGGTGTTTATATGCTCACTCTACTCAACAATCTGAGAAAAATCTCTGTTTACATGCACACTACAAGCAATCAGATCCAAAATTACGCGCACAGGTATAAACGTTATCATGACAACAAGCGTAAGTGAAGTTCAGTCAGAGTGATCGACAGGTCGATCATGCATGAATTCATCCATAATTTTGTAAAACGGGAAAGTAGATGGAGCGGAGCCGCTTTTACCGTTCAGGTTTTTATCTTTGTTATACTCCGATCTGAGAAACTTCCATCTGTTTTTAATTTGCTCTGTAGTTCATGTAAACCCACCGTCGTACATTTGCTCATATACTGGTCTGAACAGCTCGTTATCGTGAGCTTTACGGCCATCCATCCTGCTAACTGTTTTTAAATCTTTTAAGGTTTGAACCAAACTGCACATGCGCAGAACGTACTCAAACTTACCGATTGGAAATGTAATCGGATACAGGTGTTTACACAGCTATTATTCTTCTATTAAACGGATTATTTACGGGATTACCCACCTCATTTAATCAGATAGAAATTGTAATCGGAATGACCTCAATCGGACTAGTCTATTCAGAGTGAGGTGTATACATGGACGTATTTCATTCCAATTGAGCTATTAGTTATTATTAACAGATTATCAGGCTGCATGTAAATGTAGCTAATGAAACAAAGTTTGTGTGAGTGTCTACAAAAAGTATACAGTAGAAATCTTTTTTTTTACGCTTTGCAATATACCTATCATATCCCTAAACCACAATATTATCAGAGAAGGACCTTTCAGGGCTTTTGTTACATTGTTACATTTTGGATCAAAACAAAAGTTTATATTTTTGAGTTCTACCATCCTGCAATGTTTAGCTACATACCAAATCTCATGCACTGGTGCAGGTAATAGAGGACCTTTCGGGGCATCTGAATAGCACAGCCAGTTGTTTTGGATCTGAACACCTACTAGGTTTCCAGGACCAGGACTGGGCACCATAGCATTTTTTTACTCATGTTTTGACAATAATATTTGAAGGCCTAGTTTTTGAAGGCCAAGCCCAAACTGAAGGCCCAGCTCTCTGCCAGGCCCTCTTTGGGTATCAGATCAGACCAATTTTGATAAACGTTGCAAAGATGTCAGTCAGTCCACAAATACATCTTCGAATCAATGGAATGTGCACCCAGATTTGTTTTGCAAATGAAACTCTCCACACATGGTTTAATGCTCCATTTCCACAAGCGTTGTCTATAAAACCTGTATTTGATCATAAATGATAAGTGGCAGTGCCTGCTTATACAGATCTAACAGTTAATAAAAACATGGGCTTGTTATCCATTGGGTTAAAATTCGGAAATAAAGTAAGCTATCAGCTTTACAGTCTGAGCTGTAGTTGGCTTTAGAAACCTGTCACGAAATGTTTCATTAACAAAGCCTCTGTTTTTAACATGTTAGAGATTTTAAGATGTAACAAAACAAAGTGTCCTGCAACAATAAAACCAGTATGTGCCCAAAATCTCACCTATTTGCCCAGTAAACTGATTCACTCCTGCACACTTTGACCAGCAATTTCATAACATAAACCCTGCTGTTAGTTATATTTAGTTATTAAAACCCTGAATTATTTTAGTGCCATGCAACACTTGTAACTTATACCCATCATACTTTGAAAGGTCAATAATGTGCTTCTGACAAACAGTGGGCAACTAAGCTCTTGCCTCCTCATATCTCATGCCGGTCATGACAGCTGACTCCAGGATGCCTGGTCCAGCCCAAACCGGTATCTTCGCTTCCCCTGCCCTCATAGGCTAATTTCTGTCCAGCGGGAGACAAATATGCTTACACCTGACCCACTTACGGGCTAATGCACCAAAGCCAGGCTCCACAACCACTCCAACGTCAGTATTCACGCTTCTTCTTCCCACTGCTGACAAAGAAGCGCAGTGCACAGCAGGGGCCTGCGCAGTTGTTATATGGAAACACCAAAGGGCTGGCCCGAGCCCCAGATTTGACAGCCCTCTCTCAAAACGTGCCTGTTATTTCGCTGCCGTGCCTTTGAGGATCTCCAAGCATCCGCTCTGGAGCCACACAAAAGGACCACTGCCTAGTCTCAACCCCAGGCACAGGAAAAGAGAGGCTCTGAAAAACCAGAGAAACAAAGGCAGCAGAAACAGGGGTGCAGCTTTTGTGCTCCGGGGCAAAACTTGATTGGGTGTTTAAAAACACTTTATATCTTTATCGTCGGCAAGTTGTCATTAGCAGTGGTACCAGACTATCAGGGGGTGGCCCGCTCAGGCTATATCGATCGCCTCTTCAGTTAGACATGTAGAGAGGCCCAGCGTAATTATGATAACTGGGGCTCTGTGGTCTCATTGTTCTCGATGTTAGCGATGGTCCATTTAACTGAGTGTCATGCATGAGGCTAATCAGGACCTGATTATGGACATGAAGAAAATGACTGATTGGTCCATTGAGCCCTGAAACTGTCTGGTCTTCCTAGGGCTCCATGTATCTAGTGCAAAGACCACCCCTGTTCTCAAAAAGCAATTTCAGTCTTTGATTTCTAACAGTTACACATTTTTACATATTTACAATAAATGTCTCAAAGATGATATGGTTTTATAGTCAGTTTAGTTACTCAAGATGAAATTCTATTGCTAACTTAGTCCAGCGACTTCGATTTCACTGCAGCTGAAGTTTCATAGATGAATTTAAATCCCTATCAGGACTAAGGACTTGAGTTTTCAATGTTTTACAGTAATCTGAGAAACTGTTGAGCAGCCTCCACCGCCACCCCATCTACACCCCTGTTTCTCAGACCCATATCACTGTCTGACCACAGGGCCCTCTAACTAGAGGCTACCCTGAACTCTGCCCAGAACTCCACCCACATCTCCATCCCTTACAGTGCTTGAAGTTCTCCCTCCTCCTTCAATCAGTCTTCCCTCATACCACCATCAAATTCTGAAGGCATAGTTTGAACTCACAAAATAAAGGCTGACTTTTGATTGAATGTGGCATGGAATATAGTTCAACAGTCAAAACTGCAGACAAACAAATTAACATAAATTTTCTTTTTTGCTTGTTTGGATTTTTGTTCACTTGCTTTAGTTAAAAAAAACATTGCAAAATGTTCGGCTAAGACTACACCAGTAGCTAAGATTATATGAGTGTGGCATGTTTGTGTGGAGTCTGTTTTGAGTCTACTATCATGCCCATTGTTAAGTATTTAGTTTTTATGGGTTTATGATAAAAGGCCTTGTTTAGAACTGTGATAAATAAGTCTCTAACTCTAAAATCTTCTATGGTCTAAAGGTTCAGCTAAAGCATCAAACAAGGAAATGAATACGATCATAAGGAAAGAATTTAAAATTATTTGCCTATTGTGTTTGCACACAGAGAAATGTGAGCCACATATACACTCTATGAGCAGTGAGCACATTTACCTGGAGCGGTGGGCAGCCCTATCCACAGCACCTGGGGAGCGGTTGGGATTAGGTGTCTTGCTCAAGGGCACATTAGTTGTGTTGTCAGTGCAGGGGATCAAACCAACAACCTTCTAATCATAAGGCTATTTGCCTAACCTACAGCCCACGACTTCCCAGAGTGTTCAAATTATACATGTTTAAAATGTACAATTTAAACTTATAATTAACTTATAATTAACTACAAACTGGTCTCCCAGCGCCTCGCCACTGGTGGCTGTTGCCATAATTTTTTTCAAGTGGTTTTAAACTGTGAGTGATGGCTTGTGGGTGAGTGAAGGTCTGACCGGATTTAAAGAATCCTACAGAACGAAACAGGCTTCAGTGATGTAACAGCGGAGAAATGCAGCCTTCCTCAGCTGCATCCTTAGCTTTGACACACGGCTTATAGCCTGGGTTGTCAGTGCTTGTCACCGCTCATCCTTGGGAATCCACTTTTTTTGCATAGTAGGAAATGTTTTTTTCCTTACTCTGAAACACTTGATCCAACTAATCAGTATTTTAGAAGGATGCTGGGTCAGGGAAAACAAGAACTTGCAAAGCACTACTAAGCTTAAGAGCCCAGGATCTTAGGCCAGGGAATTAAACTCCAGCCCTGCACTCTCAGGACAAAAAGTATTAAACTGTACACATTTAAGTGCAAATGAGTGCATCTTCAGCATCCTTAGGTAGATAAAATTACTGTATCAAACTTGATAGCATCATTTATTTCTTTATTTTAGCTGTCATGATTCCAAGCTTTAGTTTTTTTTATTTAAAACATTATGAAAACAAAATATGCATATTAAATTTATTATATTAAACCAAAGTAAATGATGTGCACCTCTAAATTTTATGTAAAACAAGCTGACATCAAGAACTATGCTGTGCCTCTAAGAGCACATTTACATAGTTTGTACTGTTTGAACTTGTATAGTACTTTTATTTATGTCCAGCATAGTTTGGTGACCTCCGTTAGTGGGTGGGCTTAGTGGGTGCATTTGAGTAAAGGACATATTTCAGTGTATACATTGCAAAGCAAAGTAGGTGGCTCAGGGCGTTCTAATGGATAAGTGTTATTTGTGTTCTATTGGCTGACAGTTTCAAAATCATCGTGTGCTTCAGGCTGTTTCGTCTTTCCCACCTCACTAAAAAACTACCGATCTAAGTTACCAGTCAGAGATCCAGCTCCACTGGGAGGGTGATTTTACACACATTTTTGACTAACTAGCGTATCATATGCTTTGAATAACCCATTCAAGTTTCAGAAGTAGAACACAGAGTCCAGACTGAAACCAATCGGACCCCTCTTTGGGATAAGTACCCATAAGAGCCTGGGTGTTCATGTGAAGGACTCTACACAATCTAATAGAGATATGATAGAGTGCACCAGTCCCATGCACATTATAGAGAAGAGTGGTGTGTCACCCCGCAGGATTTCACAGTAAATGGAAAAATCTGAGAACTGGCCAACAGGCTTGTCTCTTACCTCCAACAACCCCAGCCTGACCCCAAACTTCCATAATGCTAATGTGCCTATGTATGAACGAACGTCCTTGATAACCTTGTGCATAATGTAAGGTCAAAAACTTTCATTTACCTCCAGAAGCACTGTACAAAATTCTGGCAGAACACTACTGATGTGTATGTCATCAAGTGTTACAAGTGTGGTAAAGCTGCTGCAACTACAATTAGGGACAAAAAAATCAGGATATTATCAATATTCTCTCGGCAATTTCAATTGCAATTATTCTGAGGCAGGTTTGTTCTTTTGGACAACAAAGTTGCTTTTAATTGGTCTAACTACTTTACGTGCAGTCCGCAAAATCTGAGCTCTTTGGATAAATGCATCCTCTTGTTTAAAACTGCCTCCAGTCGTGTTATGCTGTGTGCATTTTCTCAGGTTAAATAGTAAAATTATTATATATTTACTACTGTTTAATGAAGCAGCATGCAAGAAGACAATTTGTAAGATTTGTAGTTTAAAACATTCTTAAAATATCATCAGAATCTGAAGAGATAACAGTTTTGACAGTAAACCAGAGACGTCTATGTATGGCATTGCTGAGATATCTACTAAAAGTAGCGTGAAGTTAGCCCGGGCCTATGTAGTCTTGTAATACCACTTTGTACCTGAAGAGGTGACAGTGAGTCACTGTAGCACAGAATCAATAAAACATGTTTGAAAACACAGAAAATAGGAGACAAAACCAAGAGTCAACACTGGCGTTACTTTCCACTACTGGAGGCGCTCTTGGTGAGTAAAGTAATGATGCTGAAATAGCAGTTTGATGCCAAAGTCGCAATAATTCTTCAGACTGTTAAGTAAACGGGGGGAGGGGGGGGCACTACAGTGTGAAGCATGAATTCGACAGATTGCATCACCTTACAGATTCCTCCTTTAATGAGGCTAACAATAAAGTGCAAAATATCTGTCACACTTTTGTGAAACAAGTTGGAAATCTATATTTTTTTCAGCTTTGTTAGCTCCTGATATTTACACAACAACGGCACCTAGACATCACATGAGCTTGCAAGTCATGCAATTTAGCAGCCTTAACAGGTTAAAGCTTAAGACAATATATATATATATATATAAAATATGCAGCTATTGTGATATGAAGTCTTTACATGGTGATTCCGATATAATCTTCTGCCCTAACCTAAACGCACGGGGTCTTGTGCAGAGAGTGGACGAGCCAGTTGTGAAGAGAGTGCAGAGTGAACAGGGATGACAGGCTGGCTGAGCATGAGTAGGGGAATGAGGAGCAGCTGGAGAGCCTGGCGGCGCGCCTCTTAGCGCTGCTAATACTGGAGCGGGGTCAGGGCAGGACGTGGTGGCCAAGTGGACAAGACGGCAGATTGCATGCCTGTAGCTGAAGGGGGAGATCCTGACAGATGAAAAAATGCAAACGAGCACAGAAAGACACTCACAAATGTGGAATTCGACGTTCATGTGAACAAACAAAAGCACATTTAGCACGACCAATCAATGTCCTTCTTTATCCATTCTGCTTAGACATACAGCGATATTCAATAATGAGGTATAACATGATGTTTAAACACACAGGATTCTAATACGACACTATAAGAGGTCAGATTAGTTAATGCTTTATTTGATGTTTGGATAGCTGGGTACATGTGTTATATATGTGAGTATATTCATAGCTCAAGGTATGTCACCTAAACATAAAATAAATAAATAAATATATAAATAAATAGCAAGAAATGACAGCTATCATGTACGTGAATCTCATACATGTAGTGTTTTTAGTCAATTATTGTGCAATTTTTTATATAAACTTTAATATTTTTTAAAATCTGAAAAAAAAATTCATAGGTGTTTCTCTCCAGACCAATGATGTTCTCAAAACAAAGAACTGACCACATCAGAGTCCAGACCTCAACGTCACTTATGTGTTTGTTATTATTTGGAATGTGAAATGCAACCAGACAAACTGAACTTTGGGAGTTCGGGAAACAAGGACGGTTTAAGGATAGTCTGGGCCCCCCCCAAACCGCGCCTCTCGTGATCAAGGTCCTTTTAATGGTATGCCCTGCTCTTCTCTAGGGCCCCCTGGTAGGGGCTCTCATATCCAGGGCCCTCTAAAAGTATGCCCCCTCTTTCCTAGGACCCCTATAAGCCAGAAGTCGAAGTCAGAGCAGTGCCACAACGCCTCGTCCAGTTTAATAAGGGGCCCAAAAGCATGGCTAGGGCCCCCAAAAGCATGGCTAGAGCCCAAAAGCATGGCTAGGGCCCCCAAAAGCATGGCTAGGGCCCAAAAGCATGGCTAGGGCCCCCATGAGGCTCTGCAGTCAAAGTCTCCAAAAATCAGAGGATTCTTAAAATGGATGGCCCTCGAAAATAAAATAAATAAAATATTGTATCACAAATGTTGATAGGCATCGCTGTTGTTTTGGCCGCTGGCCCCACTGGCCCGTTCAGTAGTCCAGCCATGTCGGGAAAATACCCCTGCAGATTTCTCCTGTGGACACCTATAGAATATGCAGTTAAGGCCTCTATGTAACAATAGCTGCTTTCATTAGAAACTAAAATAAGGAAAAAGGTGGTCTCTGACTTTGGCAAAGTGCTGTTTATGCTGCTGATTCACATGCATTCAGGCTCTGATAGTGTAGTACTAGTGTAGTATTGTGTATAGAATTGTAGCTATTCACTTCTATGACTACAACTGAAGCCATCCTTAATTGTAAACCTGTTGGCATTTTAGTCTATTTTTGTAGATTTTTAATTCTATATTATTCTGAAGTGTCCCTTCACTGTTAGTCAGAACCATATTTAACAACTGAAGTAAATCTAAACTAGTAATGTTGGATAAAATGTAAAAAACAGACACAATACTTAATACATAGATTTCAATATTGCTTTCTTACCTTAATGAGATAAAGGCAAGCACATGTAAGCACACAGTGGCTACTCCTGCACTTCTGCATTAGTAGTGCTACATGTCATTATATCTTAACAGTTTTTACATTCAGGAGCATCAGGCGCTGCTGGAATTTTGTAAACATCACAATCAGAATCAACCGAGAAGCTTCAGAGCCTTGTAGCAAGGACCAGGCCCGAGACTGCAAGAAAGCCTGAAGCAGGTGGAGGAGTGAGGAGCTCCCATGGAAAGCCGGATAGTCTCCATGCTTGTCTAATGGCTTACAGCTATCATCCACAACTACAACCAATAGCTAAAATACAAGTCCATGCACACACACACACATACACACACACACAAAACGCTGACCCTCTTTCTATATCAATAAAGCCACACTTAGACCTACTCCACCTCTCCCACTGCAAACACAAACAAACACACACACACACACTTACTTCGCAGAAACCCCACTGCTCGTGTGTGCCAGGAGGCGCTGAATAAGCAATGGCTCTCATTGCTGATTAAAGGCTCTCCCGGGTGCGAGAGCGAGCGCGACTCCCCTCCAGAGCCCCCCTACCACTCCAATTGCTCACGGTGAACCCGACGCCCACGGCTTCGTTGCTGACGCCAAAACGCTCGGCAGGCACGAACGCGGGCCCAGAGCGGCTCTCCGCGGGGGCCAAACAAAGCAAAGCCGCCACACCATCAGCACTCTCAAGGCCCGGCCGCCGCTATTATAAAAGCGTGCCCGAGCCTCCTACTCGCTCCTTCTTACAACATACTACCCCGACCTTGATCTTAGCCATTTTCTTGTCTCTCTGCTCCCTCTCTTTCTCACTCTTCACTTTTTTCATTTGGCTCTCACACAAATGCGCTGAATATTGCTTCTTCTCCCACTCCTTCGCTTTCTTGCGAATGAGTTGTTATAGCTTGAGATGCCGATTCTTGGGTTGTATGGCTTTTTTGTTCGGGTTTTATTTTTTAACCCACTGCATGTTAATGTAAGACCCCCGAAGCGGCCTTTTTGCTCCCACATAGACATTTCCCCCCCAAACTCTCTCTCACTAATAACATAAACAGCCCAAGATCACACCTCCTCTCCCTGCATCATTCTCTCCTTCCACCCACTTCCCCTCCATGCTGTCTCTCACAAGGAGGTACAGTGTGTACAGGCAAACAATGATGATAATGATGTGTGTGTGTGTGTGTGTGTTTGTGTATTTTCTGCCAAATCACTGACTAGCACCACAGAACATTTGATCACTCTGAGTAAGCGGAACAAGATGAGAGGCGAAAGGGCTTCAAATACTGTCATCATGTCCAGGAGAGCACTGTGAACCACTGCTGGGCTCGGGGTTATGCTTTTTGGTAGAATTCACACCGCAGGGTCCTGCAATTTATGACTAAGGTTTGGCAACTGCCCTTTCATGAGGGATTCATTATGCACCCCCTTTAACTGGTCATAGATGTCCATGATCACCTAAACACCAAGCTGCTGCTTGACTGCTCAATGCACGTATGACTATGTTCCATTTTAGAGTCAATTACGCCCACTTTTCGTCCGCCCACCCCTCCTCCTTTTGTAAACAGAGTACGCTTACAAATCACACATCTACCCACTCCTGGACTTCTGCTTTCCTTTCAATGAGAAACCACATTCATCTCCATTAGAGCCTAGACCATAGAACATTTTCTCTCACTCGTATTAGTAACCGTGACTAGGTATTTAACAGGCTCTGCTTGGTTTAGCTGGAATATCTGCTCCTAAAACTGACTGTACTGTCAACTTGGTATGCAAAAACACCTTCAGAGCAGTACATAAACCTGTTTGTCCCTTTAGGATGCTACAGATATCACTGCATACTGGAAGAGCACAGGACTTGCCAGAAAAGTAGTCCATATGGAGCCACCCCGCCTACCCATCCAAAGGCCTTCAGCTCTAATTGGTAGGCCGTGGAGGCAGTGAGGAGGCCCATTTGTCGTGCCGCTCCCATTAGCCGAAGCCAGGCCTGAGAGCACGGAGGAGGTTGGAGCTTGCTGGGAGAATCTAGAAGTGGGGGCTCATCCTTCTATTCCTGAAGCCACACCGGGGCTCCTCCTCTGACATATTGAAACCCGGTTCTGCCACCGCAAATGCCAACACCTGCTATCGGCTGCACACCCCACTGTACCCCTCCCAGTACCGATCACCGGATTGGAAGTATTAATGGAATGGCAGAAAACGAGGGACGTTGAGCAGAAGCCAAAGCGTGGGGATTTAGTGTATGCGACCAGAAAGGAGCAGTGCTACTTGATAAAGCACACAAAGCACTATTTCCAGCACCCCAGTGTCTTTCCTACTCAGCTCCACAAACGATTTGTTAAACAGGGCTGTAAATGGAGACAAAGAGTGACATATGGAACTCTCTTTCTCTCCATTTCTTTCTCCCTGGGTTCAGTTTAAGCTGCGGGAGGGTGAATTTAATTAGAAAGATGGCAGGGCAGTGACAACAGACACCCCACAGCAACACCAGCACTACTAAAGTCTTGACTTTTACCACATAAATGGATTTCAAAGATATCATTCTTTAAATAAATACCTAAGACAATTAACACATTCCTAACAGTGCTGTTAGCAATAATGAGCAACAGAGAGAAAAAAAGAAGTGAATAGAAAGCAATCAGATCAACTACTGTTACCATAATTGAATCCTGCAAGGATGTGAAAAACGAGAAAGAAAATATATAGGGCATATATATATATATATATATATATATATATATATATATCTTATTATAATATATCTTATTATGTTCCAAAGAGTTCCAAAGAGGCCAACTAATGGTAGATGGGTATTTACAGTCTGCAGAATCAATCAAAATGGACAGTCTGCAAAAAAACATGGAACAGTGATTGGACAGAGGAAAACAGCAGTTTTAAGCTGAAGCTCACCATCAGAGGAGGACACTTGTTGAATACCACCACATAATTGAATCAGGAACTCGGTGACCCAGACTTACCAAGACTGAATGTCATGATCCCCATAAACCTGTAATCAGCAACATGGTATCAGCAACAAAACAGACCCCTGAGCACAAGGAGGGTAGAGTGAGGGGCAGACATGGTTCTGTTCTACCTTTTCTCTGTATTCACACGTTTGGGTTCAGACAAAAGCAAAAACGCTTTCAGCTCACAAATGTGGGGTTAGACAACAGGGTGATTGATTGTTAATGGTATGGACAGGCATGTCACACAAATCATTACATCTGTCCTGCATGGTTATGTAATGGTCATTGAATATGTGGTCAGTTTATAGGGTGTACACCCTGCGGTGCAAATATTTTTTCTGCACACTGTTTGACTGCAAATGTTAAAGCATCCCTGGAAATATTACATATTTTGTTGAAATACTTTGTTAAAATAAGTACACATTCTCTACAGAGAACTCATCTTTACACATTTTGCACATTTTAATACACAATTTCTATTTACTGGAAAAATAAATATAACATGTAGCCTGAGCTTGTGTTATGTCACATTGTATTTTATGTTTTTTTTTTTTGTTCAGCAAATAAACTGAAATTGTGCAGCTTCGTAGAAAATATGCAGAAAAATCACAAACTTAAACGCAAATGTGTACTTTGTGTATGAATTAAAATTGAGTCAGGAAGATAAAAACAAACATGGTGAGTGTGTCGGAGTAACCCTGTAAGGTCGGAGGCATCGGGTCAGATTTTGTGGGAGTTTTTTGGACCACGTCAAACATCGAGTTTATCAGGTTTAAATTCAAAATATTAACTTTAAGCTGATAAAGACATAATAAACCCAATAGATCATAAACATGTCATTCAAGTTTGGACTCTCTTTGGATTGATCCACTCGGGAAAGAGATCCATACAAATACATTGAACGTAATTACAGGTTTTTTAGAAGTGAGTTCTCCAAGTTCCCAAACTTTATAAGTGTGTTCTCTATGTAACTTATGATCACTTAAAAACAACAACAAAACATCATTTGACCGGCGGCTTAAACTTTAGCAAATTACAAAAGAAAGTTTATTTAAATTCAGGCATGTTTTCTTTAAAACCAGAGTGAAATCATTTTAAGGCTTAATTATTTTATAAGAGTGTTAATTTAGTCCCATCCCCTATGCCAGGATCAGATTACACAGCTTGGACAATCCCAGTGACAGTCTTTTCATGTCTTGGTTGGTATACTGGCAACACTACACGTTTGACGTGACCATTGTTCACATCCTTGTGTGAGCTCATAGGTTGTCAGACATGGCTATAGAAGCACTACATCCAGGGGTGTAGCTAGCCCTAGTTTAGACTTGCTTAAGCACCCCTAAATTGAGCCCCAGCACACCTAAAGATTATAGTAGAAAAAGATGGTTTTTATGTTAATCTGTCTCTGAGACAGATATATAGAGAGTATATGGTTAAACCAATTATTTTAACAGCGAAAATACAATGTGTGTGTGTGTATGTGTGTGTGTGTGTGTGTGTGTGTGTGGATATTCATATACAGTTATTTTTCCAGAAAAAACAGGCAGGTTCAGGTGAGAGAGTAAGGCTGAAATGATCTTGACCCTATGCTCAGAATCTGTTGATAATCGTAATAATATTGATAACTGATTATTAGAATTGGTGTGTTTGATCCAAATTATTCAAATTATTCTGTCATTCTGTCACTATTCTGAACCTCACCTAAGTCTCATGGCCTTAATTTCACTCATTCTCATCTGGTCACCCTTTAGCCCACAGAAGCTGAATATTCAATGAGAAAAATGTGTTACATTGATATGGATCTATTTATTTTTCTCTTACATGAAATACATATAGTTCATCCTTTATTATATTTTATTTTAATAAAATGTCTTAATACTTAATACAGCTGCTGTGATCAGCACAGGTTTATTTGGGAACATGTTTGTAGCACTGCTTCCTGTTGTAGTGCTGTTCATTTCTGAGAGGATGATATTGTGATGCACGTGATCTGTGGTCTGTGTTTACATACAGTATGTGTGTCAGAGGGCACTCGGTCATCCTATTTTTTTCAGTGATTGTTACACCAATGTAAATTAAATTAAATTAAATTAAATTAAATTAAATTAAATTAAATTAAATTAAATTAAATTAAATTAAATTAAATTAAATTAAATTAAATTAAATTAGTGTATCTCATCTGAAAGATAAAAGTTTAAAAGATTATTTATTTCATTTCAATGATTTAATGATTTTAGTGCTCTGTAGATATATGTAGATAAGTTTGCAAGATGCAACTTATTAATATTACATAATATATAATATGTTAGTCACAATGTGTTAGACCCCAACATTTCTATTCTTGTTCTGGTGAAATGGTTTAGTGAAATGTGTTTTAATCTCTGAATGGGGGTGGAATTGTGTGGGGTTGGTGGTGGTGGTTGCTCTGTACTGAGTTAAATGTTTTCAGAAGGTAAAACCGTGCTGTAAGGCTCATATTCGATCAATTGAGAAAAACGGCTGTATTAGGGGAAGCGATGAGGTCCATGTGCTCATGTAATCACATGCTGGTACTCCAACACAAGATTAAACCTAGTGAGATTAATCTTGTGGTATAACAACTACAATTGGACAGATGTGCAGCTGGGAAAGTACACACTGGAATTGCTTTTGGCTACTGCCTCACATCTACACACAGTAAAGCACTGTTAAACATTTTTGTTTAACAGAATCATCATTCTATTAACTATTAACAATTCAATCACTTTTTTTCTGTGGTATCTGTGTAGACATAGCCGAGTGAGCGGTCCTGTTGGTTAGGCATTCAGGAGCTGGTGAAATGTTTTTGTGAGGATAAATAGCACTGTAGGCCTTCTGGAAGTCCTAGTTATGTCACTAACTGCCTACAGTAGTCGATCTACAATACAGTACACTAGCATATCTACTATAAGGCTCTTTATTAAAGATGCCACTGTAAAACTGCACAAAAATATGTTATATATCTTAGGATTTGTTACGAGCCTCAAATAAAATGTATGCAAAGTTTTTACAAGCTTCTAAATGTTTGTGCTTAATTTCTAATGCACCAACATTACCCTAGTGCTAAATCCCATAGGGCCACTAGCAGCAATTAGCATTACTGTAGAGGTGCTCTTTCCTTGTTTATGAATTTTAAGATTCATGGTCCTAATTAAAGGCTCTCTTACAGTCGCAGTTTGCCATTGCAGTGATTAGAGGAGTAAGAGTAGTATAGGGCTTTTATTATGAAACAATGCAACTTTATAAACAGCACAGCCATTATAGTGATACACTAATGTGTTATGTGATTATTGTGATTCGCAGATATGAAGTCAGAAGTTGATTTAATAGGCTATTCAATATATCTGCTGGTATTAAGCTATTCTTAAGTGATCAGAGGAAGGAACTACAAAGTAAGTTATACAACTGTGGCTAATATTAGTTAAACATTTAGGCTACACGGAAAAAAACACTTGTGAAAAACATAAATATTTAATTAGAGCTATTTACTATATATACACACTTTTATATCACAATGAACACTGTTGTATCCATGACACCATTTTCATATGGGTCAGGCCTCATTAGACCACTGAAGCCATATTGTTACTAGTTGGTAACATGGAAATAAATTTTTTCTTACATTAAAAATAAATGGTGCTCTCAAATAATCACTTTTATCACAACCTGTCATGTCATGTTTACATAAATGTTTTCCAGATCTCACTAGCTCTGAGTTACATTGTCACTAAGCAGTCAAAACACAAATAGTGCTACATGCAATTAAACACAGGCACATGCTGAACTGGCTAGCTTTGCCAAAAATAAGAGCTCTCATGTAATGCAAAACTCTCAGATCAGGAATTCCTTATAGAGGTGCTGACATCAGAACAAACTTCAGAGGTCTGCGTACCATGTAACAGTTTTCAGTCTTTGTGCTAAACAGTCTCACTGCTGTTTCTAACAGGGAGATGTTAAAAATGCAGCTGCCTGTACTATCTGCCCCCTTTTTTGCTCAATCCTAGCTCATGTTTGAAGCCCTCAGCAACTGTAGTTAAGAAATTCCTTCACAAATTACTGTACAAGACGGGCCTGTATTAGTCCTAACCATATGGACTGGAAGACGTACGTTTGTACTTAATCTCTGCTAGGGGGTTTGTGGGTTGACGTTTTCTAGGTATGCTAACCTGACACTATCACAGTAATACAAAACACATTAGAAGTTTATAATATGAATTAAAAATATGAATTATGAATATGACCAACAGCTAATGCTATTGAATATGTTCTTCACTGTTACTACTTTCAAGTGCAAAATACTGGCTGTCTGGCAGTGTGCAACCAAAGAGCTTACTTCAGTAGCTTCCCTAACTTCTTTGCATTAATGTTTGTAATTACTAGCTAACTAGGCAAGTTCTTTGGATCTGTTGTAGTTTGGTTTATTTAACTGAGATGAAGGGGGTCATGGCTGCAACAGCTGGGAAACAATAGGTTTAAGAAAATCACAGATGACAATAATGGAAATGCATTTAAAGTAGTAGGCCTATGTTGAAAAAGCCACATGAGGTAACCAGCCAATCATACAGCACACCTAACCATAAAATTGTGTCAGGAGAAAAACACAACCATAGAAATTGTGCCTTTAGTTATATTAGTACACAACACACAAAATAAGACAGAGGAGAAGCAACCGTTGGCATGCTGGTCTAATCCAGTAAGAACTGTGGTGTGAGAGGATCAGCGATGGTCAACAGTTCACCTTCAAAGTCTAAAGAATGTGTGTATACACAGAGGGGTCCAAACGAGACCACTACTGAAAACATTATGTACGGTATTATCAGCATAACAATTTAAGTGAACAAAGTCTTTGAAATTTGAACATTAATTTCAGAATTTCATTGTATCCACGATGTCCCCCTTCTGCTTCAATGGCTGTGTGCACTCGAGCTGGTATGGACTCCAGACGTTTATGCAAAAGCATCTGATGAGTAGATCAAATTCACTGAACATGAGCTTCAGTGCAGGAGATAAAAATGACCTTTGCACAAAGGCCTTAACATGATCAGTGACATAAATTTGCTTACATTTGAGTAGTGACCCAGAAATAGTGCAGAATCTTAACTACATCATCTTCAGTTCACATGTTAGAACTTTTCCTTGTTTCTAAAATGTCTGTTTTTTATTTCCAGGTTTGAAGGTAAACTGTTGGGTTTCACTGTATGCAGCAAGACAGCAGCAGAGATACAAAGGACAGGGCAGCGATTCAAAGCCACAGGCACAAACCCACACACTCTCATACACGCAGGCAGCACTGTGTAAAGATGCAAAATGACGATCAGTGTGACATGCAAGGTGTTTCATTACTGCGCAGTAGCACCGTGTGGATATCAAGAGTGACTGACGTCTAGAAACGCAGTAAAATCACTATGAAAAATGTACCTTAGGGTCACCGGATGTCAGTCAGACAGCCTAAGGTTGCACTAAAGTCAGGGCAGAGGGCAGGTGTGTGTGTATGTGTGGACTAATGTATGGACTAAAAATGCCCATTTGGTAGAAACAGTTAAAAAATATCTTGTTTTGGTCAGGCTTTAGAAAGAACCCCACCCAAACCTCATCCTTCATCTAAAAGAACACTTCAAAAATGATACTTTGGCAATTAAAATCATCCAAAATCATCCAAAGTGTTTTATTCTCTTATTTTATTCTTTATTCTAAAACATAATGCAGATAATGTGCCCTGTTTTTAAGAAATAATATGTATGAAATCAACTTCCTTACATAAAATAACATGGTCCAGTTAGTTACAGGTTCAATCATGTTATAATATTCTTTCAACAATCTCAACATGTAAAACATAATATACAGGATATCGACAATAAAAGATTGTCTTAATTGGTTTCAACATAAAGTTTTTGCAGTAAACATTTTTTATATTATATATGTTTTTTATAAATTCTTCCTGTATTTTTGAAAAATTATAGTAACAATATATTAAACCTCAATTGTATGTTGTTTGGCTCACATAGACAAAAACTTTGGGCATTATTGATTTATATACTTTATTAAGACTAATACAGTTCTTTCAAAAGTCACAGACCACCTCTCATTCTTTTATATGTTAAGTACATGTTATTGATTATTAGATATAAGATAATCTATTTACACAAGAAAGAGAAAATTAATATCACTGAACAGAAATTTTCAAAAATGAAGTTCAATAAATGATTAAAAGCAGATTTAAAGAAAAAAATAAGCTCTTAGCAGTTGTGCAAGACCTAGAAAATAACCAAAACTGTCCCAAGCTTTCGTCTTTATGAGAGAGGAAAAAATTAAGCTTTACTTTTGTATCTGATCTGAAAAAATCAACAACTGTTCATATTCAGCATTTAGACCAATAATGCAAAGCTTATGAACTGGCACACTGCATTCAGCGTAAAACCTCAAAAAAGGGATGTGTGGTTCCTCTTTAGAAAACACAAAACCCGGAGCTTAAATAACCACCTCCTTTAAATCACAGTTATAATATGGGTTTGAAAACAAACAATTGGATATTTTCCCCAAATCATTCATCTCTGGAGTGAACGGCGGTATGAGAGGAGGAGTTAAGCAGGAAGCTGAGCTTGCTGTTGACAGGTGTGTGTGTGTGTGTTTTCTCTCAGTTAGCACAAGAAGGCAGGAGCCTCCGGCCTCACTCAGCGGCACCGGTTCACTGCACAGTGGCAGCAGGAAACACACACAGGGAGGAGTGGCAGGAAACACACACAGGCACATGCACACACACACACACACACACACACACACACTCGCTCACACTCTAACCCATGGGAACTACTAATCCATCTTAGGCAAATAGATAAATTGGGCTCACACTGATTTTCTGACCAGAGGCTGATATTTGAGTAATGAACACGGCATGCTTTGTGGATCTGACCTGAAAGGCACCTGTTACATAATCACAGAGAGCACGACACAACCAGAACAATCAATGAATCATCAATACGCATGGTGAGGCAAATTCCTCTTACCGGAGATGATTTGACTGAACATGAAGCATTATTTCTGCGCACCCAGGCTCAGTGAAAAAGCTCGGAGCAATCCTTCTAAAATAGCTCAACTTCCCATATAAATGCTTGCAACTCTTATTTTAGCGTTTAATTAATCACAACTTCCACAAGTGCTCACGCTCTGTCCTCAAGTGCATATTCCCAGAGGGGTATCCGCTGAGCCCAAGAATAGAAACCCGACTCGCAACACACCTGCCATCCAGCCACGATGTGTTACCACCAGAAAGATCTACTCCTTTCCTGCTTTCTCTCCAGAAGTGAAAGGGCAGGAGAAGAAAGACGTATTTTGTGGCTCTTATTAGGTCTGGGCGATTAAATCAGAGTGAAAACCATCAAAATCAAACTTTTTGTCACCACTGATGATGTGATTTTAATCAAATGATGTCATCACATTGCTAGATATGTTTGGTCACTGGAAGACATTCTAACATTCGAAAAAATCACTTAAAACAAGGAAAAAATAGGAGTTAACAGGAGTTTGTAATAAACTTTTTTGACCTACTAACATCATATAAAACAAGTAAAATTAGTCTAAGATTAAGCTAAATAAAAAAGCGTTGCAAGTTTATAACAACATTAACTTGACACTCTTACTAGAGACTAAATTTAGGATTTTTACTTGCTGAGATATCAGAGCTGTTTAATTCTAAGGCATAAAGAGGGGTCAAAAAATGAACTCATACAAATGAATTAAGTCCACGTGAGACACATAACAGTTAGAAGTGGCTCTGGTGGAACAACAATAAAACACAAGAACAATGGCCTTCTTCTCCAACCATTCTTCAAAAGAAACTTCTTCTTAAATCCCACAGTTTTCCAAAGACCTTCACAAATGTTTTACTGGAGAATCACAGAATCTACACACTCTCAAGAGCACAAACAACTCTGTGGTTTAAGAACACGTCACACCTCCGACATGGACTTCTTCTTAAGATCTTTCTCTAGAACACATGAAAGCAAAGAACTTGGGAGGATATTCGTCAATAAGGCCCAAAAAGTCCTTTAGTACATTGATAAGGAAATGTATAACATGATAGGAGCCTTATCCCTCTGGGCTAGTGCTCTGGATCTCGGCCCACCTCTTTCTGTCCCTCCCTCCCTCCCCACCTCCTGTCTCCCTCAACGGGACTTTGATGTTCTTTTTTTATTAATGCTTCTGTTTCCTGGGACATGAAACTCAGCTGTAATGGCACATCTCCCCCGTCTGATCCCATGTGAGCTGCCTTTGTGTTTTACAGCTGTATCTGCCATGGTACCTGACGCAACTTGGTAAAAGATGAAAGTGGAAGACTGGGCAGACTGGGTAGCTGGTTAAATGAAAGAATGTATTCAGTGTAAACCCTAAGGGCTGGATCCTCATTATGATTATTTTTGGATTACACAGCTTAAATGCCCTGTTTAACAGAGTCTGTATTCCAGGATTGGTCTGTCTCACAAATGGTCGTTTGCAGGTATTTTAAATACAGACTTTTTTTTTCTCTAGAGCAGGTATGTGCCAGATTAATGCCATTTGGTGTTACAATTCAAACGAAGCAAAAACAATTTGAGAATAATCATAAGATCAGTTACTGCAGGTAGGAATGGCAATAACTGAACAAAAGCAAAACATCCATACATCTTCACAGCTTCACGAATCCCAAAATACTTTAATGAACAAAGATAACGAAGCTTGAATTCCCAGTTAAACCATTAAAAGGCCTTAAAGGGACCTATTAGGATTGTTTTCTGTTTTTGCCCCTTAACTACAGCGTTTTCTGTAAATATTTGAGTGTATAAACAGTCTGAGAAGTTAGAATGCCCAATATACACGCCAGAGGTTAAAACTCTTTCCTACAGAAACCACTTTTCTCAGGTACATGAAACTCCTCATGATGTCATCCAGTAACATAGTCTGCCCACCTACAGTGAAGCTTGGCACGCCCTCACACACCTACCACCATGAATAGGGTCTAACAACTTGTCCTACCTGATTCTAAGGATCAGACAGCGATACAGCAGAACTGAACAGCCACAACAGTGTGCAGGCAGAACCTGTAGCAGTTAACCAATCTGAATGAAGTGGGCAAACTGACCAATCAGAGCACATCCAGAGGCAGGGCTTAAAGATGTGGGAGCTCTAACCAATCATTTTAGAATTTAGACACTCAATTAGCCACATGTGATTTTGCACACAGTGGAATTTAACCTCCACATTTAACCCATCCGTGCAGTGAAACACACACGCGCACACACGCACACACACGCGAAGAGGGCAGCCCTATCCACGGCACCCGGGGAGCAGTTGGGGTTAGGTGCCTTGCTCAAGGGCACCTCAGTCGTGGCCTGGGGGATCCCGGGGATCGAACCGGCGACCTTCCGGTCACAAGACCGGATCCCTATCTTTCAGGCCACGACTGCCCCAGGGTGAGCGCAGATGTACAGTAAGAAGAAAATGTTGTGTTTTGGGAAAACTGACGCATGTAAATCTGTTCTAGCAGACCGCAAAATAAAATGATTAATACTGTAAATAGATTGAGAAGGTAACTTTCAATTGCTGATTCTGTTTTGTTCAATCTAGTAAGCTCCATGAATTTATCGTGGCAGCCCTAAAAGAAAGATATACTCTTTCTGTTTAGAAGCTTTCCTGTAAGAATCCAATCAATATCCGTTTCATGCTTTCCCCCTCTGAAACTTTTGCATTAATCCTCTGCTGTAGAAAAGGCTCTGAGATAACAGTAGGCCAAGTTCCTGCTACAAATCTCTCTACAATCCTTGTTTTCTGCCTGACGGTACACTGTTGCTAAACAGAGCATAAGAAAGCTTGTGTCGTCTCATTATCTTAACAATGTGTCTCTGCAAAAAACACGACGAGATGACAATTAACCTCGGAGGCAGCTGATGCTACACACAGCTGCTTGAGGGGCTGGAGCAAAACAAGAGCAAAGAAAAAAGCCTCAGAGACTGCGCTTCCAACCAATGGGCAGTGAGGAAATATGGTGATGTCTAGAGTTGAAGCTATTTAACCAACACAATTCAATCACTGTGTGAGTTACTGACCAAAGCAGTTGCTGTTGGTCTGTTTGTGGTTGAGAGTGTCGCTGGAGGTTCTCTGCTGGCCCTGTCAGCATGAGAGCTGCTGTCTGATCTAAGAGACTGGAGAGATTATAAAAAAGCACTGCTGAAGTTTTAGAGACAGCATGATAAGTGACTCGGGCCATGTTCATACTCTGTTGACATGAAAATAATATTTTACTGAGGCCTGTGCACAACAGCCTGTGGGGAATGCTCCAGTTGTTTAATGTGGATGCAAAAACACTGACATCATACCATCAATTGCACATGGTCAATGCTGTTTTTTCGCTTGAGTGCCAGGGCTCTGACACGGCCGATGGCCATGCTGTTTCTTTGTGGCTGGTACTATCAGGTTGGATCACTAGTATAGTGGTGTGTACATATGGGCATAGATGTATTTGTGTTTGACTTAATCACCCAATTCCTTCTTGTGTAGTGACGTTTTCTGTGTTTGTCCTTTTAGTAACATTTTATCTTCATGCACTGTGGATGCTTTGCAGTTGCCCAGTCTATCTTTAACTGACAGTCAACTACATATCAATTAAATGTAACTAAATCTAAACCTAACCTTAAACATAATTCAAACCTTAAAGTTACTTAGAGTTCTTCTAATTAAGTTGATCTTGTTCCTTGGACCACAGTATATATATGTACAAAGTATTTCTTGTGAATACCTTTCCAGTCTAATAAATGACCAGTGTATTTCCATATTTCTGTGCTCTTGTTGTAAAATGGGTCATCCTAATCTTGGGTAATGCTAATCTTCTGTAAGCTTTTCCTAACCTATCACAAGCCCTATCTCTTGCACCGCCCATACAGTGTTAGTGAAACTCTGTGTTAGAGACACTCAGTGTTAGAGAAACTCAATGAGCTAAAGCTAAGTTAGTGTAACCAAAAGCTAGTGGGTTAAACCAGCTGTTTCTAAGTGCCTGTCAACTGTGTATTAGTTTATCAATACACAAATATTGTTAGTTGGTTTGCTTTAATTCATTCGTTTCTTTGTTCCTCAGTCTGTCTGTCTGTCTGGATGTCTGTTGGTGTGTTGGACTTTTTTTTGTCCAGTTACTATCATATAACAGCTGGATAATGATTATAGGTTTATACTTGATTGAGTTGATTACTATTATTTTTTTATTATTGTGTAAAAAGCCAAGTCAATGTTCCCCACATAGACAGATATAATACATAAACAACACACATAGTAGCTGTTTTGCTTTTTTGGTCTTACATTTGTTATGCTAACTTAGACCTAGCTGGAGAGCTAACGAAATCTGTCTTCATGGAGTCATTCATAAAACCACAAAATATAATTCACACTATGTTAAAATTATGAAATCAATTATGAAATGAATCCGTTGGAGAACACAAATGTATTTATTACTGCTCCTTTTCAAGCCCAGGATAACAACTGGGTAGCACAATCCCTCATACTGGGAGGACACCACAGCTAAAAACAAGTCCCATATAATAATACTGCTTAAGTACGGCCATTTACTTCAATAACTACTGAACATTCTATACAACATCATCACAGTAGTAACATTAGAGAAGCAGTGCGTTAATAGAAAATTGCTCATAAATCCTGGGTCATGTGGTTCAGTATGTGGGTTTCATAGTTTTATATTGGTTGTAGTATACTACAGTGTACTGTAATAAGTTCACACTGATTATTTATTTTAATATATTAACATTTTTATCTAGCCAGAGTATTTGGCTAAACGATATGTGTTCATGATATGTGAGTATAAACAGATGCAAACATGTTGCATGGAGGTCTCTAAGAAGGAATATATTCTCCTGCACCACATTAAATGTTAGACAAGCTTTTAAATCATCACTGTTTTTTATGTATTTATTTTTCTAGAATACCGAGGGTGAAAATCTGATTTTATAATCACATAGATACATATAGGTGAGGTCTAAGAGAAGCTGAAACAGAAACACTGGACTACTGAACATAACAAGAAATTTTAAATGTTAAGATGTTAATTAATTGTGAAAAATGACTCTCTTACTTTGGTTACTACAGACCTAGGTTTGTTACCTAGCAGATCTTGACAGTGACCTTGCTTAAGTGACTGTATGTGCGGGTGTGTATATGTGTGTTTCTCTCCTGGACTGCCTATTATCACAGCTCTGTGTGAGTGGTGGCGGTAAACAGGCACTAATCACACCAGCCTCCCATAGTTCTCTTAATTAGCAGAGCCCTTGCCCTTCGGCTCCCCGCCCTGCTCAACCTGAAATAAAATTGGGTTAACCATTTTATTATTTTGGCCACCAACACACCCAGGATGTTCTCCTCCAAGCCTTAGGATCAGTGGAAAGATGTAGAACAAGACAAAAAGATAAAATACATGTGCAAAAGCTTCCAGACACGCCCTCTAATTCGTGTATTCAACTACTTTAGGATGCTCCCATCACCACTAAAGTCCACCTTAAATAACCTCCACAGAAAAGTACTGGCAATAGAATGAGGTGATTTAAAGCAGTAACACATGGTCACTATGCATTAAGTCAAGTGTCAGCTAGAAGACAATTGCTTGTAATTACATCACAGTATACATGTTCCAATTTACACTGACTCTTAACAACTTTTGCTTCAACGTGTTGTTGACCTTTTGTATTTTTGAGTTGAGTTGAATTTGCAGAAAAGATTCTGATTCCACATCAAAACACACAGAGAGTCAGTGTTGAATCAACATCGACCATCAGTCTTCTTCCTATTACAGATGACTGACAGCAAGAATACCACAAAACTATCATTCACACAAGTGCCTTTTAAAAGTCCTCTCTTTTTCCAGTAAAATGCTGTTGGTGTGCTGTGGTGCAGCATGCAGTGTGTGTCTGTATGACAAAAGACGTTTCAGCATGTGGGGCGTAAGTGATGGCGCTGCTGCAGAGAGGAGGGAAACATCAGAGCATTTCCTGAAAAATAAATGTTCCAGCAGTTTCTATCACAGCAGTATTACGCTTATACACAGGCATGGGCACAGGCAGATCCCAAAAGTGGAGCTTAAGCTCTGGCCTTTTACCCTCAGACTATACGAGTGTGCTGCTGATGGGTGTGTGTAATAGTTGTATTTTCTCTGGTCTGCTCCGTTCCTCGAGATCTCACTGTTTCAGTGAGACTCAGCTCAGCCTCGCCCCGGGAATTGAACCAATGGCTCAGCTTTAGTTCCCTGAGCTTTATTGCCTTTAAGCCCCTCTGTTGTAGCCCTGACTAAGAATCGTAAAGAAAAACAATCAGTTGTTTGATACATCACAGTTCTTTCTGAATTCTTAATTAAAATAGCTCTGCAAATGCCTTTCTGTAAAATAAACACATACAAAACAAGATCATTTATGAAATATTGTATAAGATTAAGAGCTCACATGATAGTAAGGAGTAAGAATGTGGCTGTTTACTAATCAGCTATCAGGACCACCCCAGTTAGGTTTTAAGGTTAAATATGAGATTAATTCTCAATATTTTACGTACAGTTTAAGTATTCCAGTGGTTCAGAAAAATATAATATTTCATTCATTTACTGCTAAACTCAAGAGCCATGTGTAAACATGTCTTTTGCAAAAAGATATATAACCATGGAAACTTTGGGTTTCATTTATTAACACGAGCATGTGTAGCAGTCTGAAGTTTCTCCAGCAGGGGTCCTATTGTCGATAAATCTTGTGTGAATCCTTTGAAGATAAGAAACAGTCACAATTGTATGTGTTTACAAATTTCAAAATGAGTGGTGAAATAATTTATATAAAATGTTTATTATTATATTTACTAGTAATCATTCATGATTTTCACTAAATCAGTGAATGTAAAGGAAACAATATGTCTAAATGCCCAAATCTCAACATAAAAATAAGAATGCAGTTGCACTGAGTTGCATCAAAACAGCGGTCAGTACTTGGAGTGGGAATCTGTACACCTCATTTTGGTTTTGAGCTGGAGGTCTGCCGATAAAGTAAGGTCTCTTTAAGGAAGCATAATGTTTCATAACGTGGTTATTTTAAACAAGCATTGCTGGCAGTATGTTTTTGTCTTCTAAGGAGACCTTCTGCTTAAAGAGAATTACAAGCTTTTTTCATAACAGTCAGAAAGAATAGTGGATAACAGTAATGCACATAAATAAAAGATTTAAATAAGATAAGATAATAAGATAAGATTAAATTCTGCATTTGGGCAAAAACTTTCCTATTAGCATATAACTGCATTATTTTAGGTACGACTCCTAACACTACATTTGCTTCTGAAATTTGATTGCTGGGCAAAAGTTAACATCATTACCTTCAGGTTACCCTTCATCTTTGTTAAATCTATGCCTCCCTACAGGACATGCATACAGAACAGACACGGGGGGGCCAATTGCATTCACAAATGGCTTTTGTAGCTTCAGGTTTTTAATACAATGAACACCTGATCGGCGGTTTGGAGAGTGAGGTGAACTGATTAAACAAGTAGTAACAACACACAACATTTCACTCACAAAGAACCATCAGTGTTCTAGCTGATCTGCAGTACTCTTTCTATCAGTTGAATGTTCACTGCATACAAAGGCTACCTTACTAAAGGAGAGGTTTCTTTATGGCGACCACGCCAAAATCCATGCTGTCACGACAAAAAATGAATGAATAAATAATATTAAATAAAAAAACAAAACAATCAATCATCTAATCCAAAGCCTTGGTGGCTCGTGTGTAAGGCATAATCCCACCTCCTGAGCACACATTATGGCATTTAGTTGGTTAACAGCACCAATAGAATATATTACATTGTTATTTAGTGGAGGCGCTCCGCTTAGTTAAGTGTTTTCCAAGCAAAAGTAAAACAGACGAGATAGGTAATCAGAACAAGCATTTAAAAAGTTAGACAAGTCAACTCTCCTCTTTCTATTAGGTCTAGGCTAGGTTAGTTCAGCTTCTGTCTTGGTTCTCTTCCCTTTCATTGACAGCCTCTCAGTAACTACTCTACTGCAACCTGAGCTTAGCTACACAATTTATGGCAGACAAAAGTAACTGACTACCTCTAACAGCATACAACTTTTCTGTGGCCACAGCAATATCCCTGTATTTCTCTTACACACCGTGGAGATGTACTTCCCACAACAAACCTGCTAGTACACAGGTGTAGTTAGCAGTGCATATGAGTGGTGCAGAGTGGAACCAGAGCGGTGGGATTTTGACTGGAGCAAGGCCATTTGTCCATCCCGCAAGCCAGACTGTCTTTCTTTCCACACTGACTACTACAGTGTGACAAGTCATTAGTGATGGCCGTTTCTAAACACTGTCTGCGTTGCGGAGCCATTTGCCCAGACCTACAGACTGGACATTCTCACAGATCCCAGCAAAGTTCTAGCCAGTCTCGTGTTTGCAACAAAGTTCTAGCCAGTCTTTGCTGCACAAACGATAAAGAACAGAGTGTTAAAAGCATGTGCATTTATTTATGGTCTACAGTTTTCTAGTCTGTGACTGGATAGTCACTTTGTTATTTTTCATTTAATAACAGCAGTAAATAATATAATTAGCAACAAAGCGGTTTCTTTGATGCGCAAGCGAGGAACGAGTGCAGACTGGGAAATAGAAAACCCGGAGTGGATCTGGAGTGCAGAGATTACACGCTTGAGCAAAGAAATGGCCGAACTGTTGAGGACTTAATTAAGCAAAAATGTAATTAGAACTGTCACTGAAAAATAACTAGACTATCGTAATTCATATAATTATGCACAACAAAAGTCAGATGTTTGGCCCCCCGGCTGGCCCCACTGCCCCCGCACCAAGCATGTACACGCAGGCCACAGTAAAACATATTAGCATCTACAATTAACGTTCTGCATTTTTGCATTTTATATCACATTATATCTGTATATTAATGGAGTACTCATTGTTCAGTTGATCAGTTCCACTTACCATATAGGTGCACTTTGTAGTTCTATAATTACTGACTGTATTTCATTTCTTTCTCTGTATGCTTTTTTAGCCCCTTTCACCCTTTTCTTCAGTGGTCAGGACCCTAACGAGACCACCACAGAGTAGGTATTATTTGGCATGGGACACAGAACACAGATAAAAAAAAAAAAACTTTTAAAAACATAGGTGTAAAAATATCAGGCCTTAAAGGTTAGTTCGTTTAGATAGACTAAGTATCAGTACTCAGTCTTAACCTATTTTTAATAAATAAATGTGTTAGTAACTGAATGAAAAAAAGTACATCTCTACTTATTTATATAGATAAAAAGACAAACACAGACTGAATTAAGAAGTCAATTGTTAAGCAGTAACAACACAAACATTTAAATGTTTAGCTTATGAATGTTTTAACCCAGACAGAAAAATATATATGATTAAAACATGGCAGTTAAAACATGAGGTTGCACATAAGTAAAATATTAATGCTGTCCAAAAAAATATTAATGCTGTCCAAAAACAGATGGCAAAACAAGTTACTTTAAAGAGAGTTTTTTATTTATGGTGGTCAATTTTTCATAAAATGTTCACACAATGTAAAGGTAAGCTACTGTGCTTAAACGATGCAGACAAACAAAAATTGGAACAAATTAAAAATATTTTTGTTTTATTGAAGCAGAAACCACTTCCTACTTTCAACAACAGCAGCACAAAGATTATGGTTTGGGAAATGTTTAAGTGGCATTCTCTGAGCATCTTTGCATACATGCTGATTGTCTTGGGGCGAATGGGATCTTCTAGCAAGACAATGCGACACATTGCACGACTACAAATGTCTGGCACTGGTAGGAAGAGCTGACCAAGACTTCCAAGTACTACTTCTACACTGGACCCCTACTTTCCCAGACTTGAACCCAACGGAGCATCATCATGTGGGCTCAATGGATCCCCCCTACAGCAGCTGTGGGATACACAGCAGTCAATTTGGCTCCAAATACCTGCGACAACCTGCCAGAACCTAAATGAGTCACACCAACACAATAGCTTTATTTAAATTAGTGTGTTTTGGCAAGAACTGTGTTGATGTAACACCATTTATTTGTGTGCCATTTTTTAATCTGCCATATCTGATATTTTAATCAGAGCACTGTGATACTACATGCTGGTAAGTTTGGTATTGTGACAGCCCCACTGCCATCACGAGCCTGCCCACTACTCACTGCTCCTCCACCATACTCCCAGCACCCAGGCCCAGATGAGCTGTTACCTTGGCAACGCAGGCAGCCCATTCAGCTCACTGCGTGCAGCGTGATGAGCCTCGGAGTCACGAGACACTCTCAAAGATCATTGGGGTGGGAGGGTGTGGGGTGGTGGGGGGGTTCGTGGAGGGGGGGGTACTGGGAGATGAGAGGATGAGTAGAATTACACGTAATTAGGGCTTGACTGACAAATCCATTACTCTCGCTGTAATTAATGCCACTCGAGAGTTTCGGAGAGTGGTGATGTATTGAAGGACTTGGCTTGAATTAGCAGCACCTTTTTAGATGAATGGTGCCAATGGAAAGCGGTGTGCTCTCCGGCTTACAGCCTAGTGTCACTCCTCTATACACAGGATAATGGGACACGAAGACGGATGGCAGTTTGAAACGGCCCTGACAGCCATTTGGGTTTGATCATGGCTTCAATTAGGAGTGTTGATTTTGAGGGGGGGAAATGGGAGGATATTTTTAGGCCGGCAGACAATGACACTTGATCTTGTTTTTTGACTACAGCAAAGACGGCAACGAGTATTAGGTTTCTTTTTCAGTTTATGTGGCTGCGGTGCTAATCACTCATCTGTACAGATATAGTTCCAAATAAAAGTGAGAGACGTGTGCAATAGACTGGAGCCACAAGTAGGTCTGTGGTATCACATATCTATGGCAAAAACATGTTCTAATCATGGAGATGACACTTCTGAATAACATTGTGAGAAAGCAGATAAAAATAAGTGCATAAAATAGATGAGCAGGCCAAATATAGCAGACTCGTGGAGCTAGGCAAGCCAGAGAGAACCAAGAACTAGATGTGTCTAGATAAGCTGTTCTGTTATCTTCTCTTTGGACTCCACCAGGCCCCAGCACTACACCAGAGAGCACGAGCTGAGCTCTACTGCACTGATCAGGGAAGAATGTGAGAAGCCCTTGAGGATGTTTGGCCAACCAAACCCAGACTTGTTTGTTTGGAGAGAAGAAGAAAATGGTCAGAGCCAGCTGCAAGCTTCAGGATGGAATTTCAAAAGACTACACGACAAACACTACACGTAGCCTGAAACAGTGCCCGCTTTGGCAAATAGTAACGCAATATGCTCCGTTTTATCTAGTTGTCTGTGGGTCCCCCTTGATGCCTAATTAATTTAATAGGCAAACACACAGTCAACCTAGGATTTGTAATGACATTCTAAACCAGGCTGTTTCTTAACTTACGATGCTGTAAGCCAACTTTAAACAACTGAAAAAAATATAGTGGGATATTTTTAGGGCAAAACCACAACATGCTCTGAACAGAGTGAGCGATACCTGTGAGACATCTTCACTCACATCTAAAGTGCCAAATCCAGGCCTTCAAACTTTCCCTACCATAACAAGAATCTCGAAAAACAGTATTTATAGCATTTAAACATAAAGGCTGCCAAAAGCAGTGATGGCACAGTAAAAGCATTTTGGTTCTCAAAAAAGCTTCTTAGCTAACCCAGCAGAGCCCAGCATATGTGGTGATCCCTGCTGAAACACAACTGATCCATCTATTTTTTTTAATTACCAAACTGTCCCAGACACTGAAGATTAACACATCTGCCATAAAGACCCCTTTAATTAATGACTTTCTAAAGAACTACTTGTAAATGACATGTATGAGTGTGATAACCTTATAACAAGGATGGGCAATATAAAAAAAAAGATAAACTGTATCATGATAACCACAGGTGCCTCAGAATGGAACTAGGATTTACATTGTGATTGAATAAGGAGAGTTTGATACATAGAACTTACATAATGTTACCTCAAGTACTGTTATTCCTCCTTCAAATCCTGCATTTACAAAAGAAGTTAGCAAAACATGCAGATTCCTAAACTGTTATGTAACAGTCTTGGAGAAATGTACAATTCCAGGCATTGAAGGTGATGTCAGCACTCGTCATTCTCTTTCCTAGTAATGTGACTTCCAACTGTTAGAGTCCATGCTCATCTTTAAACAAGACTTTAATGGGCTTTCTATTCACCAGCTTCTTAATTGAATGTTACGCTTCACCTTCAACAGCTCTTACAGGCTCCAGAGTGTAACTGCAATACCATTTAAGGTGGAAAAGAAAAATTGCCAGCAGGAAACCAACTTAAGCCCCTTTATCCAGATTACACTTCACCTTGGACAGTTTATCAAACCTTGTACAATATTAAGCAGTCTTTAACACTGAAGAGACTGAAGAGATAAGCAGCTTCACCTTCATTAGCATCACAACCCCAACAGCAACCTGTAAGTAGCAGCCATGCTGTGTGACTAACAACTATACTCAATAGGTAGTGAGCATAACTGTAGAAGCCTTATTTATAACATTTGTTTACACAGAGGTTTTTTTAATTTTCCTGACTGTGTCTGTTTAAACAAGAAGCGGTAAAGTCAAGCAATGGAATTTTTATTATTGCAAACTTTGAGAAATAAGCTGGAAAATAAGAAGCTAACTTCATCATCTAAATTTAACTCAGGAAATTTCAGCTTTGTTAAAAGTAGGGTATCATATGTCTTCAGGCAGAGGCGGGGGGCGGGGGGGGCATGCAGAATGGCGCTAACTTCTATCAACATATACTAGCAATTTTTATGCTTGTTATGAAGCACGGCACATCATTAAACCTCCATTTGGATGGCCATGCAGCCCTAACACTTTGCCCTACCGCTTTATCCCAACAAAAATCTGGACACCCCACCCCGCTAAGTGTGAACGTGGAAAAAAGAGGAGCTGGACCAAGAGGTAAGGAGAAGGGGTGAAATGAGATTAGGCTTGAGTCACAAACACTGATCAGTCATAACATTAAAGCCACCTTGTTTGTACAATATCTGTTTCTCTGCATTCTTTGTAAGCCCCTATCACCCTGTTCTTTAATGAGCAGTACCCCCAAAAGACCGCCACAGAGCAGGTAACACTTACTGTCCGCACACTGCTGCCCACTCTATTAGACACTCCTGCCTGATCCACCTCTTAGATGTAAAGTCAGAGACGATGGCTCATCTGTTGCTGCACAGTTTGGGTTGGTCATCCTCTTGCCCTTCATCAGTGGTCACAGGACCCTGCCCACAGGACACTGCTAGCTGGATGTTTATGGTTAGTGGGCTATTCTCAGTCCAGCAGTGAAACTGAGGTGTTTAAAAACTCCAACTCATACCAGCACAACATACACTAACACGTCATCACCATGTAAGCATCATAGCAGTGCTGAAAACAACCCACCTGTGCTGAAAACAACCCACCACCCAAATAATACCTGCTCTGTGGTGGTCCTTTGAAAGCAGAGCAACAGGTGAAGTACCATCTATAAGTGTAGAACTACTAAGAACCTATGATAAATGGAGCTAACGGACAATGAGTGTAGATACAAAGAGGTTTCAATGGTATGGCCAATCGGTGAACCTTCTTTGTGTACATCAGAGAACAAATTAAATGCTGTGGTACCTTTAAAAACTTTTCACGGTGCATAATATGCATCGCAATATTTTGACAGTTCACTGGTATTGCAATATTTAAAAGCTACAACCAAAAATGTGTGGCATAATGCTTTTTATTTAACATTTCACATTAAACAGAAACAAGTACACTTTCTTGGTACTGAAACACATCAATATTAGGCACTGATGAAATTATTAGCAAAACACATAGTTTATATATATATAAAACTTATCAAAATAAAAAAAATGCCATAAAGTTGAAAAAAACAGGACCACATGATGTAAATGTTCTATCCCAGCAAACACACAAAGTTTTCACAGTGTTGTCGACTTTCTTACAACATTCCTACAATGCTGTCAAAAAGCGGTGTTGTTTACTTTGTTTTAGGCTGTCACAACATCACTACTAAATAACTAAATAGTTTTATATTATTATTTCTACTTGTTGGAAACTTAGCAAAATCATGCAGATATAGTGGAATGTATGAAGAATTCCAGGAACGAACTGAGGACATTGACACTACGTTGTCAAAAAGTTGTCAGATAACATTGTTACAACTTTCTAAGGAATTACATTTTAACAGTGTGACAACATTGTGGGCACCAAAACAAAAGATTATCACAGTGTAACCGCGTTTGCTGGGTATATCACTTACAGATTGACCATATTTACCAATGTTTTGGGATCTATTAATTTAAAACCTATATGATAACATGATAATCAACACTATTTCAAAATTACATTTCTTTCATATTGTACATGATAAACTTTCAAATATTATATATAACATATGGTTTTAAATATAAACAACTTACATTAAAAAACCAAACAAACACAACACCACATAGTGAAGACTTATATTGACATAGCAAATGGAATTACAAAAAAGACAGTCAAATACAAAATACAGTTTAATTCAGTCAGTGAAAACTGATATCTAGTGCTAGCTAATTAGCTAAGTTAAGCCAAACTCACCAATAATTGACTATTAAAAATTTATTTAGGTAGCCAAAAATTATCATCACACTTAAAAAAAAGCAATTTCATTCTAAGACGGGCTATGCTAGCTTATTGGAAAACACGGTGAATCTATATCTACAATACTGAAAATCAGGTTTTCCCACACGTGGAGTGGGAGAGGCTGTAGATGTGACAGAATGACTTCTCGGAAGTGGAAGAGGGCTAAGCGTGGAGTTGTGTAACATGTTTATTGTTTCATGCCTCCATCACAGCTCTGGCTCACATATTCCACCACCCCCTCACTTCTGCCGCCTGATTGGTTAATGAGCTCTGCTCTTCTTGTACACAACACGGACGGCTCCCCCTCCCACACTACAATTAGGACTTGAAGAGACAGCCACTATCAACCCATCTGTCATCGCTCCTCGAGGAACTTAGACACGTATGAGCTTGCTAGCGTCAAACGCTTCCATTTCCCCAGGATTTCCCTCCAGAGATGCAGATCTAATAATAAAAAGTGTCTTTGGTGTGGTACCGCCACACCACAGAAGATCAAACATACTGTTAGTTCAGAGTTTAACCCCTTAAAGATAAAAACAATTAGTTAGATAAACTGTTATTGTGTAACCAATTTCCATTTAATCCCTCTGAGTGGGGTCAGCACATCCAAACTTTGTTAACTCAACATAAAAGGCAATTGCTGACAGTCACACAGAATGTGAGTAAAACAGGTCTGATGAAAAACCCATTTCACTTGAATGGGAAAGGAACAGGAATAAGCTGTTCGCTTCTGGTCCTGGTTTGCTTTGTATTACATTAATTTTGTCAGTGGAGCACAACTCCAGTCCTAGAGAGCTGGTGACTAGAAATAAATAGTATTGCAATATTTTCTGGGGCAATATTGTATTGATACATGGATGGCAGGTATTGGTAGTTTATTATAGAAATTTAAAGTAAGGCCTTTATGACAGTGTTAATCAGTCTTTCTGCTTGACAGTCCTTTTATGAAAGTGAGATGAACAGACTGAAAATGTTCTCTCATTAGATAAAACAGATGTTGCCACAATTGTCCTTAAGGGATAAAAATCTGCATTTGGAAAAAGTAACAAATCACAATACATGACAGCGCAGTATTCAGAATCACAATATTTCTAATATTATAATAACATTATATAGTATAGTAATAATATCTTATTGAGGTGCATTTGGTGATTCTCACCCCTATTGGTGACCAGCAGCGTTCGATAAATTTCCTACTCAAATAGGCCGCTGTTACCCACAGCATGCCAGTACTTCCCTTCCTTGTTTGGTATTTGCTTCACTCCAGCAAAGAAAATAGGAAGACAACAGTCTGGTTTGACTGCAGCTTTACACTCTCAGGGTTTTGTAGATCAGTTGTTGTCAGACATGCCAAGTGCCAAGTTGCTAATGTATTTATAGTTGTTTATAGTTAGAGAAAACATTAGTGTGCATTTGAGTGATAGTTTGGTAAAAAAATATTTACACTGGAGATGCACCAATATTGTACCTGGAGTAACAGAAAACAGGGATGGATATCGTAGCAATACTGCTTACTTGTTAACACTCTTACTGATACAATGCTCCATAAGTTGCTGCAAAAACAAAGACATAACATAAGATGTGAAAAAGACTCAACATTCACAATATGCTCTTCCAGAGTACCACATTTACAGCATTAAACATCAGTTTGAAATGTCTGTCCGCTCTAAACACAAATCTAAATGTATGTGTCTGCAGTCAACCATTTAATAAAGCGTTAATCAATATAATTCCAAAGGCACTGAGTGATTCTAATGTACATAATTTTCTACGTACGCTTAAAATAAGATTTGTATCTGAAATTTGCTTCAAATTCTAGAAATTCAGCCTTCAAGTCAGCTGCTACAACTGTTTTCATCTATCACATACTTTTGAACATTTCTATATATCGGGTATCAGCTTGTCAAGCAGTGTGAGAAATCCCATAAGCAAGGCTTTTTTTTAATTTACAGCTTGATGCTGTTTGAAGCAGGCGTGTGATGATTTAGGCATGTGATTTGCTAATTAGTGATCATAAGCTTCCATTACTTCTTAGTCATGTAGCCTCGTAACTCTACTACAGAACCAAACAGAGAAAAATATCAGACATTAACCATCACTGGGCTGATCGACAACATTTTTTTGTCAAGCTATTGCTTTAAAGTCAGAGCAAACTTTGTAAAACTGGTCTTTGTGTTGGCCCTCTGTGGGTGAAGAGTGTTCCATGTGGAACGGGCAGAAGTGCGAGAGAGGAGATGGATGTAGAAGATCAGATCAAAGAGAGCAGGCAGGGTGACGGAGAGAGGCACTGGGCTTTTGGCAGAGGCCTCAGAGCGGAGGCTGGTGGTGGAGTTGGGGGGGGGGGTGCAGGTGAGACTCATTAGCATGGTGCTCATCAGAGAGACACAGAGAGCCAGCAAGAGAGAGAGAGAGAGCGAGAGAGCATGACAGCCAGCCAACCAGACCATCTTTACTTTAGTCTAAACAGCACCTGAAACAGACCCAAACAGATGGCCTTTCCAGCGACAGTGTCACAAGTGTTTCCACACATAAAACTACTCTTAACAGCTATATTGTGTAACCGTACTAGTTCTAGACGCAGGACAGCTTGCAGGAGAGTAGGAAGCAGAAGGTTTTAAGAGTAGGTGAGTTTCATTGGAGTAGAGTGATTCAGAAACCCTTTAACTAATAAAGGCAAGGCAAAAAAGTAGTTATATCCATCTTTTGTTGCTCACTTTTAAAAATACCAGTGCCTAAAAAGGACCCTGACAGAGTAACTTGTAAAGTACGCATTCACAACTAGAAGCAGATTCTTATATGGGATCAAAATTCTAAACAATCTGATTAAATAAATAAAAAAATAGCCTTTAGCAATCTGAGTAACATCCTGACTAACATTTCTGCATGCATGCTTACTCAGAATTGCACTGCAGTGCATCCGACATCAGACTTCTTTAATGTAGTGACAGAAAACACAGTAGCAGACAGAACACTCCCATTCCACATACTGCTGCATTTCACTATACCCAACATTAGGAACGCACCAGTAAAAGAAATGCAGGAAAAAACTGAGTTACAAAATCAGCATAGTATCACAATATTTTAAACAGCAATATCATATCGATAGATGGATGCCAAGTATTGATCATTTATTACATCTATTATAGGGCTGTCATTTTTTGTACTCTGGAGCTTTAGAAGTAATTAACAGTGAATATTTGAAAGCTTACCCTGAGAAAATTTGTTTTGCCGTATTTGTGCTATAAAACTGTGCTATGGGCCATAATCTTCAGTGGTGACAACCAAAGAGACGTCACTGTCCATTCTTACATCAAATGTCTGGTTTTTTGGCTTTCCAAAATTCCAAAAGTCAAAATTCAACTGAAGCTGAAAAAATGTAATACACTGCAATATATGCTATTGCAATACACACCATTTTGCAAAATGTTTAAATTGTACAATATTTTACCTTGACCTAAGTGTATCACCCACCCCAGGATAAAGTATTCTTTAGGCTTAAGCATCAATAATAAATTGGAATTTGACTACATTCACCTGGATTAGCATTATTGAGAATTACAACATGTATTCTGATTACGTTATCATTTTACAAAACAAACAAAATACAGACATTTTAGTCTATTAGCTAAACACCATTTAATGTTCTGATCTTCTGTATACTTTAAAAAAATCTCTCCAATAAACATATTTCTGTAAACAATTATCTGTCAATACAGATACATCTTTGTGCATTTCCTCCAACATCCACATATCTTAACTATGAAAAGCCAAACTCTCTGAATGCATCACAGCCCCAGTAAGGCAGTAATATCTTCACTCCAGGCAAAAGTGGTTGGTTCTGTATCAGTCGTAGATGGGATAGGGACTGAATGACAAAACCAGATATTACTCACTATCACAATTTGCAATGCAATGAGCAAATCCCTAAAGGCTGCATTCGATGTGATCCATTTAGTAGTTGTGCCGGCTGTGTGCTACTCACGCACTTTACCAAACAACAAGCTTTCCACGACGTGTTGACCAAACTCAAATGGTTCAACTGAGTGTTCTCAGGGCGGTGACGAGTCACGGCCATTTCTACTAGCTCTGACCATGTAGGCAACTAAAATGCACTGTCCTATTCAAAAATGAGTCATCCATGTACTTCATTTTTTAAGTTGAAAATTGCTTCATGATTAGTCAGTAACACAGTTTTGGGCCAAAATATGTTTATCAACCAGAGCGGGAGCAAAGATACTGATGAGTCAGTGAGCATTCTCAATTACTATTCCATACTCAGAGCAAAATGCAATGCACTGAATTTACGTGATTCAAAAGAGTACATCATTTTCACATGAATAAAAAATTACGGATGTCCCATTCTTATATTATGGTCTCATTCTTATAGTTAGGAACCAGATGTTTAACGCCTCTAATATAAAAACCCTCTCTATAAAAACCCTGAAACTTCTTACATGAAATCTTTAAAAAAAAAACGCTGCCTGATACGTGGGGCACTGTTTAATGATAGTTCTAAAGTTCTGAACATTTTGGCCTTAAACAGCGGGAAAGGAAGAAAGCAAGCACAATATGAAGTCATGAATAATTCACAACACCATAAAATGTTTCCCAAATAAGCAGCAATATGCACATATTAAAAGTGAAAGATTTTCCTGCAGAATAATAAAGTCATTTATATAATAGCCATTTAAAATACCAGGCATAAAACAAATCAGTCCAGAATGTCACGTTATGCACATTTACTGTGTTACTGCATTACTGTAATACATTTTAGTGTGTTTTACTGACAGCCTAAACTACCTAAACTGTGTGACTGCATTCTCTACAATTGGGTGAAATTACAACAATTTTCAAACATAGCCCCACAAATTTATTAGGGGTTAAAAACTAATTAGACAGATGGCTGTTCAGCTGTTCCATGACCAGGTGTGTCTTATTCTCTCATTATCTCACTTATTATCAGCAGAGTTAATTCAAATGTGGCTTTTACATTTGTAATCTGTTGCTGGTAACCCTCAACTCAATATGAAGTCCACAGAGCTTCACTGCTAGTGAAGCAAGCCATCATTAACTATCAAAGAGAGCCCATCAGATTAAGATAGTAACAACATTAGATGTGCTCAACCAAACCATCTGGTACATTAAAAGAAAGAAGGCACTGGTCAGCTCAGAAAACATGGAGTGCCCAAAAGACGGTGGAAAACAACAGTGGTGGTGTCAGGGTTCAGCAGGTTCGGACACAAACGCAAGCTTTTAAATAAACAGTACTTTTAATAAACCAAAAACAAACGAAGGGCAAACAGATCGGATACCTAGACTGAGTAAACACGACACGAAATACCATGACACACACAAACACAAACACAGGGCATGAATAACACAGGGAACAGGTGACGGGAATAAACAATAATTGGGAACAGGTGTACAAGGTGGGGCAAGGGCGGAGACACAGGAGCACATGACACATGTAAACACAAGCACATGGGACTGACAGAACGTAAACATGAACATAGACAGATGAGGACGAGCAGGGCATGACAGGTGGATGATGGGAAAATTCTTTCTCTGGTTGGACAAACTAAAAACACTTATTAAAGTGTCAACCACAATCAGATGAGATAACAGTCAACCTGTTCCAGAACGATGAAAAGAGAAATGTATAGAAAAGAGAAGAGACTCATCTTAAAAGGATACCACCTGATGTGATTGAAGTGTATATATCTATATTACCAGTATAGATTCAGTTTACTCCTTCAACGTCACCTCACAGTGCAGAAGGCAAATGACCTGACACATACTGTGAAACTTTGTATGGACCAGGTCAAACTTCGGTCAGAGAAAAGGAATGTTCTGCAACGAACAGGTCAATCACAACTGTGTAGTCATAAAAGGAAGGTAAAGCATGAAGGAAGATGCATGACTTTTAGCACTTTAAGAGGTTAAATAACAAAATCTCCTTTTAATATTTACTCAAACTTTTCTTCACACCGCATGTTTGAATCGTGCTCTTTTCAGATGGACCATACTAGCACTATGATTGACTGCAGGGTATTAGTAAATATACAGGATAGCATGTTACTATTCAAATAGCTTCTCCAGCAAGAACTATGAAAACACACTCACCAAAAAAAACCTGGCTTCATCCAGGCGTCTCTGACGGGAGGTGGCAGGATGATCCCTGTACTGTGCACTGCCACTTCTAGCTTTCAGACAAAACATTCCCTCCTGTTCTCCTTCTACTCTCGGCAGCCGTGCCTATCCGTGGCTGTCAAAGTGTTTATTCCGGCCCTGCCAGCTCCAGACATGAGGTAGCGAGGTTGTCACGAAACCAATACCAAATATATCATCAGAATACTCATGATAGAAAACAATACTGTGGCAAGAACACTTGCCATCACCTAAGCATCCAACTCCAGCATTTGGTGTAATGAACTCAAGAGAGCATTCAAATTATTTCAATATTCCAATTACCATTTCTAATTTCAAATGCAGTCTTTCTAAAACAAGACAAAGTATACAAATATAGATAAAAATCTAATAATTTATTAAAAACAATTATTACAAATTCATTCTAATTTGTTCTAAAGGGAATTTATCAGTGAAAAGAATAAGTTGTATAAGCTATCACAGCACAATGTGCAGAAATATAAAACAGGACATGTTGTTCATATAATAATAATATATAATGCGTCTGTTACTGCCTGTCTAACTAATTAGCAGGCACAGTCTCATTTACCTACAGGCAGAACACTGATGTAGTGGCTGGAAACAAAAGATTTATTATTTATCTCGATAACATGAGATAAACCTTATATCTTAAGTGATAAATAAATAATTGAAAGTAGTGCTGCACTAGTACAGATACCATATTGCTCTTGATTCTGATATTGGCAATACAGTATCAATACTGGCAACACAACAAAGCAATATCTTCTGCATTTCTGGGCTAATTTCTGAGCCACTGAGTGATGCTTGGATGAGTTGCATCAGATGAAGAACGTAAAAAGTTAGCAATGTGGGGCTCCTACAGTAAAACAAATCATTATATGAAATTTAAATAAGCATTTAAAGATCAACCACAGAAAGTTGCCTAAATCTTAAACCCTTTAAATGTTTAAATGTGTAAAAGTTATTTTATGCTGCCAAAGGCTATAAAATGTTTTGTTTTTGAGTTCCTGAATGTGAGCTTTGCCACTGATGTGTTGTTAATGGCGTGAATGAGATTGCTTTATCACTAACTAGGCTAGATACTCTAGTGAATGTCAAGAAACAATAAAAGTGTATTTTTGGATAAACATGTTGGCACATTTCTCACTGACAAGAAAACAGCATGTATAAGATGATGAGTCGTTAGCGTTGTACTAGTAAGCTGTAGTTTAAGCTCTCACTGTAGAGGCACTTTCCGCTACTTTCTAACATGAAAACCTTTAATGTTCCTCGGCATGATTTCATGATTAAAAAGTGGTCCTTATAAAATCATCAAGTCCTTTTTTACTGTTTTACTGCCCTTATTATTAAGTCCTCATTAAATGTCAGGATCTTTGGCCACTTGGTAGACTATGTTAGGTACTGGCACTGAATCAGAAGTCAAATTGTGCTATCGGTGCCAGTATCAAATGTTGGAGCATAGAAATGGCACAATAGACTCCTTTATTTTTCTATTCCAGTGTTTGTTTCATTTAAAACAACTGATAGGAAGCATGTGATGATGCCTGACCTAGTCTAACAAGTTTACAGTTGAAACAAACCTTTGCAACGTAACGTCAAACCTGTCACGCCCCATCACCAAGAGGAAACACTGTCCCAACACTGATACTGAAAACTGCTATAAACTTCAGATGAGCATCTAAAAGTAGACTATCATGCTCAACTACTCAAACACTACTCCACATTTAACAACATCATATTGTACTATGCGAATGTGTGCTATTTCAGGCTAGATCTGTTACAGAATTTTCTTTCCCCCCAAATAGATGCAACACACTGTAGGCTTTGAACAAATTCAGATTATTTAAGAAATCTACAGTTATGTGATCAAAGTTGAGTCGATGTTGCGAAACCTGCTCTCTTCTCTGAGGAGTACATGTTGTCAGTGACATAATCATGTGATTAGCCACGAGTTGACATCAAGCTTAAAACATCATCCCCAAACAGTGCCGTCTGTGTAAGCCCTAATATATTATCATTAGCAGTTCATATATTCCAAATATAACTATAGGAAAATACTGTTAATATATTACATTTTGGGATTCAACCCAGCTCGGCCCCTGATCTTCCTTCTCCAACTCACTCTCTCAAGCGTAAGGCAGGCCGTGACTAGCTGCTCAGCTGCAGGCTCTCCAGATGGAGTGCCCGGTTTGGTCCGGGTGCATGACTTCAAAGGCCAGTGGGTAGAGAAACAGAGTGTGTGAGAGAGAAAGAGGAATGGGGGCAAGGCTGATTCATGCTCTGCCTACTGTAAAACAGACAAATGCACGCTTTCCTCCACTGACAGAGAGCAGTCAGAGCTCCAGAAGTAATGGCAGCACCATGTTAGCACTGGACCCTCTGAGAACGCAAGCCAACACAAAAACGTTACCAAATTTGGGCAGAGACCAGTGCCCACTCTTAAAGAGCTGCTAATCTTGCTTTGTCGAAGGCCCCCTGCTGACGTCGGGCAAATCCGCATTACCCCAGGTCGATGTAGCTACGTGTTATTGTGTAGAGGACAATTTTATTTTAAATCCTCACCTACACGTTAGCAGAAGCTGAGGCAGTTCTACATTTTAACAGTGACACATCAGCTGATACTACCAATCTGATATTTTTACTTCTTTCAAAACTACAAAAGATGAAAGCATGAGATGGTCTAAATATCTAGAATCACAGCTTCATAAACCAAAGAAATACCATACAAGTGTGTGCAACACTGGACTATTTAAAAAGAATTGTAACTGTGGTACTAGAATTTTCACACAACTTACTTTACTTGTGCTACAGGCAATTCTGTGATATTTTAAGCTTGACCTTGATTTGACAGATTGGATTTGATCTCAGCATGTTCTGTTAATATTGGGCCATTACTGACACCCTAGAACAGAGGTGTTCAACTAAAACTTATAAAGACCCAGTTCTATTGAATTAATTAATGCTGAAGGTCCAGATAAACTCAAAGCTACTGATAAAAAACAAAACATAATTGTATTAACTGTTCCATTTTACACTTACATAATCTAACGAGTTAAAAAAGGTCAAACCTACTGAGGGTGGAGTACGGAAATATGTGTTTTAAGTAGGTTCAGGTGGGTATAAGTACACATAATAAAGGGAAAATGTGTGCTTTTACTTGTTTTTCTCTGGTAATAACAGCTTTTAAAAATGTGCTGATTAGATTAGGGGTATTCACAGATACACAGTGCTCAGTTAACCAGTAATAAAATACTGAAATCACATAGGAGAAAACAAACATAACAATCAAACACTGAATCTTTCTTCTCCCAAATGGTTAGAATGAGTTTTCTGACTTTCATTAATCCATACAAAAGGACCTGCTGTTAAGCCGTGAATGCAGCTGAACGTTTTAGCCTGCTTGTACTAGGACACCGCTTTACCATGACAGAATATCAGGGTCAAATCATTTTCCCCTTTTTGCAGTTAACTTCATATCTGTTCATTAACATTTTTTATTTTTACAGACATTCAGATATTAAAATGAGTTGAAATGCACATTCCTAATTTATATCTCGAAGTTAAAAATCACAGGATTATGTAGCCTGTAGTGTGGAAAAGTTACATTTAATATATTTTCAGCTGCAAAGATTACTCACAACAGTTCTGCTCTGCGGAACATCTTTCTCTCTCTCGCTCTCTGCCTCCTGCTCTGGCCTTGTTCGCTGCTCTGTGCTACATGTGGGTCATGTGTGTCTCTGACAGTATAATAAAGAGGCTGTACAGTGAAGATGAATGTCTACCCCAGTTTGCTTCTAAAATTACAGTAAATAAGACCTGCTGTACAGACCTCACAGCACTACTCCCAACAAAACCGGGCACGAGGTATAAGTAATCAACTTAGTAGTTTAACTGTAGCACATGTTTAATAATTAATAATGATTAACACCTTTTTTTACTAAATGAAATAAATACAATTGACTTAACAGCTGCATTGGTAAAGCTATTTAAAGTACTAATGAGAATGGTTAAAATCGACATGCTAAACTGAACTGTGAGAAGGTCATTTGTACATGTATACCGGTCAATAGTCTTTCGCCCTCTTTCTCGTTCCCTTCTCTCTTCAAGAAATGTTACTGTCAAAGACGAACAAACACCGATTTCAAAACCGTTCATAAAGTCATTGTCTAAAAAGCTCAGTTATTCTCCATTTCAAGTGCCTTGGTTTTACAGTCAAGATATATGACAACATGGAAATATGTTATCGAGTTACAATACACTTATTATATCATGAGTACTGTCAGGACTTCCAGAGCATGGGTCACCAAGCCAAATGTTAAGAAGGGCCATTTGTCCTGTTCGACCAAAACCAAACTACCCTGGGAGCCACAACAGCTTAAGTCAACAGCTTACGTAATAATATATATCACTGTTAGAGAGCTCTGCTATCGTGTTCCGTCCATGTGTGAGGTGATGCTGGAGCACAGACAGACTTTAATAAAGCCTACAGTTTGTACAGAAGCTGTGTGCCCTCTTTTAAGCAATAAAAGCTACAATATAAACTCAAATACAGATTACTTTGCTCTGCTTTAAGCTGTTGTTCAGCTATGACTGCTTCTCTTGCACTTTCAGCAGCACCTGCACGATACTTTTCCACAAACGTTAAAAAGTTTCGTTCAGGCATCATTTAGGCATTTAAGGTGGAGTGGAAAATTTTAAACAAGAAGCTGCTGAATGAGTGGCTGACCTTAGCCTCATGAAACGTCCAATATTGAGAGACATTTTACCACCTTAAATGGTGCCTGAACGTAACTGGCCCACTACATGCAAATGTGTCCCAATTGAATACTTAATACTTATAGTATAGTATATAGTAATAGTATGCAGTACAGTTACAAGTATCAAAGCTGAGTATACTCAAAAATTCACAATGCATACTTTGAAGCAACTTGATTTTTCAGTAGTTGATGAGTAGTTGAACGTAATTGCCCCACAATTGCAGAAAGTGATATGACAGCGGCTGCAGTGGCTGGGGGCCAGAAATGAGTTCTGACGGCAACAATTATAGAGATCTTGTAAACAACACTAACATCACTACCAACAACAACAAGCAGTGTATAGTAACTCCTTAAAATGAATTATAACAACGGTTAGTTCCAACTGAACAATCTAATTGGCTGAGAAGTGCTCCAAATATCAAATAACAGCACGTTTCTGTTCAACCCCATTTGGTCAGGTTTAGAAGAGGCTTTTTGGTTAGTAGCAGTCATGGCAGAACAATACAAAGTAGAATTAGACACAAATAACCAGGATACAATTTAGCAGCAAGCTGGTCTGGGAGATGCTTTACAGACTGACTGGAACAAAACTCTCCTCAATTGCTCATGAAATAAAAATCCAAAAATGATTTTTCACATCTGAACAGTACAGCATGGGCGATTTGCATTTCTGAAACATTATGTTCAGTGCCATGTTTCTAGCCAGACATTATTAAGATGTATTTGGCTGTGTATTCTGTCTCTGTCTTTCAGGAACAAGAAAATGTAGGTCTGATCATTTCTGGACATTTATCTCATGAACACACACACACACACATATATAAAGCTTTTCAGTCTTACTTTTTCATTTACTTTCCAGAACTGCTGTATATAAGAGTATTGAAGGTCATATATTTTCTGTATTGCTTAAGTAACACGTAGCTGATTTGTAGGAGTGAGCAAAGTTTGGCAAGTTGGTACAGACAAGAAAGAATCAGTTGTGTTACTATGAAAAATAATATTATCAACAACTATGAATACCATGTCTGTGATTTCATCCTTTTTAATACTGCACTGCATTTGACAAATTAAACAGGATTGGTTATGTTCTTGTGTATGTCTGTGTGTTTGCCCTTTAATGCACTGGTGACCTGTCCAGTGTGTTTCCTGCCTTCTACCCAATGAGGATAAGTGACGAATGAATGGATAATTATGCTCTATTTATAATTTGGCAAATTGTATTTGTATACGTTCTGCACTTTTCATCTCAGAATATGTTATTTTTTCATAAATAGATTTTTGCTGTATCACCCACCTTCACTTTAAGTGCTCTCTTTGCTCCTAGATACACTCATATCAACACCTCGAGAACATGTGTGATCCAGACTCATATTTTACAACCTGCTTCGGGGCCCTAATTAGACTGTTCTCTGGTCAGTCTGAAGGGTTGTTGATGGAGATGGATCACTGAGGCCTAGCCTCATTAGCAGTTCTGGAGACAGGGATCAGCGCTCAGTTCTTAACTCTGCCTATTACAATCAGCGGGCTCAGGCAACGCTCAGGTGACTGAGAGGGGTCAGAAGTCAGTAAGTCATTCGATCCAGCCGTCAGATGAGAATGACCCCCTTTGTTTAACCTGCTTTTGCTCAGGTAATGGCTTGTGGTATACACATATTCTGTACCTCACATGTGACTGATGGATCACAGACATTTTTTTCCTTAATAGATGTCTAAGAGTTTTTAGAGATGACAGACATTCTGAGAACTTCATGATCACTGACCTGCTGGGTCACTTATATATGCAGAAAACTTCAAAAAGCCATTATCCAACTCCTCCAGAAGTCTCGCAAAGTTACCAGAAAAGTCCATTCACTGTTACAGACCGCTGAACATCTTGCTTTTCTTCCGTCCCCTAGTGCTTCCAAGAACATGCACTTGCTGCCTGCCTCCCAATAACTCTTCCACTCCACCATGTACTTTCCCATCACCCACAGCCTACCATCCATCAGCGCTACCATCTGCACAACTCCATGCATATGGAGTGCAAGCTAAACTACATTCTTTCATTGTTACCATTCTACATGTCCCCTTCTGGGAACGTGAAAATGGACAGGCTGGGTTTCTGCTAAAAGGCTGAGAATAAAGTGGTGAAAGAGGCAGGTAACCTGACTGGCTGGTGGGTGACCCCAAAGCAGGGCACATGTTATGACTATAAACACTATATCCCAATCAAATAGTCTGGTTACCAATCCTTATCTGCAAAGCCTGAGTATGGTCTGTATTAGCACAGTCAACAATGCACACTTCAGATAGATTTAAAAAACCTGTTATGCTCTTTTGGATTGTCTCTGTCTTTTAGTATGTTATGTAAATCCCACTTGTTTAATACATTTCTTTAAAAAGTTGTTAATTAGACAAACTTGGTTAGAATGAAAACCTGCAGCCACGCTTACCCTTTGTGAATAAGACTTGGTGAACCCTGTGATACATTCTACTTTGCGTCTAATATATGATGCCAGTTACACAAAACTCCTATGATTTATCCCCATAAGGGATGCTAACACACCAATATGTGGATGTGGTATGCAGTAGGAAGAGGTTATGATGCCATTGGATTATTATCTTCCTATTCTGCTGTAGTCTTACTTGAAATATGTCAAATTGCTACAGGCAAATGGTGGCAACCCCAGACACTACTGTGGCAATTATGTTTCATGACTGTGTTTTTTGTGTTTCAGAAAAGTGTTGTATTTATGTTTTTAAGTATATTTCAATGTTTGCAGACAATTTGGAGGTAATTAATGTGCCCGGCATCATTGAGGCATAGATACTTAGTGCTGTTCCTATTTTAATGTAACACTTATCCATTAACCATTAATTAACAATTAATCAACAGTCTACTCTCAATCGACTTTCGACTCAATTACATCAGAGGCATTTTAACCACTCTAAACCTCGCCCTGATGGCCATTCACTGACTGACCAAGGATCCTCTTTGATGCGCTGTAATGCGGACTGGAGGAAAATGGGTTCACGGACAGTCAAAAGTTGCTGGGACAGGGAAAGCAAACTTGAATGTGTCTACTAATGTTCATAAGAGGTTGCTGGATAAGCATTTTTAATGTAGATGGCTTCTCTATAAACACACACTCACAGCTCACACTTTCTCACACACACTCACAGCTTCATCTCTTATGGAAAGTGTCCTGCTGAGAGGAGATCAGAAGATTGGGGATTAACAAACATTGATACCTTTGCCATCTGTCACTAGCTGAGTATGCAAACACACTTCTTTTCTTCATGCATCCGTCCAAATGTGATGTCCACAAGCAAATTCATTTGTTCCACCCAGTCAAACAGAGGGTAAATGTTTCTCAGTGAAGCCCACCCAAAACGACTAAACAATGCAAGACTTTTGCTAAAGAGCAAGCAATTTAACTGCTTAGCAGGAATAATCCACAATATGAGGACAGACAATGAAAACTTCATAGGGCTCCCAACAGACCACTTTTTGTGTTTGTTAATAGATATGAGGCTATTTTGTGGGTGGAGCTTAACCGGTGATAGTTAGCATAGTGGTATAAGGTGTAAGGATACTGGAATATGATTACTTTGCCAGTTTTTTAATGGTTTGGCAGCAAAAGATGGGTTGCCATACACTGATAAGCTAACTGTATGGAATGGAATGAATTTTCCTGACGCATACTTACGGTCGAGTCTGTGGGTTAAGTATCCAACTGAATAGTCAAATCTCTAGAACTACTGCTGCAGCTGCTGTCTAGCCCTACATTAGTCTCACAACATGAAACCACCAGAAGTATAGCTGCTACTGCTATCCAGGTGTTAAGATGCTAGTTAATTCATGCTTTAAAGCTAATACATATGCTATCTATGAACTGCATATGTGAATGTTATGTAGATCTATTATTTCCATCAAATTTATGCTCTAATCTAGGTTAATCACTGGCGGTTAGGGTTGTGTTGCAGTCATGCAGCCGCACTGCGTTCGAAGGTTGAGCTGTCGGGATGGGAAGGACATCAGGGACATCATAAATGTAGAGATGGAAGGATCGATGGCGTTAAGCAAATGAGCTTTATTTCTGAATTTCCATCTAGCGTTTCATCCAGAAACAGGAGCCCTCCGTGAAACCCGCTCCGGCCAGCTCCCTGCAATTCATATCTAAACTGCTAAGTGGAAATACATACCGTTTCATTTTCGTCAGACTGACTAAAGCAGCGGCATTCACCGCATGTGCAGATAGAAAACACTGTCCGTCTGGCAGTTTGTAACCGTATGTGACGCAAACTCATCCAGGGCAGTTTGTAACATCTGTAAAATCAACGTGTTTCGTTAGGGAACTAACACCACTAATCTGATACGACACTAAGTATTAGCTAAGTATACACTAAGTATTAGTGAGTATTAGCAAACAGCAGAGTTAGCATGCGCAGCTAGCACAAAACAAATAACCCAGAACACCGTGCAGACCAGATCTGACTGGTACGAACAGTACAGCAGCAGCAACAACCAGAGAGCTAAAGGAACCACAGCCAGAGTGATGAAGTTTATAGCGCTAGATAAGCACGTTTCAACCATGTTTCATGACGTGCCTGCGCTAATAATTACATGTAGCCCTGCCGTGGCATATAGCCCCGCCCTCGATCGGTATCGGCTATCGGCCAATCGCGCTGAAAGGCGATCAGCGATCAGAATCGGCCTCAAAAACGCTGATCGGCCCATCTCTACATAAATGCCCAACATCTTCAATGATGGTATACTATTAAAATGAAGGTCATTTGTTTTTCCATTCCTATTCTGGCATCCAACAAGACATTTTTCATGGTTATTCTGTGGATCTCTGCAAACTTCTGCAATTTTCAGCCACCAAACTGTGTACACAAATAACCATAACCATGATGTCCATTCCAAACTGGTCTATGTAGAGTATGTTAGTTGTTAAGCTAGTCAGAATGATTTCCAGCAGTGGTGATAGGAACCTAACAAAATAAAGCTAACTAACAAGTAACAAGTAGTTACATTAAATGGTTACTAATATAATTCTATTCTATATAATAAAAATATATTACATAAAAACTCAAATGAAACATATAGGTTCATGGGTCACTATTATTATTATTACTTTATCTGTATTGTAGGCATTGCAACCACTGGTTCCTATCAGAGTCACTGTATAGAAATCTGAATTGGAATGTTTCTCTACAGTAAACCACTTAAAATCAAACCATTTTAAATGACTCTGTATATCTTGGAACGACTGAACTTTGCACCTTTAACCATGTCACATGACTCAGTAATGTGTCTTAATATATAGTACTATGCAAGTATTTTGCCCATATCTTGCAAATCAAAAGCCTACATAAGTGAACTTATACAAGAGTTTATAGCGCACTGCCTCTTGCCACTCTGAGGAGCGCATTAAACAAATTAGACTCAATAACGCAAACAAGATATCAACGCAAAGTTCAAGCGAGTTCGAGTCTTCTCTGGGCATCAGTAGGCGGGAAAGGACATGACACTATTTGTCTCTTCAAGCAAAAACAGCGCTGGCTCCATCATCCCTGAGGAAGGATCTACTTTCCATGTTTATCCTTGCACTCAAGTACATGGCGGGACTTTTAACCACAATTTCTCACTGAAGTCTAAAGCAGCCATCCATCTAACAATGACACATCTGAACATTTTACTCATGCAGCTCTGCGGGCGCAGCAAAGGCCTGGCAGGCACAGCAGTTTCCACATTACAGAGGGAGTAAATTCTCTTAATATGACAAGATGGTTAAACAAATTAATGCATTGCACCTCTTCATCCACTATGAAGGCACAATAGCACTATGACTACAGGAAGGCAATAAAAGTAGGAGCTGCAGTGTCCACAGCAGGCGGAATACGTTTCATTAGCACAGCCACTTCAACTCTACATATTAATGGCAGTGTAGGACAGGAGCTACCACTGAATATCAGTTTCAGGTGACACGCACACACACACCCTCGCACACACACCCTCGCACACACACACACACACACACACATACCTTGGCACTGGAATCCTTGCTTGCCAAATCCCCTGTGGATTTAAAAGAGAGACAGAACTTAGTATATGAGGTGGCGATAGGGATTGAGCAGCAAACCTGTGTCAGAATACATGCACAAGCATGGCCCTCTGCTAATTGGCCCCAGAGTTCCCAACAATTCCCAAGACCATTTGTACAATTTGCAGGCCCACTTGTATTGTTTGTGTGGTTTTATGTAGCATAAACAGTCACGGCTCATTTTCACATGACACTAATTGTTCAAAACAACATATCGAAAGTAAAACCTTGGCATCTTGGTGCATTGTAGCAAAGTGAACTATGTGGAAACTATGTATGCACACACACTCAAACATATATATTTTTTTACTTTCATATTTGATTACTGATATGTATGATATTTTCCATCCTTTATTTATTTTTTTTAAATTAAACCAACTGATTTTGTTATTGTGTCGCATATATGGTCACAGTATGTTATTTTGTAGCTTAGTTTCTATAAATAGCCCGTGTGGACTAGGGCATGAAAGGTATACTTTGAAAGTTTAGTAATGTTTATGTAGTTCATCAAAGTCTTTATTTTAAACATTCATACATCTTATTAAGACATTTCTTTTTTTTTACTGGATAAGCTCTCTACAATATTATTTCAGGACAATTTGTCACTGTATACTCATCCTAGTGACTCTAAACATACATTAACATATACAGATGGCAGTGTTCCACCAGACGATGTGGTATGATATTTTACTATAATCACACACTTTGTTGTAATTTCTGCACAACTGCTGCCTAGGGCTCTCAAATAAAATCAAACGCAGAGAATCATGTTAGATTCATGATCCTGGATTACTTTTATGGTTTTGTTGTTTTGTTGTGTGGTGGGAATTGTTTTGTACTTTATGGTGGGAAAACACTAAAATTCTATTTTGGACAGATTCTCTAAAGCATCACTACACTTCAAAGTTACTTATGTTTCATTCCAAGACCATTTTAAGAACCTTTTTTTAACGATATAAATTGTTGGGAGCGGGCATTACACATACCGCTTTAAGATTAATACCACCTTTATAAGATATGTAATATGCAATATAGCAGTGTGGCAAACAATCCAATATGTGGATTTAATGTACTAGTGGTAAGATTTCAAATCCTGATCCAGAATATCTACCAAACTCTAGAGTAATATTCAGATGCCCCTTAAGGCCTTAATTAAGTGTATCTGGTGTGCCAGATCAATGTCAAATAAAGCTAATCTTTGTGGGGTGGTAGATCCTCAGGACCAAGATGGAGTACCCACTACTGCCATTTTTGCAGGCCACTTGGTAATAACTGTAACTCAGTTTAAAACTAAGTTTAAATCATATTATATTATACATTTAAGTAATTAATATTGTGTTTTATTTGATTTTTTTCTGCTGTAATGATAACAAATGGAAGCTGAAATGTACCAAACCACATACTTGGACAGAAAATTACACATATACCATTATAACAGCACTCATTACAGAATTACTTAGATCAAGAAATGTGTGGTTTGGGATGCAGCATTAGCCATGTTCAACAGTCCAGTAGCTGCTTAGTTGTTCCGCTTGTTATCTGATCATTAAACATGTCCAATCAAAGGTTTAAGCTGTTTCTTGATTCAGGAGTATCTACTGAAGTAAGCTGATTGTAGTTTCGCATTTGCCAGCTTCTTGTTTAAAATTCATTCAACAAGTAAGGCACCTCAATGTAACTGCAGCACTATTTAAGGTAGAAGGGAAATCCTAGGCAGTTTTAGCTTGTTTTTGTAAAATCTCATTGGAATTATCTGAACTTGAGGTGTGCAGGTTACATGGACTCCATCACTCTAGCTAATCTTCTCCTCGTAGCATTCTCGGGAGACTCCATCAAAAGTGACCACATATCTTTTTTAAGTTTTTTGTGGTCGTCCTGGTCACTTCTGCTTGTTCTGCATCCACCTGCAGGGTTGTAGCTGCAGTGACGGTGAAGAGATTAGCAATATTACAGCACAGTCGCTGCTCGCCTTCGAAGTGGCGAATAATGTGAATTGTGGAGACGTGAGGGTGCCTTAGGGAGAACAATCATTCTAATATTCTAATCAGTGCCTCGAAAACAGCTGCACTGTTCGAGCACCAACATTTAAAAAACTACCAAAACAAATATTTAAATATAAGATTGCAAACACAGCACCAGAGTCATAGTATATGGCCCAGTCTATGGTTACACCATGCAGTCTCTTTATAGCTCTACAGAGACTGTAATTTAGCAGCACCTGAAGATGTTTGTATTGATAAAAAGAAGAGTGGGGGTGGAAAGGTTATTAAATAAGGTGTGGCTGTAATTTTATATCGGTGTTTAATTTAATAAACGTTTCAGACACTGAGTGTTTTTAACTTAGTATCCTTTTGACAGCGTTGTGAAACTATATTTGGTATCGAAATGTGGTATCGTGACAAAACGCTGAATCCAGGTACACAGAATGAGTGTTATGGAAAGTCTGGCCGTTAAAAAATAGACTTCAGCAGTTTAGTATCTTTGACGGTACACTTTGACACAGAGAAACGAAAATGGCTCTTGTAGCACTTTAACGGATTTAACGGATTTTAACGGACATTTCACGAATATTGTGAACAACTAACAACATTAAAGTCCAAACACAAAGCAGAGAGAAGCTAAGTTCAGCCTCTTTCCATCTTCACTGAACCCGAATTTAAGCAGCTGCTCGTGTAAAATACGGCGTTTCTAGTGGTGATATAATTGTGTAGAGCTGATGTCGAGCGTCCTTCTGCTTAGTGTCTCACACATACACACACAAATAAAGAGTTTTTACTGAGGAAACTTTCAGAGCTGGGTAACTTTCTGCTAGACGGGCGCTGGGACTCTACGCGTCTCTTACCAGATGAAGTCTGTGCAGTGGCTGCAGAAGGTGGGCTGCTTGAAGAAGCGCGCGATGAATTTGTGGTTCTTCACCTCGTGCACGTTCTTCTGCCGCAGCGCGCCTTTGCGGGCGAAGCGGTTCGCGATCGCGGCTGAAGAGTCGTGGAGGTGGATAAGATCAGCCATAGCAGAAAGAAACAAACAGGAGCGCACAGCCTGAACTCCGAGTGTGTCCGCTCCGCTCCGCTCTCCCTCACTCGCTCCCCCTCTCTCTTTTCTCTCTCTTTTCGTCTGAGCGCTTCTCCCTCACTTCCAAGTGACGTCACTGAACCTGCGTGCGCTTCTGACTGAAGAGCGCGCGCGTCCGCCAAGCGCGAGCACCACCACCTCGTGGGAAGGTGAAGCATTACAGATGAGCTCTCGTCTCAAATCACTCTACGTAGAATGAAGTAAGAAATTACTGTTCTGCTGTGTATTGTGTTGAAGATTTCTACTGAAGTTCACATGACCCAGCCGGCCCTCTCTCGTATTCTCACTTTGAACCTCGAGTCTAAATTAAAAATGGACTTTTTTCACTTTATTATCTCATATCCTGTATCACATTCAACACAGTTTCTTGAGTCATAACACTCAAAAAACAAAATTCTTGTTTCTGTAGAATCTTTGATTGAAGTGATTTCTGCTTGCGTCTAACAGTCATCAGATGTTTGGTTATGTAACCCCCCCACCCAAACCAACATTCTAACCATAATCAAGAACCCCCATAATCTGCTTCACTCATGGCTGCCTGGACATGTTGCTGATGGAGGGACATGCACAGTCACACATAAACACACACAGGTCAGCTCTTCAGCAGGATTTATTTAACCTAACTTCTTTTTTTCTTGTTTTTGTTTCTCTTGTAAGAAAAGTGAGAGCAACACAGCTGCCAACAAACTAGCATTTTAAACAAACTGGCATTTTACCTTGTCTACACATTAAAAAAAGAAAAAACAAAAACGTTTTCACTATATAAATAATGTTTCAGAAACTACAAAAAATACATATTGAAATGTCATAGTAAACATAACGTGCTTATTTTTATTTGGTTCACTATTTCCAATATTTCCAATTTATGGTGACTTTAAGTGAAAGGAAAAGTAAATTCAACAATGGCTGATGTAAAGTGATGTGCTGAACTCGAGGATTCTAACTTGATGATTCTTTGTACTAGTAAGAGTGAGGAGGGGGAAGAGGGACAGCTTGAAGTATGAATTTGACAGATTGCTCCTTTAATCAACATCTGGGAAACCAGCCCTAGTTAATAAATGCTTTACTGCTGGTGGTATGGTCCGGCACAGACTGATTTATTTATCTATTAGCTCATTTAAAATAAAAGCCAGCATTCCTGCTAAATGTGTGAATGTATCAAATCAGTGCATATCACAGCTGGGATTCTCAGCAGTTTTGTTGTAATGTCTTTGTGCGATCCATGCTAAGTAGTGTAGTGAGAGAAAAAAACAAGAACGATGCTGTGATACATATGGCATAAGATGACAAATACTATGTTAAATGCTTGTTTTGGACCGAAAGGCCACCAATTATTTTTTTTCATTTGTACAGAAACTTACAGACACAGATTTCTTTACAGTAAAGTTTATGGGAACCAGGAATTCAGAGGTCTATAACACAATGTAATCTACCACCAGTGAACCGACACATTACAACCTACCACTCATTTTATTCCAAAACATTGTCACAAAGTATCATAAAGCAATGTATCAGGCTTCAGGCAGCAAATATCCATTTCATAAAAAAACTTTCTGTGAGGTATAGCTGTAAGAAAGTCAGCTGTGAACAATTCCCCTTATAGCACGAGGATAGTGGTCCAGTGCTGGCCCGCTGATGGCCAAGTTGGTAGCCCACAGTTGTTTTTCTCAGCGTTTTTGTGGTTTGGAGGTTGAATATAGTATTAAACAAAATGTCAGTTTTAATTGCTTATTTTAGAGTCACAGTCCAATTATTTCACTATTTCACTTCTTTTATTTGTTAGTGTTAAGAACAACATTAAAACAGTTTTATATCAGGCTTATTTTTTTTCATTTTTTTATTATTAGTTTCTATATAAAAGTCTCTGTATACTAAAATCTGTTTGACAAGATTAAAAAATAGTTATGCAGAAGAATAATTTGAGTGGTCCACTGGTGGACCAGCAGTGGCATATAGTCAGTGTGGTGCTGATATAAGCTCACTATCTGACTCAGAGTTTCAAGTCAAATGGCTCTGAATGACTTAACTCAACTGTTGTAATATGCAAAAAAAAAATGTAAAAAATGTTTTCAGCGCTCCCCTTATTTTCTTATTTATTTACATATATCTTAATACTGTTTGTGGGCTTTTTATCTAAAGTGTGCAAAATATGTTTTCTAAAACACTACACTCATGACCAAATCAAGAAAAAAATGAAGAAAATATAGATATTTCTCCTGTCTTCTTTTAAATAATCATTTTTATAGTGCTTTTGAAAGTATTATTACTGTCATTATTATTTCTTTTTAACTAGGTCTATATTTTCTGTTAATCTAGTCTCATTATATTCATCTCATTTAATAAACTAAACACTACAGCTGTCACTGCGTGACTCCCTGCATTAATCTTCACTAACTGAAACAAAGTAAATAATCATATACGTGCGTTTCTTTATAAGTTTGTTTGTTTGTTTGTTTGTTGTTTTCACTTCAGAGATCCTCTCTGGAACAATCCGGGAGTAGCGCGGTCGGCGCTGTGCGGTTGCTAGGAGACCCAACCGCTATCTGAAGCGTAATGACGCCTTAAACCATAGACGGCAAATAAAACAACAACCCATTTCAAATGTAAAGTCCTGACAGACGTCGCGCTGCTCATGTAGAGTTCCCCCATTTCTGCATACCTGCTCCACAAATAAACGAGCTCGTATTAGCGTGAACTGAGTTCTCCAGCAGGGCGAACACTATAACAATATCAAACCGGGGTCTTTCTTTACTCCACCACTGCAGACACTCACTGTTCTGACAGGCTGAAGAAGATCTCGCTCTGTAGCTGATGGGTTCAACCAGTGTTTAAAGACTGCAGCGCTGCGGCCACTGCTGTACACTCAGGACCGAGAATCACACAAACTAACAGTTTAGTATAGCTTATAATGATATACTAATCTGCATTTAAAAAAAGATTAAATATTTTGTGAGATATAAATGAGAGAATGACAAATTGAATAGTGCAATAAAAAATGTGGTAGTCATTGAAAATTAGACAGATATAGAAATTGTTAAAAAGTAGTGATCAGTGACAAACTATAGAATATATATTTATACATTTTTAATTCATCTTATGTATTTATTTGTACATGTTTGGATAATACAGTCAGATAAAAATAAGTGTTTTTTTCTTTTCAAAAATGCCTACTGTTTATATAATTCTTACATACAATAAACCTATTGCTCTGCTACGCCTGTGCTGTTCAACGACTTGTTCAACAAGATTTTTGTTGTTCTGGGACTTTTGTTTTGAAGAGTTTTTGCCAGGCGGCCATTTTTAAACAAGGATGCTGCGTTAGACTTGGCGGAACCTGTAGATAGTTTGAAAGTGTTTGTGTGCACTGATTTATAAACAGCTGTCTGTTTCTCAAATACACTCAGTCTGCTAGGACCAAGCACCGCTCACATTAGGAGTTCAGTACCGGTATGATGGTTTTATGTAAATCCCCGTCTTTCTTTTTTACATCTGGCTTTGATAGAAAGTGCAGGAGATTCTGTAACTGCCGCCGAGCGGAGCTGCTGTTAACGCCTTCAGCTAAATCCAGCATAGCTCAGCTGATTCAAACTGCAAGACCAAACTGTACCTCGGGGTTGAATTAAAGTCAATTCAATTGCACAACTACCCTAATGTTAAGGATAATAGTTCGCTTTTATACTGCTGCCATGCCTATAGAAACGAGTAACATGTAGCGGTACCGTTATTATGTTAATATGTTTATTTATGCGTGACTGGTCACTGTTTACTGTTAGGCGGTGTGCTGTAGATAAAATATTGCATGTTTTATAGCAAATGTTTTTCAGTTTCCAGGAATCATCATGAATAACGACGATGACTCATTGGAGAGACTGGATTCTGAATTTGATCACCATCTAGTTGACATGAAACCGTACGTGCTCAAGCTTCCCCACAAGACAGGTTAGTTCTGCTGGACAACAGAGAAATCACTGAAACACTGTGGAGTTGGAAGACTGGTTTGTTCACCATAGCCGTAGTTTAGTTCTGAGAAACTGAACTTTTCTTTTTTGTTCCTGATGTAAGTTAATGGGAACTTTGGGAAAATATAACTTACCTTTAACTCCAGTTGACCAAGACGTGCTTGGTGCCCAAAGTTTGCTTCTTTGGTGCCACAATGAAAGTAGCTAGAAAGAAATGGAAGTCTGTGTCTGAAGCCTCTTCCCTGTGTAGTGTGTTTCATAAGGACTGGGGTAACAGCCTCTACACCCATGTAGGCCTGTATGTGTCTAATGCAAAGCCGTTTATGTTCAGGCATAGTTTGTGTAGCTCCCTGTTTGATATTCCACACACTGTTTGGATGTAGAAGCCGTACATAAGATCAGCATAACTGGCCACTGAGGCTCGGAAACGTCCCCACCCCTTTCTGGGGGAAAACTATGCTTGCAGATGACTGGAATGTCATTAGGGTCATTTATAAAATATGTCAGAAGTAGTGCACTGTCAGTTGAAGTCTGTTCAGTGTGTTGTTTTGGATGCAGCCTCTGTGAGGTGGATATATGTCCACTGTGCCTGCCATTAAATGCAAGTGACTTCATTTTGAGTCCCTTCTGTCTCTCAGCGTCAGGCTGGTTCAGTACCCCCGGTGAACAGCCAAAGGTTTCCTAACAGGTCATCTGTTTTTATCTTACACAGTGTCCACGTCAGCAAATTGCCAGTGAAATAATTTACATTTTCAATGTAAAAAAAATACAAATAAAAAATAAATAAATAAAGTAATTAATAGTGTTACGTGAAATGTTTAACTTTTCAGCTCTGTTCTAATAGCACGCTAGCTAGCATAGGCACAGTGCTCTGACAACTGACCTAGGACATGGCAGGAAAACAAGTCTGAGATCAGCAGTTTTTAAAATATTTAGTTGTTAGTACAGCAGGCCAAACAGCAACTCTTTAGCATTAAGTTATTAATTTATGCTGCTTAGTTCAAGGTATAAAGTTAGTAACACAGTTTAGCTTTCTTTGTTTTGCGGTTGTTGTTTATGCAGGACACAGGGTGTGTCTGAAATCGTGTACTTGAACAGTATGTACTCAGGTGGAGCTAGTGCGCTCTGCCTGTTTGTTAAAGCAGTACTCTCTTTCAGTGTTTGTTAAAGCAGTACTCTCTTTCAGTGTTTGTTAAAGCAGTACTCTCTTTCAGTGTTTGTTAAAGCAGTACTCTCTTTCAGTGTTTGTTAAAGCAGTACTCTCTTTCAGTGTTTGTTAAAGCAGTACTCTCTTTCAGTGTTTGTTAAAGCAGTACTCTCTTTCAGTGTTTGTTAAAGCAGTACTCTCTTTCAGTGTTTGTTAAAGCAGTACTCTCTTTCAGTGTTTGTTAAAGCAGTACTCTCTTTCAGTGTTTGTTAAAGCAGTACTCTCTTTCAGTGTTTGTTAAAGCAGTACTCTCTTTCAGTGTTTGTTAAAGCAGTACTCTCTTTCACTGTTTGTTAAAGCAGTACTCTCTTTCAGTGTTTGTTAAAGCAGTACTCTCTTTCAGTGTTTGTTAAAGCAGTACTCTCTTTCAGTGTTTGTTAAAGCAGTACTCTCTTTCACTGTTTGTTAAAGCAGTACTCTCTTTCGCTGTTTGTTAAAGCAGTACTCTCTTTCAGTGTTTGTTAAAGCAGTACTCTCTTTCACTGTTTGTTAAAGCAGTACTCTCTTTCAGTGCTTGTTAAAGCAGTACTCTCTTTCAGTGTTTGTTAAAGCAGTACTCTCTTTCACTGTTTGTTAAAGCAGTACTCTCTTTCAGTGTTTGTTAAAGCAGTACTCTCTTTCAGTGTTTGTTAAAGCAGTACTCTCTTTCAGTGTTTGTTAAAGCAGTACTCTCTTTCAGTGCTTGTTAAATCAGTACTCTCTTTCAGTGCTTGTTAAAGCAGTACTCTCTTTCAGTGTTTGTTAAAACAGTACTCTCTTTCACTGTTTGTTAAAGCAGTACTCTCTTTCACTGTTTGTTAAAGCAGTACTCTCTTTCAGTGTTTGTTAAAGCAGTACTCTCTTTCAGTGTGCGAGTGTGCAGTATCCACACAACCTCAGACGTACTATGTCCGCCATCTTTCTAACATCCTGTGACGCAAGACATCAGACCACCACTGTAAAAGTTTTGCTACTCATTTAAAATCACTGTTTACTGATGGATTTAGATATTTTTTGTGACACTGTTCTGCGTGTCTGTCTGTATATGTATTTACACAGTGTGTAGCTGTAGCTCAGAGAAGGAGGAATTTAATCATTGTTTACCTCAAAAGTAGCGCTAACTTCTGTAGCAGCAGTTTACTAGGCGTAGCTACGTACACACAGCCGACGTACCGCTTTTCACCGTTTTCTCCTCCGCTTTGAATTCCTCTGCTGCTCCGGCTGCATACTTAAAAACGTCTGCTGGTGCAGTACGTCATCCGGGGACTTTACTGCTTGACGAATACTAGGTATTCGGAGACACTAGTGATTCTCGCTCATGTACTGCTTTCGCGTAATGTTAAGTATGGAAGTACATGATTTCGAACGCACCCCCTGTCTTCCGCTAGAACTGGGTGTGGTGATGAGCCCACTCTGGATGATGTATGGCTGAACTGATGTAAAGTTCTACAGCTTATCTTGTGCACTAAACTGGGAAAAGGCGGCTATTTGAGATTTAGCCTGAGTCACCCCAAATCATATGCAGACCTTTACTTGTTACACCTCATAGGGCTAAAGAAGATAAAGTGCAAACCATGTTTTGGTTGATCATCTGCACAAATGATCAACTCTTTCTCCTGCTGGTTTTGACCTCAGCCTGCTCAGTCTGTGTCTGGGTTTCTGTAAAGCTGCTTTGGGACAGTGTCTGTTGTAAGCGATGCTGTATACATTGGATTTACTATCAGTTTATATACTTGTGAGTATCTCCTAGGATTCACAATTAAACCATATTATACAATGTGTATTAAAACACGTTCTTCTTCTGTACTGTGATGCATTTTCCAGTGAAATATAGGGTCTCTGGCCTAGGGTCTTTGCTTGTTGATATTTTGGGAGGAGGAAGAGAGGAAAATTTTGGTTAATATTATTTTTTCCAACCCACTGTCACTGTGATGTAATCAAAAAATAGTTTTGCATCACATGCTGCATCCCAGCAGCTAAAACTTTTTTTTACAAATGTCACAAGGATTATAATATAAGTCAGAAGCAACTTAACCTGGCTTCACACATCCAAGATAAATGTGGAAAAGTTCCAGCTGCTGTGGTAAAGCTCGCTGTGCTACTTTCACTTTTTTAAAAAGCAAAGTGTCCTGCCTTTCAGCCCCTTTGCTTTGTGCATTGTCTTGTCCTGACGCTGCTCAACTACTGTCAAGGTTTTAAGAGATTGTTCCTGACTCTGATTTTTGACTTTGTATTAGCGTCACCTACTGGTGAACTCCTACTGCACTATTCCATGATTGGTAGATGGGAGGAATGTATTTAAACGCAGAAAAGTCTTTTGACATTTGAAATACTGAAATAATCCTTAAAACCTCTGGTACATTATTACTGTTATACCACCCAAAACTAGAGGCAGCAAATAAAAAAGGGGAAAAAAGTCAGTTTTGATTTTAGGTTGACAAAAACATGTGTCCTGACAAAAGGTCAGAAAAGGTGAAGTAATTCAGTAAAACTTCAGAAAGATGGCTTTTTTTCTAAAATAGTTTATTTAAGTCAAACCAAACAACAGCTTCAACCTATGGTAATGTTTTGCTTATTACACATTCATTAAAGGAGTCATAGAACCTAAAGTGCCTATTAAACTTGAGAAACTGAAACTGCTTAATCTGATGTATAATCTAAGACTTCACATACAAAATTTGTAATTCTTGTTTTTTAAATATTACACTGTTCTAAAAACTAGAGCGTCAGCGGTGTGCACTGTGGATTAAGAAGCTCTGCGATCCTGTGTCTTCTGGCTCTGGCCTGATGGGAAGGAAGAATCGCAACGCGTACGCCAGACTCCTTCTGGTCATGCTGAAGAGAGGAGTCCTCGAGGGCCCGTTTACACACAAGCCTGAAGCAGGCAGCCTCAAGACTTTACCAACGTACATGGTAAATTCTTCCAGACGGGACACTTCTGCTATACCTATGTCTGTTCTTTAAAACTGCATAAATGTTTGGAATCACCAACAAGGTTGATTGCAGGATGAAGCATTCTAATATCCCAGCCCTTCACTATGAAGGCGTTTCAGATAAATTGCAGATAAACTGTAGAAACAAAAAAACTACAAACAGATAAATAAAATAATTCATAATACAAAAAATAATTAGACCACATCATTACTTAACTTCTTGTTGTTGCCCAAAAAACTAACATACATGTTGATGCTTTACTGTGTGCTTATAGGTGGACTGGTAACCTGTCTAGAGTGTTGTGTCCCTTCCACCCAACAAGCGCTATGATACTCCCCAGCACACAGGAGGATAAGATTTATTAGGAGGAACAGATGAATTAATATTCACTGTATTTATTTAAAAACTGAAGCTATTAATACGACTGGCTGTGTGGTTCTGGGTACGGGGTTTTAATAGATGTTATGGAAGCTTTGCTTGTGATCATTGTCATCATTTGGGTCATTTGCCTCAACAGTCCATCTACTTTGATGAACCGCTGGTGGCTAGGCCTCGGGGACAGAGCTCCGCCGTGCTGCCAGACTGGGTGTCCGGCGAGTTGGGTCATGTAGATGACACATGGTCCGGTTTACTCAAAGACTCTTCTTCACCCCTTCCAAACGTGCACAGGTATGACGCTTAATCAGTTTCATTGAATGTAATTAAATTAAAGCAAACATTATAAACACACATGACAACAATATATACAAAAACTAACAGAGGCAGCTTCTGGCTAAGGGGGGGCATTCTTTTAGTTTTAAACATTTCAGCACAAACAGATCAGTTTTATAGGACAAAAAAGTACAAAAGTTTTAGGCACCTGAGTGTGATGTGTAAAAGCCTTTATCTTAACAATAGGTGTATTTCACCACATGTTTAAGTAAGTGTATTTCACAGGTGTAATTAAGCCAAAATACAATACAAGGTATGCATTAATATATCTTATTTAAAAAGAAGTAGATAATATCTTGTGTAGTTTAGTAAACTTTAGTTCCAGATTTCTCCTGATTTAGCTTAATGAAGTACTGTCTGGAAAAATAGCTTTTTTTTTACAGTACTGTACATATGCACATTGCATAAATTGCACTATAAATAAACATATTGTTGCTGTCCAAGGTTGCTGTTTTTGGCCTATTAAGTTGCCGTTTTGGAGAAAAAGGTTTTGCTGGTTTTTTCTTTTGTTTTGTTTTTGGGTTACTGTTTTTTTTTGGGGGGGGAGGGGGACAGTGATATACATATGCCATAAATGTATCAGAATTTGCATCAGTGTAGCAGATTATTAGATTATTGTTAATAGTAATGCGATGTTGTGCTTTATTAATTTTATTGATTGAGTTGGGAAGCAAAGATATTCAGCTTTCTGTCCACTAGAGGGGAACAAATCAAACTCTTGAGTGCAGAGAATGTCTGTTACTGTGAATGAGAAGCAGCTTTTTTTATATACAGCTGTTTTATTTGGGGCATCCATTGTTTTTGGGTCAAAGTGAGAATTTATGGCTAAATATGGCAGGTGGAGGAGGGAGCACGAAATAAAACAGGTCTTTAAAAAAGTGTGAAGCTATATAACATTACAATTTACTCTGTATTGAAAAAGGTTAGAGAAAAGTTAAACAGGTAGAACTATTTCACGGTTCCTGTAAGCAGCATTAGGTGAGTGATTTTATAATCTGTGTTCATCTTGAGTGTCGAGAGAGAATTCGAAATGCAGAAACTTTGATACCACTTAAAAACCAACATCCAGGTCGATGCAGAATACAACAGAAGCAAAAAGTCCCTGCTAGCACTTCACCATTGTCTGTAGCCTCAGGTTTTAAAACAGTGAAAGTAAAATATTTGCTGTAACCTACATACTGTCATCATTTTAATGAGTTGATTTTGGGGTAACTGCTCAGTTTGTCCTTTTGGCAGCAGATTCTATCAGTAATAAAATGCATTTTTATTATTAAATTATAGTTGTATGTTTGCTTTGTTTATTTAAAAGCATAAATAAACAAGTGAATAAAAAAAAAAAGTTTTGTTTTCATTTTCCGGCAGTACATGTTTTAAATTTCCATTTTGCTTTTGGTCAGGCGTTTTTATTTCAGTTACAAAAAAACAATTCAATTCAAACAAAGTAATTTAAAAAAACTATTAATAGGTAATGTTGTGAAACTTATTAGAAGCTTCACAGAATATGAAGCGCTGGTGGATACGTCCTTCCACATTGTGCATAGAGATGCTGCGTTACCTGTACTGTCTGTTTATTCCAGTTTTTGGGGGGGAAGTGGATTGCAAGATAGGAGATTCCTTTTCTACTCGCTATTCAAACGTTTGAAAAGAAACAGTATCCAGTAGCCTCATGCAAGGTAATGGTTTATGAATAGAATTAATGAGTCGGAGCAGCTCTTTATATGAAGGAGACGACCTTGACCACTTCCAAAGAGCCTCATTAGGCCCATAACAAGTAGCATTTGATTAATCTGCCCAGTGTTTTCCCATCAACTGACTAACCCCCTTTCATTGTTTGCAGTGGAGGGAGTGTTGTGCTTGGCCTGATTAAACACTTCTCTATTAGAGTCCAGTTCTAACACGTTCTGTGTGTCAGCAGTGTTGTGGATATTGCCTGTGACGGCTGGCCATTTAGGAGCTTTAATGATGTGCTGGATGTAATGACTCTGGGTTTTTTCATAGCAATTAACGAAGAGCGGGAGGCGATTCTTGGTGGCTGGATATCCGGATTAGCATTAGAAAGCGAAAGAACACAGGAGCCGACGATATTGGATCGCGCTGCACGCGCTGGGGCATTCAGAGGAGAGAAACAGGCTCTTTAATGCATTATTTAATCCGTCTTTTCATCTGCGCCTGCGGTCGGCACTCGCTTGTTGTCGGACGAGTGTTACTGGGAAGAGATGGCTCTGAGGTGTTTTATGGGGAATCTTCTAAGTCTGTCGTTTAGCCCCGGTCACTGGACCCCGTTTTAGCCAGCGTGTGTGAGTGAAGTAATGAAAATGTGCTCAGTTATCAAATAATTGCCTGCCAAAAGAACCTAATGCTAAATATCAAAACCACATCTTGGACCGGTGCTTAAGGCTTAGATGTGTAAGTTAGCCATGTCCAAATTTCATTCGCATTTGCAAGTGCTCAGACGTATAAAATCACTGATACGATTACCTTCTGACACCCTATAAAGACTAACCGCCCATATAATGGAAAACCTGAATAATGGTGTTCATGTACGGAAACTAAGCTGCAAAAAAGCCTACAGCAGTTAAGCTCCACCCACTATAACACTAAACTTACATGAACTTAAATCATTTGAGTGTGAGTGCATGCCTAGCATCGCCCTTCTGCCTTCCTTTTCTCTCAGCTGCCTGGTTTTATTTTTTTTATTCATTATCTTGAGCTTTTTATGATGCTGTGGCTATATACTTTATACATTCTGCGTCACACAAGGGGATCTTTGAGGCCGTCTGTCATGATAACGGGAAAATATTAAGCTTAACGTTTATCGTTTAAAAGGAAATTCCATCTCTTTCTTTTGCCGCTGTGTAATTAGATGGATTAAGATGTAAACAGTCATTCATGGTGGTTTGATGTGAAATGCTCAATTCTAGTGAAACTCACCATATCAGGATGGTTATTTTGTGGTCACAGTATTGAAGATGAGAAGCAGATGTTTGAAGCTTTAACTGTCTCTAAAAGCTGCATCACAGAAAGATTAAAAAGATATTAAAAAGAAATAAATAATTAAAAATGTTTAGCCAAATACCTGAGACAGGCTTTGGCATAAAACATAGATCTTCTAAGTCCTTGAGTAGCACAGAAGTCACTGATCATTTCTGATGATTACTAAAATTTAGGTTGCGGGTAGGGCTTAGTATCACCACTGATTTCCCGAATCGATTCGATCCCGTTTCACAAGGTTCAATATTGATTCATTTAGGGATATTTCAGTTACAATAATATGTTTTGTTTGAATATGAAAAGAGATTTTCAGAGAACTGATGTAGTAAATGTACAAGGAACACTCAACCTAGCATTACTAAAAACATTAGTGTTTATGTGTTTATATTAGAGATGGAAGGATCGATCGGCTATGTATCGGTATCGGCCAATTTTTAATCAAAATAAAAAAATTAAAATCCCAAGAGCCTAATTTCTGTATTTCTAGCTGGCGTTTCATCCAGGAAGAGGAGACCTCCTCTGGCCAGCTCCCTGCAATGCTGTAATGCTAATTTTAAAGGTCGATCTCGATCTCAATATCTGATTATTCATTGAAAAAGCGTTTTTTTAACAAACCCCTAGTTGCGGGCATCATGACATGATCATAAAGAAAGTTAAGTAGCTGTGTTTTGTCTAAAGTGCATTTCACATCAACAAAAACAAAACAAATCTAATTAGAGGAGTTAGTGGACTTCCTGGAAAAAAGCATTAAATGTTAAATATTTTCTGTTATTAGAGATTCTGTAGTGGCAGATGTGATCACACCTGTGTTATTTTAGCTTTCCAGCATGTAGAATAAAGAAGGCGCACCCCTGTAAGGTGTCTTTTATCCTTCATGGTGTCTCCAGTACATGTTTTGTTTGTGAATTTAGCTCTTATTTAGTTCTTAATTAACTTTCTGTGCAGACGTTCATATGTGGTTTGCAGTTTGGAAATATTTCCTCGTTCATTTTGTAGTGTTCAAACCTGCGTTACTGACTGGGCTCCTCTTCATGTACATAAAGAAAAAACTTGTAGCCTTGCTGTGTGACCTTACTGATAAGCAGCTGGATGCTGCTCCAAGGAAAGGTAGCTAAGGAAAGACCCCCGTAATTACAGCCTTTTCAGCTGCCCTGAGAGCTCCAGTCAGGAAAGATGACGCTCTCTGAACTCAGACAAAATCCTATTAAGCCGGCTGTTATGGCTGCCACTAAGCTGCAACAAACACAGTACACGGATAGCTCAGCAAAACAGGTGAAAGTACTGTCTCGCCCGTGTGGAGTGAGACTATTGAAGTGTTTTCTCTCTTCTGATTCACTTGCCCGAAGCCGTTAGCTGCAGACCACTTCAAACGGATGAGTAATGTTTAGTCATAGCAAGAAGAAACACTTCTGACAAATACTTCCAACTCCTGCGCACGTCTTACGAAATTGCACGACTCGCCTTTGTTTTTGCACTTGAAGATCTGGAATCTCCTCGGCCACAGTTCAGTGGTAGGCTGCCTCGAGTTTAATACGTCACTTGCCTGGGATGAAAGCATTCCCCAAAACCGCTCCATCTCTGAGCCGAGAGCCAGAAATCACAAAGCTCTGGTCTGGCCACTCCATCTCCTTAGACGTCTCCATAGACTTTGTAGCCAAAATCAAGTATTTATCAGCGAGTGAGATATCTCTGATTGTGAACTGCGTGAACCCACTTTGTACAGTGTAGTTTCAGTTATTGTTTAAGTGCCGTCACTTATGCTACTTTTTCAGAAAGTTCTCTTTTCTGTGTGCCTAAACCAAGCCCTGTTTAACTTTTTGCCCTTGTTAAAGTTACAGTTACTGGCAGTATTTATAAAAGAATGGAGTAAGTCGATTACTTACTTCCTCGAAATGCAGATGCAGATTTGAAACTTTCTAATTGACAACACATTTGCTATGGTAAGTCAGTCCCACCAGGGTCTTGTAGGCTTCTTTGAGGTTAATGCGGCTAAAATGCTTTATTTTGGGGAAGCTTTTGTCGGTGTTTGCAGCAATTTTGCATTAACTTGTTTCACAGAGGGGAGTTAACTATACTGTGGAAATTTGTAGGCCTGGTGCAAATAATTTCAGTACTCAGGTATTTTTTTTATTTTGAGTATTTGTTTTCTGTTTTTAAATATAAACTTTAGACCTCAGCAATATGCTGGAACACTCTCTTGCAGTGTTTCCCATGGATTCAGTATACTTACTGAGGTACTGAGGTGGGAAGCAGCGAGACAGACATTTGTGTCACAACTGTTGAGAAGAGGTCGTTGCCCCAACAGCAGCTGTTAACATATCAAGTTTATTATTGATATTATGGAAGAGCCTTCTAGCCTAACGTTGCATATATTATCCAGTGCACTCTGTGTTACTGGTTGTGCAGAGTTTATATATATATATATATATATATATATATTAGGGCTGGGTGATAAAACGATAATTATCGCGAAATAACATTTCCTCGATAGAAGAAACAACACAATGAGAATAGCGCCAAGAATAGAACCAATCAACTAAAGTTCCAGCCATGTCATGTTTGGTTGAAGCACACAGCTCAGAGTGTAGGCGTAGTGGCAGTTTAACCAGTTTGGTTAACCAGTTTTAACCAGTGGCAGTTTTAGTTTGGATACTGCAGGCGTCACAGTCGAGCAGAGAGAATAAAATAAAGAGAACATGATGACAGAAAACGTTAACCACTACTAAAAGAAACATGTTACACGTGTAAATAATCTTCAAATAATCTGCTAAAATAAGCACATAAAAACAAGTAAACAGGTGCTGTCTTGCTGCTGTGTTGACAAAGCACTACGCGATGTTTGAGCTTCAAGTGCTACTATATACACAACGTGTATAGCAGTTTTACTGTTGTGATCATCTCCACAGTGCAGAGCTGACAGAGCACCACACTGTTGTGTTTCTGTGTGAAACACTCCCACAACTTGCACGCGAGTGTTTGTAGCTGCCGCTTGCGCTCCGGATAAATCCATGCTTTTAGTAGGCGCAGACATCTTTGCGACACATTGATGCATGTTATGCTAATCAACGTAATTTCGTAATCGATAAAGATAAATATGTATATTGTGTGTGAGTTCGAGTGAGAACGCTGAGACAAAGCTGACTTTATAACCAAAAATCCCGAGTAGGGAAACTTTATTTTCTACCGAAAACAGAATCGCTAAACCAACTCCCCATTAGATCAGACAGAGAGTCGACTCACAGCTATGAGTGAACATAAACAGAGTCGGATCTTAAAGGCCGGATCTTAAAGGGCCAGCAACTGCCTGCTTAACACAGTGTCTGTGTGTGAATACTATTTATATTAATACTGCCCCATATATATATGTGTGTGTGTGTGTGTGTGTGTGTGTGTGTGTGTGTGTGTGTGTGTGTGTGTGTGTGTGTGTGTGTGTGTGTGTGTGTGTGTGTGTAATGTTCTATATTACATTTGTCTATCTTCTGATAGAAAATAAATCAGAGGATAAAAACAATTTAACAAAATGTAAATTTTGATATCTTCACTTCTCACTTAAAGTAAAAAGGTGATACTAGTGATTTGAATTATATCGTGATATATATATATCGATATCGACTGATATATATATATACACACACTTTTTTTTTTGATACTTATGACTGACTGTTGAACGACTGTTGTCACTCATTTAACCTCGTTCTAACAAGCAGAGACCAGCATAGCAGACTAATTGATTGAGCCACTTTATTGTTTTATACTGTTTTTATGTCCTACAGGAAACAGCTAAGCGTTATTAATAAGCACCATATATCTTCAGAATATACAGTACATTTAGAAAGGATGTGCTTAAGAAGCAAAATTAAGTTATGTTAGTAGAATATACAGTATCTCTCTGTGACTCTAAACTAGACCTGAGTGATATCTAAAAAAATGACACAATATTTTCATGTTAAAGAAGTCAACTTTGGGGATTATGTAGTGGCAGATATGATCATATCTGTGTTTTCTGTGGCCTCCCAGCATGTAGCATAGAAGATGCACACTTGAACATAATTGTGGAAGCTGATTTACATGTTTAATGCAAAATTTATGTGATGTTTGGACAAATTTGCAAGCCCTTGCAAGTGTTTCTGTGACTGGTTGAGTGTACATTAGGAGATATTTTAAACCAGTAAACAATACTGCTATAATGATGTGTTCACATTATTTGATTGTCAACGTGTCTGCTTGAAGATTGTTGACAGTTCTCTGTGTTATGCAGCTTTCTCGGTCATGTTAGTCTTGTAATGTTCCCCACAGCTAACATCTAACATTCCATCATTGTAATTTACAGTTTACTAGTCTACTGCTGTTCATTTAAACACGTAGTGCACAGAGTGCAGAACTAGCATATCCAAATTATGTTATAGATTTATTTGCAACTGAAATGGTTTTCTCATATTTCCCAGTGGGTAGCGCTTGTCACCCCACAGCAAGAGGGGCCTGGGTTTGATTGCCTGGGTTGCGTCTGTGTGTAGTTTGCATGTTCTCCCTGTGTCTGTGTTGGTTTCCAGTCCAAAGACATGCAGGCAGGCGAGTTGGAGATGCTGGATTGCCCCTAGATGTGTGTGTGTGTGTGTGTGTGTGTGTGTGTGTGTGTGTCTGCCCTGTCCAGGGTATTTCCCGCCTTCCTCTCAGTGCAGTAGGCTTCAGCACCCCCTTGCAACTCAGAAGGTGAAGCAGTTTGAATGATAAATAAATGAATGAGCGAGTGAAAACACTTTTGTGCAGGCCACATTTTATGTTGTAGATTTTGTCGCATAGCGAATAAACTAAATATGATATTGTGTATATTGTGTAACTCGCTATGTAATGAAGTAATTACATGTAAATAGTACATCAAAACGACAGTAACGCCTTAAGACTTCTAAGGGTTAAGAGCAAACAAGGGTGTGGAATGCTAACTGTGGGGAATGTTGTACAGACCATATAGAACCTCAGTGCTCTGGCACTGTACAGTCTTACTCCAGCCAAGCTTTAACCGTAGGAGACAGAGCTCTAGCAGAGGCCATGTGCTTGCGTTTAGCCATGTGGGCGAACGCTCTGTGATTCAGAGATTCCGTCCTTTCAGACATTGCATAGCAGGAATGGCTGTATGGGAAGAAGCTTGTTCTCTGTGTTGGAAGTCTGGCCTTCCTCGACGACATTTAAACTCGTCCTTTTGAAACAAGGCCTCTCAGCGAGAGCAGACGGCATCAAAGACTGTGCACAAGTTTTGTGTTTGTGAGTCTAGCTTCACTTGGAAAGTTTGAACTGGAACTGAAGTCTGGGACCTGATTTGGATACGATCATTAAAGGCGTTCAGATCAGAGGCCCTGGTCCTGCTGGAGAAGATTGCAGCCGGCCCTTTCATGTCTCGCTCTCGTTTAGATTAGATGAAAAAGGGCCGAGCTCGTCAACTCCCTTGTGATGTGGCCGTGTTTGATGTGGCCCTGTCACTCACTATCGGTCAGGTGCTGATGACGAAGCGTTTTTTTTCCCTATTTGACTGTGGATTTCATGATAAACGCAGAATTTGTTAAAAAAAAAAAAAAAAAAAAAAAAAATATATATATATATATATATATATATATATATATATAAATATATATATATATATATATATAAATATATATATATATATATATAAATATATATATATATATATATATATATATATATATATATATATATATATATATATATATATATATATATATATCTTAGTTTCCCCCCCTAGATTTAATTCAAGATAACACCATATCTAAACTCTTTAACCTCAGGTGATCACCTATCCTGCTTTTTGTGAAACAGTCCTGGGAATTGTTTGCTGCTCAAACATAACTTGTCTCAAGTCACACCGAGGCAAACATTGCAGAGTTCCTGCGATAATATTGTATCCTGACTCAAGTACCATGATGATATTGGATTGTGGTGCCTTTGGTTACTCCTACGCCCAGTAGTGAACTGAAAGGGTTCACTCTACCTTGCCTCTCAAGCACTTACAGGTATTACAGTATGTTAGAGCACTTCTGTTGATCCATTCATGATGAAATATTTAGCTGATTTCTGATATTGAACTGATTGCTAGCTATAATCCTAAACTGGTCAACTATAACAGAGGTCACCAATAGGCGGGCTGCGGTCCAGGTCCAGACCCAGATGTCCAAACTGATAATCTATTGAGAAGGATTTAAATTTGTCAGTGTTTTTTTAAGCGGCTGAACTTTTCTTGTCCTTATGGTATACTGCCTTTTTGCAGCGCAGTAAACTCACAGACCAATCACGTGCGTTGTAAGATCACCAGAAGCGCTCCTCAGCCAATCAGATCTGTGCAGATTCGGAAGTGCAGCCACACACACACACACACAGGTGAGGTACAAAGTGAGAAGCAGCAGTTGGAGAATAAAGCGAGTCAGAGAATAAAGCGAGTCGGAGAAAGGCTCATTCAGATGGCGTACTCTTTAAACTTTTATTGACTTTTTCCATAAATAAACACTTTAAGATGCACTCTTTTTCAAAAGCATTCTGTTTTAAAAAAAAAACCCAAAAGCTTTTATTTGAAGTTTTATAAATTATTATATGTAAATATAGTTGAAATATACTGAACGGTATGTTTTTTTTGCCTTTCAGTTGCTGATGGCATGAAATGCTGATAATATGCTGATAGGCTACTTCAGTATACAGGATATGGCACTCAGTGATATAAAAGAAGTTAGAAATGATGACAGTCCGGACCTTGGCCTGAGGACATCTCCTCTAACTGGACCTTACTGAATACTACTTAAATACCCTTGATCTATACCTTTTGGTTTCTGCTAGAATTCTCACAGTATTAATTAATTCTACTGGCTGATGTTGATTGTGTTGTTACTGATACAGAAATCTTTTTATCAGTTGGGTCCTTTTCACAATTCACTAACAAATAGATTGTCACTTTTTACTGATCCAGACCCAGACCTAACCAAACCTTTTCAGCAACTAGTCTCAGTTTCTGTGTGGACTCTTCTGTGTCTGACCACCAGGTGGTGCTCTCAGCTTAGCTGCAGCTGTCCCAACAGTTGGTCTCTCCATGGGAAATGGTGTGACCGCAGTTAGGTGTAGGAGTAGGTCAGCCAGCGCAGCCTTCCAAGCCCTACGTGCTCATTTCATGCTCTCACATGTCATGTTACTTATAGACCCGGCTTAAACACGCATGGCTGTTCTGACGCACTGTTTGTTGTGTTTGGCATGCCTCTGGGAGTCCTGAGAACAGAGTGAGCGAGCGAGGGAACGAGTGAGAGCTGCTGAAGCCCAAAGCTGTCTGCCCTGTTGACTCAGCATGGTTATGCTTATGCTCATTTCTTAACTCTGAGGGGATTTTCTCCCACTCTCTCCCCAAGAGGAGGTGGGCTGCTAAACGCGGTTTGGGTAATTGTCATTATTCCACTGTTTCTCGTGTGAACCTCCCCTCCTCTGGCTTTCATCCCCCGCTTGTTCTTTCTCTTGTTTCCTCCCTCACACTCTCTCTTTTAACCCCCGCTTCAACTGGACATCTGGGTCCAGAGTGAGGACATGAGAACGTTTTAACCAGACGCTAACCATCGCCAAGTGCGACAACAGCCATAACATCGCCATGGCCAGCTGTAAAGCACTTCTGATGTGTTGCTGAATAAATTATTTTTTTTTTATATGTGTATATAAATATCTATATGAGGCACAATACATTTGCAGCATACTGCATAATAACGAGTTGTCTCCATGCCATGAAGCCTTTTTCTGTGGCCTGTTTAGAGGCCAAGTTAAGCAGGGGGGTGTCCACTCTGGCCTTGCCTCCAGGTGCTAGGCTTCTGAAGTGAAAGGGGGAGGGGGGTCCGCATATGTTTCCTCTCAGAGGACTTGGAGATGCGGTCTGGGCCCAATATCAGCACCTGGAGGTCAAGACACTTCAATCAAGCCGCCGAGCCCGCACCTTGCCACTCCTGCGTAGACCTGGCCCCTCAGAGCTCTTTGATCTGCCCGGCCCCGGCCCCCTCTTGCATCTGATTCAATTATCCCCGTCCACCTGTTAACGGCCAGCCGCCAATCACAATGACTTTCCCTCATTTGCTGCCTCAAAGGAAGGAGTGATTATGTATGTGTGTGGTTGTTTTTGTGTACTTTCAGGACAAAAGTGTCCCAAATCTGGAAGAAAACCAAAGTAAAAAAGAGGCAGTGCCAGGCCTAACAAAATTAACAAAAGCAGCATGCTTTATTTCTGTTTTGACTGTACGTAGTTAGGTTGGGGTCTGCACTTAGAAGACTTTTAGTACTTATCACTATTTACCAATACATTTGGGTCCACAGATCTGAGACCAGGGGTGAAAGTGCTTCTATTCTACAATCTTTTCTAAGTTAGTACAGAGTTCTTAATAAAAAAAATGGTATCATCAACAGTTGAAGTGAAACGTAGACTCTTTCTTGGTGTTTGATATGTCCTGCTTTTGCTTTAATGACAGTGTGCATGGAGTCCATATGTTGGTGCAAAAGTCTCTGATCAGTTGATCAAATCCACCTGAGAAACATCAGAACATGTGTTTTCAAATAAAAGACAAAAGAGCAAGTCTGGCATTTTTAGACAAAGACCTTTAACACTTCTTTTTTTAAGATTCTAGAACTCACTGTTGTTTATTTCTAGGTTTAAACATAAAGCAATATCCAGATTTTCAACATGGTTGTAGATTTTGTACCCTACATTCTAAAAAGAATAAATCATTTTGTGAACTTAATTCAGTTATGCTTCACATTTCCATTCAGTCCAATAATTTAGTGCCAGTAAAACAGCCTTTGTTACCTCAGCTTGAAGTTGAACTTGTTGATGGAACAAAATTATAGTTGCATTGCATTATTTGAGTTTAATTAATGTTTTCATTCATTAATTTAGTCTATTATATGTAAACAGTTACTTCAACAGAACACAACACTTATTTCAGTCCTCTAAACTTGTTGGTTCTTTTTTATTTTAGGCTGTGAAATGATTAAAATAATTACTCAGAATTAGTCACATTAGTTTGTTAGTTAATCACAATTAATTACACTAGTCCTGTTTGCAGGAATTTGACTTTAAAGGAAGTTTGTTTTTGTTTTTTTCCTGTAACTGTGCAGTTTGCTGTTGATATATAAGCAGACAAAATAAGCTTCATCAATAATTCAAGCTTTCAGTCATTTAGCTTGAGCCTGAACATAAAATCTACATGAAAATAAGGTTTCATAGTTTTAATTACTGACCTTCTTGATCTCTATGAGAACAACACAGGCTGCATGTTGTAACTCCTCTGTGACTCTGTTTTCGAACTCCTCATATCGCTCTACTGTGCCTTGCTTCAGCAGGAACTGTAGCTTCCCTTTTTACTGTTGCATTTGTTTGTTTGCAGCTTTTTACTTTTATCCTTGGTTCTCCCACAAGCACTGACTAGTACACTCTGCTGAGTGTGTCCACTAGTTCTAATGTCAGTGATATTACCGATATTGCCCTGTTGTGTTACGTCTGTTGTGTTAGACGACTCTTCAGACTCGTTTTACTTCCATGACCAAATTCACAGCTTTGTAAAAGCTCAAAGTAACTTAAACTAAGGTGAGCTACCAGCAGCCACTAAAAATCTGTACAGCTTACAGTGAACAGCTGGGCTTCAGACTGGCACGGTTTAAGTTGGCAGGATCAAACCAGAACAGCGTGTTAACGATGAAGGAAAAAAACTTAAAACCACTAATACACTAATAAAACAAACTGATATATGTGCTTGTTCTTTCCTGGATATGGTGAGGGTTTTTTTAAAAATTCATACGCACCTTTGGCTCTGTCATTTGCCAAGCGTGGATTAAGTCTAGTCTTGGCTTAAATTGCAATGCCAATAGTGATTCACCCCAGAAAATCCTTTTTTTAGTCCCAGTTTAGGTCTAATCCATGTCTGGGAAACTGGCCACAGGTTTTCTTTGTTTTGAGCATGACAATTTTTACATTTCTGTATCAAAGGTTGATGTTTTTATTGGGCTACTCCTGCCCACAAATAAATATGCATTATTTTAGTACAATATATACAACACTAAACAAACCTCCTGAAGTGTTGTGAATGAGGGCACCCTCTTCTGGTCAGGGTGGTGTAACACAGCTCGTGCATGCTCTAAAGGCTCCACAAGAGCTCTACAGAGAGACACTGCATTTTTTCAACATTTCTGCAGAATTAAATGGTTTAGGTATAAAATGCTTTGTTCTGGAGAACCTTGCAGAGTTTACAGTGGAGGTGATGAGGACCAGACATGTGAACTGCTTAATGCTTAAAGCTCCCTCGCAGAATGTCTGAGACATGGTTTTATGTTTTGTTTTTTTTTTTATTACAATGTTGGTTTATAATTTATTTTACACTATTCATGGTGGAGGGATTCTTGGGAAGAGTGTTCAAAGATAAAAATAGTTCCCAAAGAAAATGTTTTTTTTCTTCCTCAGATTTACCATCTTCATTATAAAAGCTCAAAAGGCACATCTAGGTTCACTGGTGGTTTTAGATAGTAAATAATATTCCTGGTTTCTATGGCCTCCACTGTAAAGACGTTTCTCTACAGTTAATAATTCCACATGAAGCCACTTTGAGTGACTTTGTTTACATCTCAGTCACTGAATAACGCACGTTTTGAAAAAACAGCTAAATTCCCCTTTCAAGGCTAATCTGAATTATGTGGGTGAAAACGCAAACTGAAAAACAAACAGCATATGTCTCCACTGAATTTTGACTTTTTTGTTTAATTTAATTAATGAAATGTACACAAAGTCATTTAGAGTGGTGTGAGGTGGAACTTATAGACTCAGGTATCTTTACAGTGGTGGAAATACAAAGCAGAAATTGCAGTGTTGGTCAGTGAACCCCGGTGTCTTCTGAGTTATCCATGAGATGCTGATGATTAAAAAAGCAGTAAATCTGTGAAAAATATTGGCTAATTTTTGGCTGCTATTTTGTTTCAAAACAACCTGCAAGTACCTTTACAAATATGTTAAAAAGGCTACAATCGTAGCTGTTCTTTTAGGAAAATCTATATATATTAAACTCTTTTGTCTGTTGTAAACCAGTGTCTCTGTATTCATAATCATTGTATGCAATTTTGTTTTATTTTTTATTGGGGTGTGGGAGGTGGTCAGGTAGCTGTGGACGTCTGCTTCCTGTCACCACCACTGTGAACATTTCTGACTCTGAATTTTCTCTATAACAGAGCATTTCACATTAAACCTCTCTGAAAAACTTTGTTTACATTTTACTGTTTAATTAAGCAGATGTTTTGAACAAGTGGTGGACGCCCCCTTAAAGAAAGTGCCTGTTTCATACTGTCATGTAGCCCACTTTCTCTTCTAGATTTGCCTAACCAGAGATTACTTTAATTAACTGATGTTAGTGTGAAGCATTTGTAATTAACTCATGAACACATTCTTAATGAGCCTCTAAACTGAAATCGCCATGCCTGTCAAACTCTGCGCCATGGTCTGGTGTGAACTTGTTACCGTAAGCTGATCACAAAAACCCAGTGGACCAGGTGATCTGAATATGCTTTGTGTGTTAATCACCACATATTAAGGGGAAGTCGAGGCAGATGCAGAGCAGGGCCCAGCACATGATTGTTAGTGCTGCAGAAAGGCTTTGAACCCCCATTTGTTTCTTTGAGGGACTGTAAACTAAAGGCCATCTGACATGAGAAGAATTGATGTAAATCAGATGTAGGCGTTTGGAGTCTGTATGTGAAAGGTGCAGATGGCTTTTTGGATTTAGCCGTGATCCTGGTGTTTTGAGGAACGGTGATGATGATGATGAGGAAGCTGGGATCTTCTGGCTGAAGTTTGTCTCTTTGGCTGGTCAGTCTATTACTCTTTTTTGAGTCGTGCAGATGTTTGGAAGGCATGATTTCCATGGAGAACTATTATTTCAATTATTGAAAGTTCAGCTAAAAAAACCCAAACTTGATTTTTGTTTTGCTTTCAGGAGGAAGAATCTTTTTGGCGATAAGAGTCCATCCAGACCCTTGTCCTCTAGTCCTCTTCAACACACTACAGAGGAGGACAAAATGGTAAGCAGTCTTTTTTAAGAAACAGTTGTTGTCATCATCTTTGATGCACAGAAATGTATTATTTGGAAATTGTGTTACTTTGTTTAATTAAGGCGTAATGCACTTCTCTGAGAGATCATCCAAAATGTCTAGTTATCTAGTTAAGCTTTTACTCAATGTAGGTGCCATATGGCAATACCTAATGAATTAGGTATTAGGTAATTAATCTTTACCAGGGATGTTATAGTTTTTATATTTCATTAATTTTTATTTTCATTTATTTTTTTTATTAATTTTTTTTTTTGGTTTCAACTTTTACTACTTTTAGTTGTATTTCTATTTTCTGAAAAGTAATAATTAAGTTTTTGTTTAATTTTATTTTTAGTATTATGTTGTGATAACGCTGTGATGGATATTTTATAGAGCTAGAGCAAATTTAACAGAACATGTGACTGAGTAAACTGTGGTAACCCTGCTGACTACACACCAAAAAGTATTTTCTCTAATATTGTACACTGTATCTGATCTCTAGTATCTGATCAATTGCCCCACTGTTATAATCCGAACTTCATTTTTGCACACACGTAACAAATAGAGGTCTAACTTTTGAAGTAGTCTTAAAATGTGTCTATACTTCAGAATTCGTACACAACAACCTGTCAGAGGTCAGTTTAGTTTAACTGAGTTTACATTTATTAAAAATATATAAGTTACAGTTGTCAGATGTGTCAATTACTGAAATAACAGTCCCTAGTTAATTATTGCTGCATTGTTAATGACTCTCTGTAAGGTTTAGGTTACTTGTAACAATTGGGTCTTTGAGCTCTCTCTCGGGACTGGACTGCTCATGAACTCCGAACACATTCTTCTCATTCCTCAGGGCTACTGATAGAGATTTTAACACATGGCACTGTTGAATTGCAGACTTTTAATCAAGCAGGGATTTCTGTCCATGGTTCTCCATGTAATGTGAGGCTCTAGCCCATGTTGGCTTTAGCCTGGAGAGAACCCTGTATTTCCTCTTACTCCTCTTAACTTTCAACAGCATTCTTGGGCTTTAGAAGTAGAGAGCTTTATTTGAAATTTCCTAGTTTCTCTTCCACCTTGTGAAGAGACCAACCTGATGCTTGCAAAGTAATCTTAGATAAGTGTTTCCTCAGGAAATGGTAATATGAGTATGAGTTTGGGGTCTTGTAGCAAAAGTGGAGCCCCTGGAATCGCCAAGTGGAGGAGTTTGCTGCAAGAGTAGAGTAAAGGAGTAAAGTGGAAATGGTGTGGAACAGCCAGACATCTGGAGCATCAAGGCCTCTCTCGTTCTCTTTCTCTCTCTCTCTCTCTCGCTCACATATGCTCTTGTTTCCTTTTATCTCTCACACTCATGCAGTGTTTGGTCATAAGTATTTGGACACCTGACCGTTGGACCTATGTGAGCTTGTAGGTCTGCATATTCTAAAAACCTGGGCATTAAATGGAGGTATTTTGCCCTTTGCGACTATAATAGACTCTACTTATCAAGGAATGTTGCTTTGTGCACAGGGCCACAGTAATGCTGGGACAAGAACAGCCTTCATCAGACTCTTGCCACAAAGCTGGAAGCATGTAAAAATGTCTTTGGCAGCGTTAACTTTACTCTTCACTGGAATACCAGCCCCAGAACATTATTCCTCCTCCACCAAACTTTACTATTGGCACTGTGTATTGTAGTATGCGCTATTCCCTTGGCATCCAGCAAACCCAGATTTGTCAGACTGAGTGATATTAAAGTGTGTTTCGTTACCACAGAGAATATCTTTCTACTGTGATGTTGTGCCTAGTGATGTTAGGTATGTGTGCACCTGCACTGCCACAGAAACTTAAGGAGGTTCCTGATGCACAGTTCTTGTGGTGATGTTTTTCCAGAAGCTCTTTGGAATTGTAGTCAGTGATGCAGCAGAGGACACAGCACAATTTGTGTGGTCCTCAGTAGGACCTGATCTACTTCGAGTCTTAGGCTATGCAGATTGAGAGAAGGGACAGGAAACTTTTTACATTAGGCCCAAATCTACTGACTATTGTTTTTTTTAGTTGTTGCTAGTGTGTGTTAGCAAGAAGTTAGTAAAGAGCAATAGCAAACATGTTTTGGCTGATTAACATCTGGTCTCAATGGAAAACTGTGTAAATTTGAATAGCTCCTTAAATCATTGAATATCTCATTATTAGCACGGTTTGAACATCTTCCATGATAAATTAACATTAATATTGTTTAAGAACCATATGGCTTAGTAGAATTCTTTAGGAAGACTGAGTGGCCCTTTTAAAAACCGTGAGCCTGTAAATGCTTGTTGCTGCTCTCTTTAGCCGTTTGTTGTGTTAAAAAAGCTGGTCTTAGCAAAAGTTGGACGTTTTGAGAAGCAGCTGACCAGCTGCACATGCTGATTAGTTCCTGCTCTCGCTCAGTTGAAAAGACCTGCAATTGCCATAATTTTTAACTGTCCCCTTTTAAAAAGCATTCCGCACAAAATCCATAATTCAATATGGGATCTTTTACTTTGAAGTGTGTTTGGAGGAACTTGGCCAGTGTTCCCCAGGCGTTCTGCAGCTGGCCGAAATTAACAAGTGAAAAGTGAATTTGTGATCATGCAGCAAGGTGCCTTCAGAGGATCACCTTTTAATGAGAGTGTAAAGACTCATATTCTCTCTCTCTCTCTCTCTCTCCCCTTCCATCCCCCCCCTCCTCCCTCCCCATCACTGTACTTTCCCAGGATGACAGGCACAGAAAACAACCCGTCTCCTCTGACGACAGTGACTTTGAAGCCCGCCTCAACAGCTGGAATCTTGGGGTAACATGAGCCGTTTTGGGTCTGTTCAAAGCCCACTGGTAGTTTACGATGACCTCTTTATACAGTACTTATACAGGATTTTACAGGACTTTTCAAAACTGGAGTTCAAACCATTATTAATAAATATAAAGACAATGTAACACCTAATAACTCAAGATAACCCATAATAACGCAAGCTATTTGTCCGGCACCTGGAGGACCACAAAACTCGCCATCAAGTGAACAGTACCTAAAGCTTCCATCTCTAAGAGAGAGGAAAAAAACAAGCTCTACTCTCGCTGTAAGGATGTGTAGCTATTTAGGAACCACTAGAGAGAAAAGGGAATAACCACAAACAAAGAAAATTAGCAAATAAAACAAAGATGCTGGTGGTGTACTTAAAACTATAAACTAAGCACCACATAGCCCAGACCTCAAAATCTTTGAATGATTCTCTTCACCTTTGAAAGACTTTGAAGTGAAGCACTTTTGAACCTATGCCTTTCCCAAATGAACACCGTTCGTGACTTTCTTGTTTTTTGTCCTCTTGCACCACCTCTCTTTCTCTCTCTCTTTCTCAGACCCTCCTCAGTTTGCACAGTACTACTGCTGCACTCGAGTTCAGTATTCGCAGCCAGTATTCTTGCTGTAGTGAAATGGTTTCTCGGTTTTGAAAGATTGATTGCATTATATTCACAATTGATGACCGGATGTTGGAGGAAACCCGACTTCGGCCTAATTGCTTAAGACGTTGGCTTTCAGAGTTCAGCGGATCAAAGTGTTTGAAGTTGTGCAGGCCTCTGTCTGGCTCAAGCTTCTCTTAGTAGCCTTTGCTCTTTCTCCCGCTCTCTATTTCTCTCACTCTCTCAGTCTTTGAAAGGCTCTGATGCAATTCCATCACCAGGCCAAACACAGAGCAAAACGTTGGACTTTTTCTTTTTTTTTCAGTGCAAGTGTGGCCGACAGCGACCCAGAAGGCCTCACTTCTTCTTCTTCTTCTTTTTCTTCTTCTTCTTCTTCTTCTTCTTCTTCTTCTTCCTTATCAGAGCAGCAGGCAGGCAGGCGATAAGCAGCCAGCCCCCATGCTGCTGGCGGGGGTGTTTACACGTGTGGCTCGGGCCCATGCTGGAGTAATCTGGAGCCGCATCAGGTTCGAACGTGAAGCTCCGCACCTCGTCGCTCCGGCCTGGAGACGACGTGATAACAACCGGCCGTCTGCCATGATCGGGTCAGACGGGGGCCTCTTTGGCCCACCACTCGAAGTTTCGAGAGGGATCAGGCCGTATGTGTTGGAGAACAGAGCTGATGTGGGATCAGACTCGCCATGTCCTTATCAGGCTGGGCTACTAGACATTTAAAAAAGCTTTAAAGGATGTAAAGATGGTGCTGATACGACGTCACTGAGGCAAAGCATTTCAGTTCTTTTAAAGCATTTAGTTTTATTAGCGGTTTAAAGCCAAACTTAAAGTGGGCCCTTTTTGCCTTGTCCCTCGGATGGCTCGTTATACTGTACCTTTAAGAAGTAATCAGGGATCGGAACGTTGACTTTTACATATCTCTAAAACAACATAAGTTTTAAATAACAGGCAGGGAAAAATATTGACCAAAGAGTTAACCACCTCAACCTTCACCAGATACCCAGCAAAATGTTGTCCTAGCATTTAAAACTATTCTCATATTCATCTTTTGTGTCTTAAAGTTCTTGATGGTTCTACATTAGGTGGACAATCAAAAGTTTATTTTAAAATGAGACAAGAAAATAGCAATTTCTTCTCATTTCTGTCTGTCTATTCAAATAAGCAAGGCCCTTTCTAGTTTGCATATCAAATATTACTTATATATTTTTTTTCTGATTGTAATTCTCAATCGCTGTCCCCCCTGTCTCACATCTCTGCCACTGAGCACACTTCTGACTAAGCTTAACCCAACTGCTTGGCATTGTACATGTCGGACAAGCCTGGACAACATTCTTTTTATCATCCCACTGATGCGTTTGGCCCTGGAGTGAGCATTTAGAGTGATGTTAGGGAAGCGTGTCATAACAGAGAGCTTTATAGCATGGACCTGAATCAAACTCCCCACCCTGTCACTTTCTGTCTTATTCCTTCTCTCTGTCTCTATCTATCTTCCAGCTGCTGCTTTTCTATCCTGTGATCTGTAAAGACATTGATAAGGCTTGATGTGTTTCAAGACTTCAGTTGTGGTAAAAGGTCAGAGCAGGGGTTTTTTCTATGTCCAGTCACAAGACCAATCAGAGATTTTCAACATTTCGGGGTGGGTCAGGGACATCTCGAATGTGAAATGAATTTAATTTGCTGTGTATGGCAACCAGTCTTTTCAAATAAGACAGTCAAAAGATTTGTCAGATAAAAACAAAAAACATTGTTTTTTAAAAAGCAGCCCAAAACTTTAATATTACTGTCTTTGTCGGGATTTGAACCCTCAGTGTGCAAAACCACGGCATTATTGGCATCATTGTTAGATCTTTGTATAATATTTAAGTATAAATCTTTTTGAGACATTCGCAAATTACAAGAACTAAAACTTGCTTTAGCAAGTTATTAACATCCCTTTATTTCTGTCATTTGTTGTTCAAAATGTTCAAAAAACCCCGTCAGTGCCGTGGGTCGAGTTTCTGAAGAGAAATCTCCACAGGTAGCCACACCATACCAGACCGGGCAACTAGGAGTGATCAGTCTCATAGAAACAGAGATGACCCACAAGCCCTGTTCCGGTGGCCTTTGAGTCTCTCTTCGCTAAAATGGATCTTGAATGGCGGATGCAAAATAAAGAGAAGATACGCTGAAGTTTTATCTTCTAAAGCTAAAAAAGGCACGAACTGAAACCCCCCACAGGGTCTGTCTGTGCCTACATAAAGGGGACTTTTTGCACCTTTGTTACAGACAGCATGAATCAGAAGTCACAACATATTTTCCTATTGCTCTTTGAAGTGTTTCTGAGTGAAATATAATATTAGTAGTTAATATTATTTCACCCCTCCTGCTGTTTAGTGGTGAAGTAATCAAAACTTAGAAGCCATTTCAGAAGCAGACAAATACGTCTGACCCTTTAAACTGAATGTTTTAGCTTATGAACGTATTATTTTTTTTTTGCTTTTTTATGAATATGTGTCTAATCTAAATTTGGGACTACAGTCACAAATTGATCTAGTTTTTAAAGTAGCATTTTATGCCGTTCCTCTGTTATACAGGCAATTACTGTATTAAACAAGGCCCACATGAAAGACTGTTAAGGAACTGTAAGGAACATCAGGAGGCAACATGCCAAAAGTTGTGCTGAATTGAGCCTGGAAAAGTCCAGAAGGCAGCACTTTGTTGCTTCAGACTGACCTACAGAAGGAAAAAAATGTACAATTCTTGCAGTTACTGAAGAATGTTATGTTAAGAATGTTATTCTTAAACAAATGGATTTTTTTTTGCTATGCAGTTTTGGCAAAATAGCGAATCTCGAGCATCCTTGCTCAAAACAGAACGCTGCCTTCACTGGATGCTCCTTTTATATGCAAACGTAATTGCGTCACCTGTTTTGGATATACCTTGTATTAAATTGCCTTGTTACAATTTTATAGGAAGCATTCTAATCTAATTTAAATCAAATTTAGAATGAGCACCTATTCACAAATAACAATGAGGCAAAATATTAAACATATATAAAAATCAGGTAGTACGTTTATAAAGCACTACTCTGGACGTCTGACAAACCATGCTATTTTGTTTGCAACTGGGTTTGTACACTGGCTGTAGGCAAAGTTGAGATATTTCTGGTTAAGTTTTGCAACTGTGCCACAAAGCCCTCAGAAAGATGATGAACATTTGTGCCGGAGTCCTCTACACTGTTTATAGAAGGTTATAGACACATTTCATTTAGCTTTTCAAAATGTTTTGGAAATACCAGCATGTGAAAACAGGTGAAAGTACTAATAAAATAGTGTCTTGGGAATATTGAACTACTCACAAACATTTTCCCCTTGTTGTGGTGTCTTCGGCGGTCTGATGTCTCAAGCATTTCAGGTGTTTAAAACACCTTTGGGCCAGCATGTGCTTTTAACAGACGTTTGAGAAAGAAATCATTGTTTCAACCTACATAAATCTGCTCCTTGTGCCAACGAACACACTTCTTCTGTAGATGAAAATAAGCAGTGTGTTGCAAAATATACTGAAAGTATTAGTCATGGAGATGCACAATACCACCTTGTCTTTTCCAATGCCAATAACAATACTAAAACCTAAGTATCAACATAAGCTTCAAAAGCAGCTTCAAAGTGAGCCGTTTTTAATGGCAGAACTTTAGTTAAGCATCTGAAAGTATGCTACAGTGCTGAAAACTACTCACCCCCCTTGTTACCCCAAAGCAGTATATACACAGCAGAAAAATGTAAATGTTTTTTTGTTTGTTTGAAATCATTAATAGGTCAGGAAAAAATCTACTCAATTATATTGTTTAGGCTCGAAATCACATAATACCTATGAGATTATGATAATAATAGTAAATAATACTATATACTTATATACTTGAAAACATTGAGTTTAGTTTTTGCTCCTTCATTGTGAATGCGGTCACAATTATCAGTTTCACCTGCTTGGGGAAGGTTCCGAACAGGGCTGGCACTAGGGGTGTGCTGAGGGGGGCACAGATTTTGTCCCCCCCCCAATCACAATGCAAGCAACAGCTATTATCTTTAAACCAATCACAAAATGGCATTTTGCAGCTCAGTATGGAGATATGATTTTTTTCTGATCAGCTTATATTGTAATTGTCTAATCATATTAGTATTTTAACTTATTCCTGTTTCCACTTTTGAGTATTATAGTCTCAGCCTGTATTTGGGTACTTTGTCAGCTTTGATTTAAAGCTGTACTGAAGCTTTTCACTAAGAGTTGTTCTATCAGTGTAATGTGAAATTAATTAAATTGAAATTAATCACATTTACATCTTTTTTTTGCCCTTCAAGCAAAGCAGTCCAGAACTAGGGAAGGGGTCTGAAGCACAACCAAAATGTTCTTTCACATTTTTATTTCTTTTTTTTTCTTCCAAAAAAGTCTTCATATTCACCAAAAGAGCTGGACGGCATTTTTACTGTATTGAAACGCAACAGTGAACATTACACACTCCATGAAAGATTTCAAAAGAAGTCTCCATACGTTTGACGGGCAGGGTATGTGTTGATGAGTGCCAGACCATGCCAAGCAGACAGTTTAGTCTCTGTCTCTTTCTGTATCTTTGTCTCTCTCTCCGTCCCTCCCTCCCTCCTCTTTTCCTCCTGTCTCCCTCGTTCTTTCATGTTGCCATCCAGAAACAGATTAACAAGGTGGCGCTGACAGGGCCAGCGCTGGAATTCAGAGGGCTCCTTCCAGCATGAGTGAGAGATGTGTATTTATGTCTGTAAATATATGTTGAAGATGTTTACTTTGATACAGTCCTCTGCCAGAGTTCTCTGACCATGGCACACGACACATGCCGAGTTAGACATCACAGGCAAAGCCTCAGTGACCTGACCTTGGGCAGCTTTAAGGATGGACAGGTTTTGTCCTTGTCTCAACAGAGGGCCTCTCATATCTGAAACTGTCTCTGACAAAGCGTGGTGGAAAAGTAATTAGAATACAAGATGCACAGACTGAGAGAGAGAAAGAGAGAAAGAGAGAGAGAGAGGGTGTGCTGAGTAAGACAGGATATGGATGTGACTGTTTCAGATTCATGATTTAAGAGTCATTCTCTGCTTTTTTTAGAAGTTGGAAAGATTCTGCAGTCTTTTGAAGTCGTTTTTTTTCTTCCTCTCTTTGCGTTAGTACCACAACAAACAGCATAGTTTCATTCTATCTCACTATCTGTCTGTCGGGTTTGTGAGCAATGGTATTGTTTGGATGACTTTCGAAAGTAATTTATCCTCCTACGGTCCAAGTACTCTTCCGCTCAATCAACACAGCCAGGCGCTTACGTACGTACGCCTATGTCTGTGTGTATGTGTGTGTGTGTGAGTGAGTGTGTGTCTGTGTGTATGTGTGTGTGTCTGTCTGTGTGTCTGTCTGTGTGTGTGTGTGTGTGTTTGTGTGTCTGTCTGTCTGTGTGTGTGTGTGTCTGTGTGTGTGTGTGTCTGTGTGTGTGTGTGTGTCTGTCTGTCTGTCTGTGTGTGTGTGTGTGTCTGTGTGTGTGTGTCTGTCTGTCTGTGTGTGTGTGTGTGTGTGTGTGTCTGTGTGTGTGTGTGTGTGTGTCTGTGTGTGTGTGTTTGTCTGTCTGTCTGTGTGTGTGTGTGTGTCTGTCTGCGTGTGTGTGTGTCTGTGTGTGTCTGTGTGTGTCTGTGTGTGTGTGTGTCTGTGTGTGTCTGTGTTTGTCTGTCTGTGTGTGTCTGTGTGTGTGTGTCTGTGTGTGTGTGTCTGTCTGTGTGTGTGTCTGTGTGTGTGTGTGTGTGTGTCTGTCTGTGTGTGTGTTTGTCTGTCTGTGTGTGTCTGTGTCTGTGTGTGTCTGTGTGTGTGTGTGTGTGTGTGTGTGTGTGTGTCTGTCTGTCTGTCTGTCTGTCTGTGTGTGTGTGTGTGTGTGTGTGTGTGTGTCTGTGTGTGTGTGTCCGTCTTTTAATCCGCTATTAATTCAGTTACATCAGCTAGCAGACTCCCACGCTGACTGACACTGCAAGGTCAATGTCTAGGACTCCTAACTATAGGGCGAGTAATTAGACTTTAATTTACCTAAAACACAGAAAGTACATTTCCTTCTTTTTTTAAGTAAAGCAAGTTGAAGTAATATGTGTATTTTACATTTTCAAAATGTAGCATTCACTCCTCGTTGAAACTAAGCTGCTAAACAGCCTGTTTTAAATTTCAACACATTTTCACATGTCAGCCGATACAGACTGCAGTAGTTTAGCTCCTTCTATTCTTTGAAGTGCTTAAACTCTGACTTTTTCAGGCACATTAACATCTAAAGGCACAATGAAAACATTGTGAATGTTTAAAAAAAAAAAAAGAATACAGAATATTTTAAGAATAGCGGTAGTGGTGATTAAATCTGAAGGCAGATAACTGCTCAATGATGAATATGAAATGTTTCTTTCTTTAAATAGTTTCTGGTGTATCTGTGTGTTAAATTAAAAAACAGCATGAAGACTTTTGAATAGTAGAATATATGGGGTGTATGTATGACCCCACATCCTAACATTGTGTAAAAGTGTGTGTGTGTATGTGTGTGTGTACTCTGCCTCAGACCAGTGGATAAAGTCCTTGCAGATTATGGGTACTGTTGACGAAAGCCAAAACTGAAAAGGGAAAAAGAAAAAAAGTGGTTTAAAAAAGAAACGGAAACGGGTTAGCCGCACACAATGCCTTGAAGTGACCTGCGGTATTCTTCTGAGTAAACAGCCAGAGTTTAGGGAAGAGCATGTGTTTAAGTGGCGCCCTTTGAAGTTGGCCTAGATTGTTTATGATAAATAAATGGAGGTTGGAGTGGGAGGGGAAGTTTTGGGGAGGTGGGGGGTGTGGAGGAGGTGTTTTGCCAACAAAGGAGGAGTCTTAAGCCCTTGTTGCATTGTTTTATTTTTGCAGATTGAGCAGCCCAGGTATTTGCGCGAGAGCCCTATTCCCTTGTCTCCGGTAAGTGCCAAAACTCCCTGGTGGAACGGGCCAGGAAGAGAGGCTGCTTTGATCGTTTCCAATGAACTCATGATCTCTTATCTGTCTTCCTTTTTTTTCTTTCTCTATCTAATAGATTTACCCCAAATCAAGCCTAAGAAAAAATAGCGCCCGTACCGATGAGCAGTCTTCAGTTTTCAAACCAGATAAGGAGGTAGGCACCTCAGACCCAGTGTTCATCACCAAAGTGTTCTACAGTCGGTGGAGCTCAGTCTGGTCTCCAGAACTCCTCACAAGCTCCACATTTTTACTCAAGGATAGAGGAACCAGTTTGAGAACCATGGCTCTGAAATACCCAACATGAATGGAAGTACTGAAATAAGCACAGATGTGAGCGCCTGAAATGATATACAGTATTTTGCATAAGTTTAATTTTCCTTTTAGTAATGTTCTCACATTATTTAAAAAAAAAAACCCAAAAGGTAGTGTAGTGGTACAGATTAGATGATGTACATGGCACTCTGTTTGCATCTGTTTAGTTTTTCAGCATCACAGAAAAAGCAGAAATCCTATAGTTAACCATTTTTAACAATACTGTTAGTTATATTTATAAAAAACATATATTACATATACTACATATACCATATATTACATTAGTGTACCCTCTGTGGCTTTGTTCTTTGGTTCTTTTCAGCAGAGATATTTTTCACACCCCAAAAGTTTGGTCTTAGAAGGTTTATTTGAGCAGACGCATGGAAGCAACTAAAAACTAGTCATTTGTTTGCGAAGGAGACTCTCGATTTGTCCTCATATATACAGTACTGTGCAAAAACATTTGTACAGACTTCTCTAACATGGCACTTTTTAAACTGCTTCGAACTTGTTGAGGTTTGGCGTGACTTTGCAGCCTTTAGCTAAACGCCAGATGATAGTCAGTTGCATTTAATATCCACTTGAAAAGCCTAAACGCTGAAAGGAGGTTTGGCTGAGACACCTTGCTGAAACCCGTCCCCTCTCCTCGAGTTTTTGCTTGTTTTTGAGACGCTGATCCCAAACGGTCTTTTAAGAGACTCGTGAGAAAAAGACTGTGTTGTGATGACAGTTTTTTTCTCCCCTGTTATGTTGGCTTAAGCTGCAAATCCCATAGAGGCAGCTTTGCTTTGATGTTGCTTCTCGCTTTCTCGTCTGGTACTGTTAAATATAAAACTAGGCATGACCTGCCTTAATCACCCACCCACCCCTCGTTGCTTTTCCTTCGGAGGAGAGCTGCTCTCAGTCGAGTCTGCTTGAGTCACGAACCAGGCTTTGACCCACCAAAAACAATCATCGACATGCGTCTTCATGATAACCTTAAAGCATCTTCAAGCTCACCCAACAAATTGATTTATCGTTCTTTATCTTTCTTCAGCATTCTTCCAGAGCGGCGGCAGCAGCGGGCCATTTTAGTGCTCGGATTGAGGCCTGAAATAAGACTTAACGGCAGAAAAGAGTGGTGCAACAAATAAACTTGCTAACTTTCTCTATAAAGAGAAAAGTACATAAAGGCAACCGACTGTAACAAATGCATGCACCACCATTAAGGTGTTTTTGAATTCTATTCCTAAAGAGTGAGTTCACCAAGCATCCGTAGAAATGTTCTTTAGGGAGAAGCATTTGTTCTTCAGCAGTATCTCTCCGAGAAGCCCACTTTGGCACTACGACTTTTGAGACTGAACAACCTTTATGGCAGCGGACAGCCACCCTCCTCCTGGAGATCTACAGGAAGCCGGATGTGCTTCTGCTACATGGCTTGTGTGTCAAGTAGAGCCTGAACAATATAAAACCCTGCAACTGGTGCCAATACGTGTAAAGCCATTTGTACTGGCCTATATCATTTGTATTTAAATTTTAGATTTTAACTTTTCACAGCAGTTGCGTTTTAGTTAAAGTGCCCTGCTGGCTAATATTATTGTAAGTTCTTAATAGTCTAACACCAAATAAACAGCGTAAACTCTCAGTCTTAAATATAGAAAAGTTGTAATACTGTGTGCAGAGCTATGCTTTGTACTAGCTATACTAATATATTTATTTATGTTTCATGTAAAACAAATAAGTAGAAATTGTAGCAGGTAAATGCAAGTTTGTTACCTTAAGCCGAAGCGTAAACTTCTTTTAACTTGATTAAATCATATATATTTGTATCAGGGATATGTAAACTTTTGCATTGATACTGTACCTTAAATCAAAACAAGCTAAGCTATAACAATTATTATGTTCTAACCACGGTTGTTGTTTTTTTCCTCGTCCCCTCTGATTGGCCATTATCACAGCATCATTCTTTCAGAGGCCTTTGCTAAATGCAGGTATATATGCAGGTATATATGCAGGTATATATGCAGGTATATATGCAGTATATATGCAGTATGTATGCGATATATACTGCTCGGGCTCTAGTGTAGCACTGTGCTGTAACACGTAGGTGTTGCGCAGGATAGGAGACCCAGCGGCGCTCTTGTGTTTATATTAAAGCGAGAGAAAAAGCTCTCTCGTAAGGCTGAGAAAGGTGAGTGAAAAGTTCCTCAGAAGCCACTGGGCTTTCATGAGGGGAAATGGTGCATGACTTGGCTTTTACTGCCTATGATTGAAATGGCAGCGACGTATTCAGGGGGGTTAAGGGAGGCGGGTGAGGTTACACTGTTGCGTTTCCTGTACTCGTCCATAGTCCCTTTTCTGCCAAAAGACCCCTCCAAAGACAGATTTATTTTTTTCTCCCAGTTTCTTTTTCAGCTGTAGTTCTTTTAGAGGAAAAATGTTTTTTTTTTTTTTTATCTCTGTTGCATTTTTTTCTTTCTCTTTCTCTCTATCCGTCCACTCTCTCATATTGACTCATATTGTCTCTCTTTGTCTCTTGCATTTTTTTCTACCTTCTGTTCTTTTGTCGCTATTGGGCTACCACAGTGTCGTCTTTGTCTATATTCATTAACTTGAATGAATAACTGAAGTTAATTTATCAGTGTAGTCATAGAAAATGCAAACCAATAGAAAAACATGGGTTTGGTTGGGTTAATTATTTTTCATACCACTGTTCCCAAATGCTTCCCAGGTGCCGTGGATAGGGCTGCCCACCACCCTGGGCACATGTGCTCACTGCCCCCTAGTGTGCATGTTCACTAGTGTGTGTGTATATGTGGGTGTTTCACTGCACAGATGGGTTAAATGCGGAGGTCCAATTCCACTGTGTGCAAACACATGTGGCAAATAGTGTCTAATTCTAATTCTCCAAATATTACACCAGAGGAGCTTCAACATTAGCCACTCTCCATCACATCTTCAAATTTAAGTATTTATCAGCTAAACTGTAACTGTGCACCAGTTACCCGTACCTGTAGAGAAAGAGAGAAAGAACGCTGCTCCTTGGGATTGACATTGGGCAGATGAAAATGGTACATTGGATATTTTGTGGAAAAAAAGGAAATGTCTGTCCTAAAAAATAGAAATGATAACTTGCAGAGCCACAAACAGAGACAAGTTACAGAAGAACCTGTAACCACATGATTGTCACGTGATAACAGTAGAGTTGATTGTAGTAGCAGAGCAAAGACAGTATAACATCTAACTTACTATTATTCTTGATTCAGTAAATATCAGGTCAGTCACTGTCAACATTTCACAATATGAGACATTGTACAATGTATGTGTTATTGTAAACAAAGTTAGTACACCAACTGACATCCACAGTACCTTTAAATAAATAAATAAATATACAATGTTAGGTCGGTACCGGTCGATATTGAGGTTTCAGTGTCTGTCTCAGAACAGAGAAAGTGGTATTGAGCTATCACTACATGACGATATGTTGGCAGATACCTATTCAAATTGCTGTGCCTGATGGGCGCACGTGTTTGCAGATGTACAGGCACTGATATATAACTTGGCTCTAAAGGGGCTAACTTTGACACTACACTCCTTGGTCAGCTATGTTTTATTGGTGACCTACAGTTTTATTGGTAATGGCAAGAATATAGCTGATATTTGCAGACTTATTTTTTAACACAGCATCAGAGCTTTTTTAATACCTCTATACAATCTCCAAGTATCACTGTGATAAACAGAAGTGATCGAAAGTCATATAAAAGCATTTTCTGTTTGTGCTGTCTTGTCCTGCGCTTGTTCTGAAAAAAAACCCTAAAAGAATAATGACTTACATGATAAACAAATAGATGAACACATTATACAGTTTTCAAGTCATCATTTAATACATTTTAAGTCATCTGTCTAACCACTATAAATGTTGAACTAGCAGAGTTTAGCTTGTTAGCACTACCTTAGCTGGCATGATAACAGTTCTGCTGTCCACAGAACAGTCAGTTTCTGGCTAACTAAAGCGCCAACATAAGATTATGATGATTTACAGCTGAAGTAGTATCAAGTCGAGCAGCTGGCATTGGAAGGGACAGCGAGGTGAAATTAAACCTGTTCTCTGGTGTGTGGATCGTTGGCTCTAGATAAAGTAAACTTTAGCAGGTTACAGAACCAAATAGTGCCAAGAGGCCTATTTCCAAGTCTGATTTTATAGACCAAAAATATTTTTAAAAGTCCAACACTGATGATCTGAAGTTTTCCACGCTGTCCAGGTGCGTTAAAATCTGGCTGGCCAGTCAAAGCTTCGTTGTCATGGTCGCTGCCCAAACAAACGTTCGTCAAGATGTTGGTAGAACTCATGCAGCTTAAGCAGCACGCTTGATATAAAACTGCAGACATCAAAGAGAGTATGGCGGTGAGTATGTTACGTTACAGCCTCAAATCCCCCCCACTGACATATAGGTATACCTGCAGAATCACTCGTTCTGCTTCAGCTCCTGTAAGAGCTGCTGAATGTCACTGTCTTGTAATTTCTGTAGAATGGGAAGTACCCAGTGTATGCGCCAAAAAGCAGTCAGGCAGTCAGGCAGTCAGGTCCTACTTCGTTAAAAAAACAGGCCTCTGCTGAAACAAGTGTAAACTTATAAAAAAATTTGAGTGTCAGAGGATGAAGCGACTAAAGTCATTCAGGGTATTTTTGGCTGAAAAAAAATCTGAGAGGGTGGAATGTTCACAGTGACATACAGCTTTGTGTCTGACGTCCACAAACTCAGCAGCACTTCTTTGAGCAGGTCCTTCATTGCCAGCGTGAGTCGTTTGATCACTAGTGCGACAGTGTGCATGTGACTTATGTCACATGGAATCATCTGGTATTAGTATGTTGGTATGTGTGCGTTTTCATGAGCTACCTATAGCTTAGTTAACAGACAAAACATGTCACAGAGCACAGCACATGCTGAATTGCTCTCTCAGATATCCTCTTAATGGGTGTCAAAGTTGAGAAATTGAAAATGCTCTGCGGTGCTTGCACTGCTTGCAGCACTTGGCTGTTACTGAGCAGTTTTCATGTTTTTGTTTTTTTTTTCCCCATTCCATTGGTGAGTTTTCACACCAACAGTTGGGATAAATGAGTGGAATGAGTTTATTTAGCTGTTTCCATGTGGACTAGAAGTTAAAACATCATAATTCTAAACCAGCATCATCATTTTTAAATTAGTGGCACAATTTGTAAGTACGTTACTTCCGCTTATACCACCAAACCCTAGCAGCATCATATAGTACTCCCTCTTATACCACCAAACCCTAACAGCATCATATATTACTCCCTCTTATACCACCAAACCCTAACAGCATCATATATTACTCCCACTTATACCACCAAACCCTAACAGCATCATATATTACTCCCTCTTATACCACCAAACCCTAACAGCATCATATATTACTCCCTCTTATACCACCAAACCCTAACAGCATCATATATTACTCCCTCTTATACCACCAAACCCTAACAGCATCATATATTACTCCCTCTTATACCACCAAACCCTAACAGCATCATATATTACTCCCTCTTATACCACCAAACCCTAACAGCATCATATATTACTCCCTCTTATACCACCAAACCCTAACAGCATCATATATTACTCCCTCTTATACCACCAAACCCTAACAGCATCATATATTACTCCCTCTTATACCACCAAACCCTAACAGCATCATATATTACTCCCTCTTATACCACCAAACCCTAACAGCATCATATATTACTCCCACTTATACCACCAAACCCTAACAGCATCATATATTACTCCCTCTTATACCACCAAACCCTAACAGCATCATATATTACTCCTTCGTATACTACCAAACCCTAACAGCATCATATATTACTCCCTCTTATACCACCAAACCCTAACAGCATCATATATTACTCCCTCTTATACCACCAAACCCTAACAGCATCATATATTACTCCCTCTTATACCACCAAACCCTAACAGCATCATATATTACTCCCTCTTATACCACCAAACCCTAACAGCATCATATATTACTCCCTCTTATACCACCAAACCCTAACATCATCATATATTACTCCATTCTATACCACCAAACCCTAACAGCATCATATATTACTCCATTCTATACCACCAAACCCTAACAGCATCATATATTACTCCCTCTTATACCACCAAACCCTAACAGCATCACATATTACTCCCTCTTATACCACCAAACCCTAACAGCATCATATATTACTCCCTCTTATACCACCAAACCCTAACATCATCATATATTACTCCCTCTTATACCACCAAACCCTAACATCATCATATATTACTCCCTCTTATACCACCAAACCCTAACATCATCATATATTACTCCCTCTTATACCACCAAACCCTAACAGCATCATATATTACTCCCTCTTATACCACCAAACCCTAACATCATCATATATTACTCCATTCTATACCACCAAACCCTAACAGCATCATATATTACTCCCTCTTATACCACCAAACCCTAACAGCATCATATATTACTCCCTCTTATACCACCAAACCCTAACAGCATCATATATTACTCCCTCTTATACCACCAAACCCTAACAGCATCATATATTACTCCCTCTTATACCACCAAACCCTAACAGCATCATATATTACTCCCTCTTATACCACCAAACCCTAACAGCATCATATATTACTCCCTCTTATACCACCAAACCCTAACATCATCATATATTACTCCATTCTATACCACCAAACCCTAACAGCATCATATATTACTCCATTCTATACCACCAAACCCTAACAGCATCATATATTACTCCCTCTTATACCACCAAACCCTAACAGCATCATATATTACTCCCTCTTATACCACCAAACCCTAACAGCATCATATATTACTCCCTCTTATACCACCAAACCCTAACAGCATCATATATTACTCCCTCTTATACCACCAAACCCTAACAGCATCACATATTACTCCCTCTTATACCACCAAACCCTAACAGCATCATATATTACTCCATTCTATACCACCAAACCCTAACAGCATCATATATTACTCCCTCTTATACCACCAAACCCTAACAGCATCATATATTACTCCCTCTTATACCACCAAACCCTAACAGCATCATATATTACTCCCTCTTATACCACCAAACCCTAACAGCATCATATATTACTCCCTCTTATACCACCAAACCCTAACAGCATCATATATTACTCCCTCTTATACCACCAAACCCTAACAGCATCATATATTACTCCCTCTTATACCACCAAACCCTAACAGCATCATATATTACTCCCTCTTATACCACCAAACCCTAACAGCATCATATATTACTCCCTCTTATACCACCAAACCCTAACATCATCATATATTACTCCCTCTTATACCACCAAACCCTAACAGCATCATATATTACTCCCTCTTATACCACCAAACCCTAACAGCATCATATATTACTCCCTCTTATACCACCAAACCCTAACATCATCATATATTACTCCCTCTTATACCACCAAACCCTAACAGCATCATATATTACTCCCTCTTATACCACCAAACCCTAACATCATCATATATTACTCCCTCTTATACCACCAAACCCTAACAGCATCACATATTACTCCCTCTTATACCAGTAAACTCTAACATCATCATACATTACTCCCTCTTATACCACCAAACCCTAACATCATCATATATTACTCCCTCATATACCACCAAACCCTAACAGCATCATATGTTACTCCCTCTTATACCACCAAACCCTAACAGCATCATATGTTACTCCCTCTTATACCACCAAACCCTAACAGCATCATATATTACTCCCTCTTATACCAGTAAACTCTAACATCATCATATATTACTCCCTCTTATACCACCAAACCCTAACAGCATCATATATTACTCCCTCTTATACCACCAAACCCTAACATCATCATATATTGCTCCCACTTATACCACCAAACCCTAACAGCATCATATATTACTCCCTCTTATACCACCAAACCCTAACAGCATCATATATTACTCCCTCTTATACCACCAAACCCTAACAGCATCATATATTACTCCCTCTTATACCACCAAACCCTAACAGCATCATATATTACTCCCTCTTATACCACCAAACCCTAACAGCATCATATATTACTCCCTCTTATACCACCAAACCCTAACAGCATCATATATTACTCCCTCTTATACCACCAAACCCTAACAGCATCACATATTACTCCCTCTTATACCACCAAACCCTAACAGCATCATATATTACTCCCTCTTATACCACCAAACCCTAACAGCATCATATATTACTCCATTCTATACCACCAAACCCTAACAGCATCATATATTACTCCCTCTTATACCACCAAACCCTAACAGCATCATATATTACTCCCTCTTATACCACCAAACCCTAACAGCATCATATATTACTCCCTCTTATACCACCAAACCCTAACAGCATCACATATTACTCCCTCTTATACCACCAAACCCTAACAGCATCATATATTACTCCCTCTTATACCACCAAACCCTAACATCATCATATATTACTCCCTCTTATACCACCAAACCCTAACAGCATCATATATTACTCCCTCTTATACCACCAAACCCTAACAGCATCATATATTACTCCCTCTTATACCACCAAACCCTAACAGCATCATATATTACTCCCTCTTATACCACCAAACCCTAACAGCATCATATATTACTCCATTCTATACCACCAAATCCTAACAGCATCATATATTACTCCCTCTTATACCACCAAACCCTAACAGCATCATATATTACTCCCTCTTATACCACCAAACCCTAACAGCATCATATATTACTCCCTCTTATACCACCAAACCCTAACAGCATCACATATTACTCCCTCTTATACCACCAAACCCTAACAGCATCATATATTACTCCCTCTTATACCACCAAACCCTAACATCATCATATATTACTCCCTCTTATACCACCAAACCCTAACAGCATCATATATTACTCCCTCTTATACCACCAAACCCTAACAGCATCATATATTACTCCCTCTTATACCACCAAACCCTAACAGCATCATATATTACTCCCTCTTATACCACTAAACCCTAACAGCATCATATATTACTCCCTCTTATACCACCAAACCCTAACAGCATCATATATTACTCCCTCTTATACCACCAAACCCTAACAGCATCATATATTACTCCCTCTTATACCACCAAACCCTAACATCATCATATATTACTCCCTCTTATACCACCAAACCCTAACAGCATCACATATTACTCCCTCTTATACCAGTAAACTCTAACATCATCATACATTACTCCCTCTTATACCACCAAACCCTAACAGCATCATATATTACTCCCTCTTATACCACCAAACCCTAACATCATCATATATTGCTCCCACTTATACCACCAAACCCTAACAGCATCATATATTACTCCCTCTTATACCACCAAACCCTAACAGCATCATATATTACTCCCTCTTATACCACCAAACCCTAACAGCATCATATATTACTCCCTCTTATACCACCAAACCCTAACAGCATCATATATTACTCCCTCTTATACCACCAAACCCTAACAGCATCATATAGTACTCCCTCTTATACCACCAAACCCTAACAGCATCATATATTACTCCCTCTTATACCACTAAACCCTAACAGCATCATATATTACTCCCTCTTATACCACCAAACCCTAACAGCATCATATATTACTCCATTCTATACCACCAAACCCTAACAGCATCATATATTACTCCCTCTTATACCACCAAACCCTAACAGCATCATATATTACTCCCTCTTATACCACTAAACCCTAACAGCATCATATATTACTCCCTCTTATACCACCAAACCCTAACAGCATCATATATTACTCCCTCTTATACCACCAAACCCTAACATCATCATATATTACTCCCTCTTATACCACCAAACCCTAACAGCATCATATATTACTCCATTCTATACCACCAAACCCTAACAGCATCATATATTACTCCCTCTTATACCACCAAACCCTAACAGCATCACATATTACTCCCTCTTATACCACCAAACCCTAACAGCATCATATATTACTCCATTCTATACCACCAAACCCTAACATCATCATATATTACTCCCTCTTATACCACCAAACCCTAACAGCATCATATATTACTCCATTCTATACCACCAAACCCTAACATCATCATATATTACTCCCTCTTATACCACCAAACCCTAACAGCATCATATATTACTCCCTCTTATACCACCAAACCCTAACAGCATCATATATTACTCCCTCTTATACCACCAAACCCTAACAGCATCATATATTACTCCCTCTTATACCACCAAACCCTAACATCATCATATATTACTCCCTCTTATACCACCAAACCCTAACAGCATCATATATTACTCCCTCTTATACCACCAAACCCTAACATCATCATATATTACTCCCTCTTATACCACCAAACCCTAACAGCATCACATATTACTCCCTCTTATACCAGTAAACTCTAACATCATCATACATTACTCCCTCTTATACCACCAAACCCTAACATCATCATATATTACTCCCTCATATACCACCAAACCCTAACAGCATCATATGTTACTCCCTCTTATACCACCAAACCCTAACAGCATCATATGTTACTCCCTCTTATACCACCAAACCCTAACAGCATCATATATTACTCCCTCTTATACCAGTAAACTCTAACATCATCATATATTACTCCCTCTTATACCACCAAACCCTAACAGCATCATATATTACTCCCTCTTATACCACCAAACCCTAACATCATCATATATTGCTCCCACTTATACCACCAAACCCTAACAGCATCATATATTACTCCCTCTTATACCACCAAACCCTAACAGCATCATATATTACTCCCTCTTATACCACCAAACCCTAACAGCATCATATATTACTCCCTCTTATACCACCAAACCCTAACAGCATCATATATTACTCCCTCTTATACCACCAAACCCTAACAGCATCATATATTACTCCCACTTATACCACCAAACCCTAACAGCATCATATATTACTCCCTCTTATACCACCAAACCCTAACAGCATCATATATTACTCCCTCTTATACCACCAAACCCTAACAGCATCACATATTACTCCCTCTTATACCACCAAACCCTAACAGCATCATATATTACTCCCTCTTATACCACCAAACCCTAACAGCATCATATATTACTCCATTCTATACCACCAAACCCTAACAGCATCATATATTACTCCCTCTTATACCACCAAACCCTAACAGCATCATATATTACTCCCTCTTATACCACCAAACCCTAACAGCATCATATATTACTCCCTCTTATACCACCAAACCCTAACAGCATCACATATTACTCCCTCTTATACCACCAAACCCTAACAGCATCATATATTACTCCCTCTTATACCACCAAACCCTAACATCATCATATATTACTCCCTCTTATACCACCAAACCCTAACAGCATCATATATTACTCCCTCTTATACCACCAAACCCTAACAGCATCATATATTACTCCCTCTTATACCACCAAACCCTAACAGCATCATATATTACTCCCTCTTATACCACCAAACCCTAACAGCATCATATATTACTCCATTCTATACCACCAAATCCTAACAGCATCATATATTACTCCCTCTTATACCACCAAACCCTAACAGCATCATATATTACTCCCTCTTATACCACCAAACCCTAACAGCATCATATATTACTCCCTCTTATACCACCAAACCCTAACAGCATCACATATTACTCCCTCTTATACCACCAAACCCTAACAGCATCATATATTACTCCCTCTTATACCACCAAACCCTAACATCATCATATATTACTCCCTCTTATACCACCAAACCCTAACAGCATCATATATTACTCCCTCTTATACCACCAAACCCTAACAGCATCATATATTACTCCCTCTTATACCACCAAACCCTAACAGCATCATATATTACTCCCTCTTATACCACTAAACCCTAACAGCATCATATATTACTCCCTCTTATACCACCAAACCCTAACAGCATCATATATTACTCCCTCTTATACCACCAAACCCTAACAGCATCATATATTACTCCCTCTTATACCACCAAACCCTAACATCATCATATATTACTCCCTCTTATACCACCAAACCCTAACAGCATCACATATTACTCCCTCTTATACCAGTAAACTCTAACATCATCATACATTACTCCCTCTTATACCACCAAACCCTAACATCATCATATATTACTCCCTCTTATACCACCAAACCCTAACAGCATCATATATTACTCCCTCTTATACCACCAAACCCTAACAGCATCATATATTACTCCCTCTTATACCAGTAAACTCTAACATCATCATATATTACTCCCTCTTATACCACCAAACCCTAACAGCATCATATATTACTCCCTCTTATACCACCAAACCCTAAAAGCATCATATATTACTCCCTCTTATACCACCAAACCCTAACAGCATCACATATTACTCCCTCTTATACCACCAAACCCTAACAGCATCATATATTACTCCCTCTTATACCACCAAACCCTAACAGCATCATATATTACTCCCTCTTATACCACCAAACCCTAACAGCATCATATATTACTCCCTCTTATACCACCAAACCCTAACAGCATCATATAGTACTCCCTCTTATACCACCAAACCCTAACAGCATCATATATTACTCCCTCTTATACCACTAAACCCTAACAGCATCATATATTACTCCCTCTTATACCACCAAACCCTAACAGCATCATATATTACTCCATTCTATACCACCAAACCCTAACAGCATCATATATTACTCCCTCTTATACCACCAAACCCTAACAGCATCATATATTACTCCCTCTTATACCACTAAACCCTAACAGCATCATATATTACTCCCTCTTATACCACCAAACCCTAACAGCATCATATATTACTCCCTCTTATACCACCAAACCCTAACATCATCATATATTACTCCCTCTTATACCACCAAACCCTAACAGCATCATATATTACTCCATTCTATACCACCAAACCCTAACATCATCATATATTACTCCCTCTTATACCACCAAACCCTAACAGCATCATATATTACTCCCTCTTATACCACCAAACCCTAACAGCATCATATATTACTCCCTCTTATACCACCAAACCCTAACAGCATCATATATTACTCCCTCTTATACCACCAAACCCTAACAGCATCATATATTACTCCCTCTTATACCACCAAACCCTAACAGCATCATATATTACTCCCTCTTATACCACCAAACCCTAACAGCATCACATATTACTCCCTCTTATACCACCAAACCCTAACAGCATCATATATTACTCCCTCTTATACCACCAAACCCTAACAGCATCACATATTACTCCCTCTTATACCACCAAACCCTAACAGCATCATATATTACTCCCTCTTATACCACCAAACCCTAACAGCATCATATATTACTCCCTCTTATACCACTAAACCCTAACAGCATCATATATTACTCCCTCTTATACCACCAAACCCTAACATCATCATATATTACTCCCTCTTATACCACCAAACCCTAACAGCATCATATATTACTCCCTCTTATACCACCAAACCCTAACATCATCATATATTACTCCCTCTTATACCACCAAACCCTAACAGCATCATATATTACTCCCTCTTATACCACCAAACCCTAACAGCATCATATATTACTCCCTCTTATACCACCAAACCCTAAAAGCATCATATATTACTCCCTCTTATACCACTAAACCCTAACAGCATCATATATTACTCCCTCTTATACCACCAAACCCTAACAGCATCATATATTACTCCCTCTTATACCACCAAACCCTAACATCATCATATATTACTCCCTCTTATACCACCAAACCCTAACAGCATCATATATTACTCCCTCTTATACCACCAAACCCTAACAGCATCATATATTACTCCCTCTTATACCACCAAACCCTAACAGCATCATATATTACTCCCTCTTATACCACCAAACCCTAACATCATCATATATTACTCCCTCTTATACCACCAAACCCTAACAGCATCATATATTACTCCCTCTTATACCACCAAACCCTAACAGCATCATATATTACTCCCTCTTATACCACCAAACCCTAACAGCATCACATATTACTCCCTCTTATACCAGTAAACTCTAACATCATCATACATTACTCCCTCTTATACCACCAAACCCTAACATCATCATATATTACTCCCTCTTATACCACCAAACCCTAACAGCATCATATGTTACTCCCTCTTATACCACCAAACCCTAACATCATCATATATTACTCCCTCTTATACCACTAAACCCTAACAGCATCATATATTACTCCATTCTATACCACCAAACCCTAACAGCATCATATATTACTCCCTCTTATACCAGTAAACTCTAACATCATCATATATTACTCCCTCTTATACCACCAAACCCTAACAGCATCATATATTACTCCCTCTTATACCACCAAACCCTAACATCATCATATATTGCTCCCACTTATACCACCAAACCCTAACAGCATCATATATTACTCCCTCTTATACCACCAAACCCTAACAGCATCATATATTACTCCCTCTTATACCACCAAACCCTAACAGCATCATATATTACTCCCTCTTATACCACCAAACCCTAACAGCATCATATATTACTCCCTCTTATACCACCAAACCCTAACAGCATCATAAATTACTCCCACTTATACCACCAAGCCCTAACAGCATCATATATTACTCCCTCTTATACCACCAAACCCTAACAGCATCATATATTACTCCCTCTTATACCACCAAACCCTAACAGCATCATATATTACTCCCTCTTATACCACCAAACCCTAACAGCATCATATATTACTCCCTCTTATACCACTAAACCCTAACAGCATCATATATTACTCCCTCTTATACCACCAAACCCTAACAGCATCATATATTGCTCCCTCTTATACCACCAAACCCTAACATCGTCATATATTACTCCCTCTTATACCATCAAACCCTAACATCATCATATATTACTCCCTCTTATACCACTAAACCCTAACAGCATCATATATTACTCCCTCTTATACCACCAAACCCTAACAGCATCATATATTACTCCCTCTTATACCACCAAACCCTAACATCATCATATATTACTCCATTTTATACCACCAAACCCTAACAGCATCATATATTACTCCATTTTATACCACCAAACCCTAACATCATCATATATTACTCCCTCTTATACCACCAAACCCTAACATCATCATATATTACTCCCTCTTATACCACCAAACCCTAACATCATCATATATTACTCCCTCTTATACCACCAAACCCTAACAGCATCATATATTACTCCCTCTTATACCACCAAACCCTAACAGCATCATATATTACTCCCTCTTATACCACCAAACCCTAACAGCATCATATATTACTCCCTCTTATACCACTAAACCCTAACAGCATCATATATTACTCCCTCTTATACCACTAAACCCTAACAGCATCATATATTACTCCCTCTTATACCACCAAACCCTAACAGCATCATATATTACTCCCTCTTATACCACTAAACCCTAACAGCATCATATATTACTCCCTCTTATACCAGTAAACTCTAACATCATCATATATTACTCCCTCTTATACCACCAAACCCTAACAGCATCATATATTACTCCCTCTTATACCACTAAACCCTAACAGCATCATATATTACTCCCTCTTATACCACCAAACCCTAACAGCATCATATATTACTCCTTCGTATACTACCAAACCCTAACAGCATCATATATTACTCCCTCTTATACCACCAAACCCTAACAGCATCATATATTACTCCCTCTTATACCACCAAACCCTAACAGCATCATATATTACTCCCTCTTATACCACCAAACCCTAACAGCATCATATATTACTCCCTCTTATACCACCAAACCCTAACAGCATCATATATTACTCCCTCTTATACCACCAAACCCTAACATCATCATATATTACTCCCTCTTATACCACCAAACCCTAACAGCATCATATATTACTCCCTCTTATACCACCAAACCCTAACAGCATCATATATTACTCCCACTTATACCACCAAACCCTAACAGCATCACATATTACTCCCTCTTATACCACCAAACCCTAACAGCATCATATATTACTCCCTCTTATACCACCAAACCCTAACATCATCATATATTACTCCCTCTTATACCACCAAACCCTAACAGCATCATATATTACTCCCACTTATACCACCAAACCCTAACAGCATCATATATTACTCCCTCTTATACCCCCAAACCCTAACAGCATCATATATTACTCCCTCTTATACCACCAAACCCTAACAGCATCATATATTACTCCCTCTTATACCACCAAACCCTAACAGCATCATATATTACTCCCTCTTATACCACCAAACCCTAACAGCATCATATATTACTCCCACTTATACCACCAAACCCTAACAGCATCATATATTACTCCCTCTTATACCACCAAACCCTAACAGCATCATATATTACTCCCTCTTATACCACTAAACCCTAACAGCATCATATATTACTCCCTCTTATACCACCAAACCCTAACAGCATCATATATTACTCCCACTTATACCACCAAACCCTAACAGCATCATATATTACTCCCTCTTATACCACCAAACCCTAACATCATCATATATTACTCCCTCTTATACCACCAAACCCTAACATCATCATATATTACTCCCTCTTATACCACCAAACCCTAACAGCATCATATATTACTCCCTCTTATACCACCAAACCCTAACAGCATCATATATTACTCCCTCTTATACCACCAAATCCTAACAGCATCATATATTACTCCCTCTTATACCACCAAACCCTAACAGCATCATATATTACTCCCTCTTATACCACCAAACCCTAACAGCATCATATATTACTCCCTCTTATACCACCAAGCCCTAACAGCATCATATATTACTCCCACTTATACCACCAAACCCTAACAGCATCACATATTACTCCCTCTTATACCACCAAACCCTAACATCATCATATATTACTCCCTCTTATACCACCAAACCCTAACAGCATCATATATTACTCCCTCTTATACCACCAAACCCTAACATCATCATATATTACTCCCTCTTATACCACCAAACCCTAACAGCATCATATATTACTCCTTCTTATACCACCAAACCCTAACATCATCATATATTACTCCCACTTATACCACCAAACCCTAACAGCATCATATATTACTCCCTCTTATACCACCAAACCCTAACAGCATCATATATTACTCCCTCTTATACCACCAAACCCTAACAGCATCATATATTACTCCCTCTTATACCACCAAACCCTAACAGCATCATATATTACTCCCTCTTATACCACCAAACCCTAACAGCATCATATATTACTCCTTCTTATACCACCAAACCCTAACATCATCATATATTACTCCCTCTTATACCACCAAACCCTAACAGCATCATATATTACTCCCTCTTATACCACCAAACCCTAACAGCATCATATATTACTCCCTCTTATACCACCAAACCCTAACAGCATCATATATTACTCCCTCTTATACCACCAAACCCTAACAGCATCATTGGGGTATGAACCCAAAATCCCATGCTGAGAGGATGCAATCTTAAACTGGACTAATGGCGGGCTTAACTTTCTGACAGCAGTGCAGACATAATAGCTGAATTTGAACACAAAACACTATCAAGATTTGAAAATCATGCAAGTTGTATTTATCTTACATTTAAAATGGTATCAGCAAATTATTGGTTGTATCTAAAAGTCTGTTTTGGTGGCTTTTTTGTAGGTGCTAGTAACTTTTTCGGTTATTTCTCAGATTAAACATTTTCTTCTTTTTGTTTTTCTTTCTTTCTGTATCTTTGTGTAGCAATTAGGTGGTTTACAACCTCGCAGCTCGTTCCTGATGAGTCTTTTGATGCTGTTAGAAAACGATCAGTGTGTTCAGGTGTTCTCAACAGGGGGTCTCCTCACACTTTACTTTTCGCAGAGGAATTGCCATCCAGCACCTGCTTTTCTTCCCCAGGCCAGCCTAATCCATTTAATTACAGCATGCCTGCTTCAGAATCTGTAATTAATGGACAAGGCAGCGAAAGCGAAGATGCTGGGCTGAGCTGTGGTCATCTGGGTTGTACATGCTATTTAAATGCTTCAGGTTTGCTGATAGACGTGACTGCCACTGTGCTGGGCTAGTATTTGTGCTGTGTAATGCGTGCGGTATATCTAATTGTACTGCATGAGTCTTTCCACTAGTGGGAGACACTGTATTTGGCGTGCGTGCGTGTGTGTGTGAGCGCATGCACAGGCATGAGTATTGGGAGTGTGTGGACTGCCTCCTTCGTCTTCTCTCCTAGCCAGCACTCAGCTGGCAGCTCCTCAGCTTCAGCCTTGCTAAGACCCCCTTAGGCCACAGCACTGCGCGCACACATGAAAGAGAAGAATTACTGGCAGCAAACAGTCCAAGGCTTCAGTAGCATTAGAGAAATACCCAGTGTCTTCTGTAATGGAGTTAATAATATATGCGCTTTATAAATAGACTTAGGCTGTTTAATCTCCTAGTCACAGCGTTTGTAGACCTCTAAAGTGTGGTCTGTTACGTAAATTCCTTATTAACTACGTTTGTCTTGGAGTTGCCGCTGAGTGAAATCAACAGTGGAGGACAAACCACATGAAGGAGGTGTTTTAGCTGGTAATAGCTGTTTCACAAATCCGAATCGCTGACGCTTTAGTGCTTAACATTCCCACGTATGCAGGTAAAATAATGCAAAATCACATCAAATCGCTGGTAATGAAGACAGTGGCTTCTTTTGAACCTACTACTAAACTTAGCTGAAGTGGTGAACCAGTATGTCCAGCATCATTTATTGACAGAATTTTTAAATATATTCAGTGGAAAATTCTTATGAATATTATAACTGCTACTGCAGAATTGAATTAATTTAGGACTGGTTGTTTAGTTCCTCAGCCTTCACTGCTGTTGGCAAACAGTTTGCTTATTGACATCAATGGGCTGAGAATTTTATGCTATTATAATCTTCTTTAGAATCTCACCACATGGGCTGAAGGTCAGATGATATCATACAAACCTTATCCAGACTATCTATTTTCTGTTTTATGGTAACGTAGAAATGCATGGACAGTTGCTGCAAAGGTTAGTTAACAGCGATTGTTCAGCGGATTGCCATGGCAGTTGTGAAAAAACACAACTATCACAAATAGCAGCACAAGAACAGCACTTAACACAATCAGATGGTGTTTATCATCTGAATGACCAGTTCTGTAATAATTTACATACAGTATCCTAAGCCAATGGTCAGTTGATACAGAATGACCTGAAATGGCAATGAAAGAGTAATGAAAGGGAGAGAAACTTGGAATGGCCATTCCATAATGCTTACTTTCTCCAACCATAAATGACTCTAAACTCCTCTTCTTTGCCGTGTAGTGTATGCTTTTTAAGCAGTATGCTGCCACTCTTAAGCTGTCTGCCATGGAGTTTGGGCAAATCTAAATTTCCAGCATCTAGAACAGTGTAGTGTGACATTCAACAAACGTATAAGACCACTGTTGTTGCACAGTCTACAGCAGGGCTGTCACAATTGCTTAGATAAAGTCCATCTGATGACTATCTGATGTCGTCACGATACCAACATTATGGCTTTTATATGATACCTGTTTAAATATATTGGTGCCATTACTAAAATGATATTAAAAGTCACTTGTCACAGAATAAATCATTTTGTGTCCATGAGCTCGCCCTGACTGTTGGCTATGTATTCTATAAGCCATGGACGGTCAACAGTAGGTCTACCAAAAGTGGTGAAAAATGGCATCTGATTTTTCCTCCTAAGAGCACATTATATATTGTTATGTTGGAGATTCAATCTCTCTCAAATAAATTTTTTTATGATTTAGGTTTCCAGGAGCGCGTAAGAAATGAGCATCAAACAATCTGCGCTTTGTGTTTTCCATTGTTTCTGTGCTGTGTAACCGCCCATGCCTACAACCATGACTTATCAGGAGGAGCATGATTTTGTGGAGGAACTGAACTGAGTGCATATTTTCAAGATGTGCATTTCGCTTGCTAGTGCTGGAATGGTGGACTAAACGGGGCTTTAGAGAAAGCGCAGATCACTCTCTCTCTGCAAGTCGGGCTGTGATCTCTCTGTCATCATTACCACACGGCTGTTTTTGAGATATTGGCTCGTTTTAGATGAACGTAAAATTATTTTTTAATCATCAAAGTGTTGTTGTGTCCCTCCTGTCCATCATGCGATGCATTCAGTGCACATTAACACAACTAATAGGAAACACTGCTCTTATTTTAAAACACTTTGGTCTTACTGATACTAATACATAGTTTGGTATTGTACCGTTGTTAAAAGCGGGTATCGTGATACCTTTCTAGTATTGTTAGACCGTGAAACCCTGCTGGTGGCAATGTGTAATGGCACGCAACATGTGGAAGAAAATTTGTCGTTTTTTGGACCCCTTCCCCAAGTGGATGAATCTGATGATTGCAAGCGCATTGAAAGAGTATTAAACGGGATGTAAGTGTATGATCTACTATTGACATTGTGTATGTTCTTTCTGAGGCGGGGCATTTAATGTCAGTATGTAAAAATGTGTGAAATGATCATGTATGGACATGACCTGTCTGTGTGGACACTGTATTTTAACTTTTTGTTATTCTTCCTCTTGACCTGGTAATGCTACTTCTTTCAATTTTAACCAAAAAAATCTTGCATCTGAAATGCACTCAAGAAGGACATCAGTCATCAAGTTTTTGTTTTTTTCTCTGGCATTAACAGTCCGAGTTCTTCAAAGTATGTGGTAAGTCAGTGAGCCCTTGATGGAACCTTAACTTGATCTCAAAGCAGTGGTTTAACCGGGATATCTGAATGATGTTGCTTTCCTTCACTCAAAGGCTCATGAGAAATGACAGCTTTTTCACTTGATCCCTACCGCATGTCTTTAAAACCAGGAAGATTAATTTAGCTAGAATCACACACAGGCACATCTGTTACAAGCTGTGGGCAAGACTGGTTAGTTTGTAGTGTCACACAAAATGATTTCATGAGTGTTTTTACATTAGTTACCAGGTAATCAAACATGATTATCTGATTACATAACCGCTGGGCTCTGAGGTCCTGATGTACTAAGCCCTTTGTAGCAGTCAGATGCATTTTACCTCTATTATATACTGAACTGCGTAAACAAGTGTTTCTCTTCCTATGTGTGGATTGAGGACAGATAATGTATATGGTGGAGATATTAGAGGCTCAGCTAATGACATATTCTGTGCAGTCACACTCCTGTGTAATGTTTTGGTGGGAAAAAGGCTCAGTAACACTGGTCTCTTTGTCACTGAACCTTAATTTTCTTGTGTGGAATTACTAGGCATGCGTATGTGCAGTTTGCATGACTAACTACAGCTTTAGAGAAGCAAACATTCATTTGAGATGAGTAAGTGCATGTTGCGGTTGCATCAAGGTACTACTGTGCCGCACATTGACTTCTAACGTCTGAAGCCTTCTTTGTGTTGGATTAGTTTGTGTGTTGGACATTTGTGTTATTATTATTATTATTATTTACATGGTAATGTAAATAATAGTAACACACGATTAACTATTTTATTGGGTGGTATTTTCTGCAAACCCTGATGTTTGCCTCTTTCATCATGTCCCATCTGATTTTATGTATATTTAAAAATAAAGCAATGACATTCCTTGCCTAATAGCAAGTACAAATATATAGTCTCAGAGTTGGGGAGGGTTTTTTTGTAGCACTATATCCTTTTAGTTTGATCCAGTTGATTTTACACCACAGTGGTAGATTAAAGTTTTGGAGGGGTCCGTGTGCTCTGTTACTGTTACATTTGCCACAGTTTTAGGCCAAAAATCTCTTACTTTTGTTTTGCAGTCACAACTTGAGGCTTGATGCTTGCTTCTTGTATTGGTTTGTGAATGTAAATGTAACCAATCAGGTCACTGATGCAATACATTCCGTGATCCATGTGCTAAAATGAAGAGAGTTGCTTCGCTCTGATTTAATCGCTCATCTGCCATTATTAGCAACAGGCAGATTATGTGGACAGCACAGCGCTAATGAAGCAGAAAAGCATGCTCTTATGTTGAATTCCCTCATGTACTGCGGCCAAAAATCTCTTTCCATTTGGTTCTCATTTGGCAGTGACCTGAGCCACACGTGTGTGTGTGTGTGTGTGTGTGTGTGTGTGTGTGTGTGTGTGTTTTGCTCAGTTTGTCTGTTTGATGTGTTGATGTGGACCTGTATCTATATGTGTTAAAACAAGAGTGAAGGTGTGCCTGTACAGAGTTTACATGGGGTGTTTGGGTGACAGTAAGAGATCAGCAGAATGGGATCTTGGGAGCTGTAAATTGATACATGACAGATGAAAATGTCTTCATGAATCAAACTGCGGTCCAGCTCCGAAATGACCTCCGTTTTTCTCAGAAATGCTCATTTGAAACGTTTTCTTAGCAATGTTTAGCTGCTAAAGTAGAATTAATACAAATGTATGTTGCCAAGCAGTTAACTTTGTATTTATAGCAGTTCTCTTGCACTCAGAGAAGCTTTCTTGAACTCTTATGCTTACTTGAGGCTGCGCATGTTCATCATTATTAAAACAGATTTTTTTCCAAATATTATTCTTGCGTGCTGTAATAGGACCATTAGACACTAAATTAGACCTCCCAGAAGACACTAAATTGCATTGAACGAGCTCTCAAACCCCTTAGATTTTCTAGATGTGACCCTACATTTTCTTTTTCATGTCATAAACATTCCTGCTGTCACCCGTGCCTTCTCCATAGACTCACTGTGCTATACAGACACATTTCCTCTCCCATGCTTGCGTAAGCATAATTTAGATTTTTTCCCAACCAGCATTATGATCCATTTTTCTTTTTATTATAGATAAAGTTCTTATACATATATATATATATATATATATATATATATATATATATATATATATATATATATACACACACACAAAGTTAGGCCCAGAAATACTTGGACAGTGACACAAGTTTTGGCATTTTAGCTCGTATTCAAAATACAGTTATATAATTAGTATGGGCTTCAAGTGCAGACTCTCAGATTTACTTTAAGGTTATTCACATTGGAGGAAGGATTTAGGAATTAAAGCTCTTTCATATGAAGCTGCCTCTTTTTCTAGGGACCAAAAGTAATTGGACAATTATCTCAACAGCTATTTCATGGGCTTTTCGCTTGTTAATCCGTCATCAGTTACGCATGTAAAAGGTCTGGAGTTGATTCCAGGTGTGAAGTAAAGTGAAGTGAAACAGGCCATTATTAGGCTGAAACAGAAGAAATCCATCAGAGAGATAGCAGAAATGTTAGGAGTGGCTATATCAACAGTTTGGTACATTCTGGGAAAAAGAGTGCTCTGGTGAGCTTTGGAACTCAAAAAGACCTTGACAGCTACGGAAGAAATCAGTGGTGGATGATCGCAAAAGCCTTTCCATGCTGAACAAAAATTCCTTCACAACATCCACCCAAGTGAAGAACACTCTCCAGAAAGTAGGCGTATCAGTATCTACCATAAAGAGAAGACTTCATGAGAGCAAATACACAGGATTCACCACAAGGTGCAAACCGTAGAAAGGCCTGATTAGACTTAGCTAAAAACATCTAAAGAAGCTAGCCCAGTTCTGAAAAAAGCATGACAAAGGAGCAAACCCAGCGTTTGGTGATGTCCATGGGTTCCAGATATCAGGCAGTCATTGACTGCAAAGGATTTTCAACTGCAAAGGATTTTCATTTTCAAGTATTAAAAATGAACATTTTATTTACAGTAATGTTAATTTGTCCAATTACTTTTGAGCCCCTGAAATGAAGGGGCTTTGTAGAAAAATAGTTGCAATTCCTAAACGTTTTATAGGATATTTTAGTTTAACCCCTTGAATTAAACCTGAATTCAATTGCATCCTCATTGTTTCATTTAAAATCCAATGTAGGGCACAATGTATCGTATGCATGTGTGAGACAAATGGTATGAGACATTTAAGAAAATATATGTTTTCCATTGCACCTTCACTGGTGCAGCAGCAGGTACATTCAAGCATCTGTTCAGGTGCCAGGAAAGAACTGTGGCTTCATGTAAGCGGGAGCTGATTTTAGAAAAAGGATTTTGAATAAGAAACTTTGATATATACCAAAATGTTTGGAAGACAGTAAGAAACATCTATGAGTTATTCCGTGGTAATAAGAAATGAACGGCTTAATATTGACTAATATTGACTCAGTTGTCCCCCCACCCAGTGTCCACTAGAAAGTATCCCGTTAATGCAGTACAGTAACGTGTTACTGCCTCTTTTGTGTTCTCATACAAAAACACTAGAACCAGGTTTCTTAGACTGTAATTGCTTGGAGAGCTTTTAAGAGCCTAAAAGCTGTTTAAACTTAAACTTTGATTCCGACCACCCAGCTTTTATGTTTTAGGATTAACTTTAACTTTATTTGTAATATTACTGAAGTAGTAAGTATCAAAGTATTGAAGGATTTATAGTTGTTTGATAACTGTCTGTATAGTTGCAGTCCATGGTGGTCACTGGCCCTATGTAACAGTTTTAGACTTACTCTATTTATATATAATCATATATAATAATCATATATAGTAATCATATACATCGATTCCATTTGAAGGGAATTTCAGAACAGTGTTCAGTATGATTTGGAATTTCTGTGTGGTAAACGCTTGTTTTATTCACCGAGATAAGCCCTTAGATGTTCAAAATACCATTCGGAGTTCTATATTAGGAAATAACTGTTATAGTTGAGTGTCATTAGTGAGCAAAAAAAAAATCTTGATCCTGTAAGTAATAAGTTGAATTGAAACACTCACTGCTTGCACATGTTTACTAATGATGTTGTTGTCTTAAGCTTTATGTAAGCAATATTTACATTGATTAATTCTGAGCATTTTAATTGATAAGTGCTTGGAAAGGGAACCTGTTGAAATGGTTGTTATACTTTATAGTAAACTATTTTGAGAAAAAACACAATAATAAGACATTTCAATGGGAATTTGGACAAAAATAGAATGCCCTGGGAACGAAGCCTCCATTTTAGTTGTTTTTCAGTTGTGAACATGCCTGTTGTCCTTTGCGTGTTATGAGGAATCCACCAAATCAAAATCTGCTCTATGGGTTTGGTAGAATCAGATAACGATCTGTGCATGTTAGGGTTTTGAGGATTTTGACCCCTTGGTTCCAGTGAAAGATAACGTTGTTAACGCTGAAGCATACATAGACATTTAAGCAGTTCTTTGCTTCCAACCTTGTGGCAGCAGTTCCAGCTTGTGGCCCTCTGCACACAGTCAGGTCAAAATTGACATGTAAAGTTAAGTTTCTGTCAAACTCCAGTTGCTTCCACAGAACCCTGTCCTGGAACATGGATTGTGCACCCGGCCTTTTTATTTACCATGTGTGCTTGACCTCACAACTGAATGGACACAAACTTTCACAGACACTGTTCAAAATCATGTGGAAGGCCTTGAAGTGGGATGTGGAACAGGATTATAAAGGTGGGGTGGCCAGGTGTAAAGATGCCTATATAGTTTATTAGCTTTAGAACGTGTTTGTCTACCACAAAGTGCCGTTCATTTTTATGATAGGCCCATTAATCTTTCTCACGGTGCTGAATACAGAATGCTGCGAACTTCAGTGGTCTGTTGTTAGTAACAATGCTAATGCAGTTATTAGTAAGGTGAATAATAACACATCTCCCACCAAGCCTCTGTTGATGCTTTTATGTTGACTTGATGAAGTGAAGCAGTGTTGAAACGCTTTAGGCCAAAGGTTTTTGACACGAAATACAACCATTCTAAGCTTCATTAAGCCTTGGACTGGCTATGGAAAACCCATTAGCACTGATGTGCGTGGGTTAAGGGGCTGTTTGGATGTTAAGTTTTTTTGTACCTGCTAAAACTTACCTTAGAGACTGTTTGGAGGTGCCGCTTAAGAACAGATGTGTTGTCTTTGAACAGAACACTGTTTGTACTTGCCCTACATTGCAGTTTAACACCTCAGCTTATAGAAATGAGATCGTGGCAGTTGTGGCAGGTTGTTAATTAACGTGAAGCATCTTTACAGTCCCTGCCTTCATCCATAATCCAGCTCTTATTAAGGTGTACCAGGAAGACTGTGCGTCTTTGATACGCTTCATTTTTCTGCTTGCCACAAGCAGGGCATGCTTTTGCATCATGTTCTGTTTGCAAATGTGCCAAAGCACACATCAATAGCTTTCTTTTTCTCCGCCTGTCCCCGCAGAAATGTTGCATTATGACTATCAAATGGATAAACTATTTGTGTGAGGTTTTTTTTATTTTTTATTTTTTGCCTTTGGATAAACATGATGCTGTTACTAAGGAATTTGCTCTGAGTGGATAGAGACACAGCCACGGAGCGCTAAAATAAAGCAGACGCCGTCCCTAAGGAGAAGCGTGCAACCAATTGCGGTTTAAGAAAAGAGAGAACTGCTTTAGTCTATCTGTACTTCTGTCTTTCCTCCCATTCTCTTTCCCTACCTCCTTCAGGATGCGTTCATCGTTCCTCCACTCCCCCAACCCGTCCTCTCACTTCTTGTCCGTGAGAATCAAACGTCAAACATGGCATCGTCTCTGCGAGGATAACTCCGAGGAAACTGTGATTCGCTGGAAACATCATTCGCTGGAATCTTGTACCACCCCCTCCCCCCCAAAGATAGATGGAGAGATAAATAAATAAAGAAAGAATCAAACCTTGAGGTGCGCACTTGCCTGCTTGTCTGACGCACCTTCTCGAAACAAGAGTTTTTCAGACCTCCACTGATGTAGTTTGACAAACTTTGCTTAAAAGGGCCGCTTTTGGAGGCGCTACAAACAACAACAACAACAAGAATCAAAAAAACAAAAAAAACGCTGAGTACCGCCCACGTTAGCGTCTGCTCTGGCAGAAACTGTTTGACTGCGCGGCTTCAATCAGCGCAATCTTCTCCTCTGACAGGTCTCCTGTGGTCTCTCCGATTGCACAAGAAGAAAAAGAAAACGCAGGCAGGAATCGGAAAGGATGCGAGGCTGCTTTGCGAGGCTTGGTGGAAGTAGGGCAGATTAAGGTGCCTAAGTGTGGGTTTTGTTGGAGCTGGTTCTCATGAGAACGCAGCGGCCCCTCTTAGCGCCGCATCCTCTCTCATCTCCCATCAGTCTGCTTCCCCTAAGAAGCCTCTTTGCTCTTTGCAAGCATGAGCAGGATGCTGCTGTTAATAAAGATCTTATCTGAGTTTGTTTCATCGCTGTGGTTGTTCTCAGCTGCTGCCAGAGATATCTTCATTTAACAGTGTTTTTTGAGGCATCTTATTTTGTAAGGATGTGTTAAAGCTGCTTCGGTTACAGTGAAAAGATGGACAGATGGAATTTGCCTCTTTAGTAGGTACAACTATGCTGGCTATGTTAAAGGCATGGAAGTGCTAACTGTGCTAACTCAACAATCTGTGGTTGAACAAGTCATCAGCCCCATCCATCAACAGAAAGAGACCACTGCTGACCAGATACTTTTAAGGTGTTCTCTGTACACTACTGATACCAGCATGATAATGGAGAATGTACTTTGCTAGCATTTCTTTTTCAGCACTGTGTACCCTCACTTTCCAATTTATGAATCACACTTCTTGCTGGTGCATCCTGGAGATGGGCAGTTGCGCTGTAATTCTGTTTTCAGGCACAATTTGTGTTCATTAGTGGTCAGTTTCTGGACAGGACAGATGATGGCTGGATAATTCTGGCTGATGGACTATTCTCAAACGAGCAGTGATAATGGGGTGTTAAACCCAGCAGCACACACTGCCTTACCACTATCATGCCACCGACACAGACACAAGACATATATTACTGTTCAGTTTTCGGTTCACTGGTGGACCCTGTCCATTGATGGATGGGGTAGAGGAGGGCTGAAACAAAGTGCATCTATAAGGGCCCAACTGTAGCTTTCTACCCAAACCCAATATAACACCAGGCCCTGTGAAACTTGGCTCAGGCAGCTGTTCTGTAACTCTAAAGATAATTATCCATACTGTGGCAACAAAGTTGTGCAGATGATTGTATTTTAAATGGCTTTTTTCTTAAATCTGCTTTATAACTTCTACCTATGCATGATGTGAGCAATGTAGTAGGTCTTGCGTTTGATTCAGCACCTCTGTGATCAGGACACATGCCATGGGAAAACAAAAAGATGAAAAATGATAACAGCCATTGTTCAGTACCATTAAGACACAATTGTTGATAGATCTGCAGGCTTAAAACAATGGTCAAGTAAATCATCCAAAGTAAAGTCCCAGATTTGACTTGTCTCTGTGTCTTGATTAGAAGCGTTAAAAGTTAATGGTATAAACATGCTGTACCGTTTCTTAATGAAAACTCTCTATGTGTAGGTAGGCAGTGCATGTCTAACTCCTGCATCACTCAGACCAGCAGTAATATATTGCAGTAGTTTGGACAAAATCTTGTTTTTCAGTTTTGGATCTAATTTGAAAATCCCTGTTACCCTTTTTCATGATGAATGGAGAAATATGGCCCGGAACTACTTGGAAGAAAGGCTGGTTGCATTAAAAGTAACATGTTGTTTCATCTCCTATAAAGTCATCAGTCGAGAGATTTAAGTTTTTGTTCCCGGCAGCAGCAGCGATATGTGAAACAAGTTGCAGAAGCATGTTGGTTAAACACAGTAAACATTCTGTGTGTGTTCGCCGATCTCACTGATCAGTTGAAATGAGGTCCTCATTTTTCATTTTTCAAGGCTAAGAGAAATCTTTCTGTTCAGCGCCTGCAGGAAAGCGCTGGAGCAAAAAGACATCATTGATTTGATTTGGTTTTAGAAACTAGTCACATATGTTGCAAAGCCTGCTGGGTTTTCTTCTTTTTTGAAGCGTAAATAAAAAGGTGCATATGGAAGACGCGCAGGACTAACATCGGTTGTTTTAGATGTTTTAAGCAAAAAAGACAACGAATCACAAAGACGTCCTTTCAAAATTCTAGTCAACCTTGTCTAATACAAGTGAGTTTTACTTGTGTTTCTTTCGAGTAGTGCTTTGTTGGCTCTTTTTACATTGTTGTTAGGGAACATAAGCATACCATAGTCTATTCCAGTTATATGTTTTTCCACTCACCCAGTCTTGACTCCATGCTTTATAATTTATTGTTCTCTTATAAAATATTGGGTCCTGAAAAGATACAGAAATGATTAAGGATGCACAGCTAAACCTCATAGCCATTGTTGTATCTCTGTAGGGTACATTTACATTACACTACATTGTTTTTACCCTGAGAAACAAAAATAATGTAGTTGTATAGAATCATTTTCTCAAACAGTTTAGAGCGTTTTAAGGCCGATCTTTGGCTGATGAAGAGGGACAGCAGCAGATTACAGTGTAAGGTGACCCATCGCCTCGGCGGGGGACGTCAGTCGACACTTTCCCCTAACCTGTAATCAGTGAAGACCAGCTATCATGGTGCCACATGCTTTCTCCTCAGTGAGTGCTCAGATCTTCATCAGTCTTTCAGTGGAGATAGGTTTTCTGTTTGTCTGAAAGAACGAGAACATTCAGACCCGCAGCCCTAAATGAACTTTTAGTCCGTGCCGCTCCATGTAGTGCCTTTCCTAATCCCGCTGAGCCAAATTAGCTAGCGAACGTAGAAGCATTAGCTTTAATATAACAGTGGGAATGCTTAAAGAGTCAAAATTAAAGTGTTAGCCTCAGCTGTGTTATTTTACGGGTTTCTTTTTGTTTTTTTGTTCTTTTCTTTTACTTAATGTCTTTAAATTTGGACTTCTTGAACTAACTTAAGGCTCTTAAGTGTGCACTACTGTGACTGCCTGTTAGCTAATGTTAGATAGCATTGATAGAAAGCTGATGGTTTGCTTATGTAGCTAATAAACCTAGTGAAACTTTGAGGATTGGACCTTATTTCTATATGACAACCATGAACTTATTTTGAAGATAATAATAATTAAAAGGGTAAGTAATGGTGTTCTTTTATATTTTTACACAGTTTAAAAAGATGGCTCTTTCATGTAGAACCATGAAAACATGGAAAGCCTGTTGCATCATGAAAGGATTAAAGTGGTTTTAATGTGGTTGTAAGTGGTAGAAATTGTGCTGTAGATGGTTCTATGTGGAACTTTTTTTAGGAGTTCTATTTAGCACCAAATTTGGATTCTGCTATAGTTGCAATCTTTGAACCCTTTTTGGTACTATATAGAACAGTGTAGGTGAGCTTTCAGAAAGGATCTTTATTGAGCCATGTAAAGCACATTTTCCACCTTTTCCATCTGAAGAACGCTTCCACTCAATGAATTGTTAATTGTAGTAATTCAATTCTTCGGTGAGTGTTCATGGTTCTGTATATTTCTTTGCTAAAGAAGCCTTGAAGGACCTTTTTTTGTAAATGTGTGCTTCAAAAAAAAAGCACACCAGCTCTTAGCCAAGATTGGTTGCCTAAGATTGGTTAGACAGCCAACTAATTTTTGGTTTACTCTGTAAAAATGAAAGTATCTGAGCTGCATACATATGATTAAAGTACATTAGCCATATTTTCTGGTAAAAATGTACAGGTACTGTAATAAGACTGCACTTGCAGTCAGAAACCATTATTCTTTCTTTCTTTCTTTCTTTCTTTCTTTCTTTCCTTCTCTCCTTCTTTCCTTCTTTCTTTCTTTCTTTCTTTCTTTCCTTCCTGTGATGCCATTTCGTACCCTAGGGGAGATCTGATAAGGCACAGCAGCCCTGCTCCGCAGTAGTGGCGGTCCGTTGAAAGATCAGGGTCCTGGGTCAGCCTGAGGCGAGGGAGGCACTCTTCAAAAGTGCTGTGCTTGCCAGATCAAACATGCGCATGCTTCCCCCTGAAGTACATCAGAAGAAAACCCACATCAGGAATGCCTGGCGGCCATATTGTTGTGAGATACGGTACAAGGACATACGTGTAGCTTTGTCAGAGTGAGAGTGAGAAATAACCCCACCCAGCACTAGTTACCAGCAGCTGAATTCAAGCACGCGCATGCGAGAGTATCTCACATACGTGCAGCTTTGACAGCCTGAAAGGCCCAGAAGGAGCCGTGCTCTAACTTGCCTCAGAAAACTGTTGAACTTTTGATCCCAGAAATATTGAGCTGCATTGAAAGGCTCGCCTGAGCGGCGGTGAGGGGAATCTAATTACCGCTCTCTCATGCTCTCCTTCTCTGCAGCACTGTTATTGACGTGGGCACCACATAGCAAACACATCTACAGCTGGCCACATAGCTTCCACTCTGAAGTACTGAGTTTTGGCTTTAAACAAAGAAGCGTATTGAAATGCTAATGAACATCGATTCATCACTTTGTAGTGTTTCTGTATAGGTGGTTTGTATCTTTGTCTACCTTTCCCCGTCTGAGCTGAACTATCTCAGGCTCAGCGAGCAGATGGTCTCCTTTCTTTCGTTTGTTCTTTTAACGACTTTTTGTACTGCAAACGCAACTTTCTGGCAGGTTTTATGTCGACTTTTGCTTGCGGGAGCCCAAAGTGGAATTTTCTGTTAAAACTTACGAAATTGAGAAAGTAAATTATGTAACATCAACGTGAACGCTCCTGGTGAGTCGTCTGCGGTGACAATGGCATTGTTTTACACTGTTATTAATGCTTACCTCCAGTTACTTCAGATGAAACATACTAAATATTAGACCTGCTTGGCTTAGGAGGTGGAAACACGCAAGGTCATAGTGACTGCAAGCTATCGTTTCAGTATTTACAGAATATTGAACTACTACTGCTAACTTTCTAACCCAAACAAGCCAATCGAGCTCATTTCTGTTGTTCTGTTTCTCTTTCCCACAGAGCTAGTATTGCTGTTCTCACTTCAGTTAACCAATGGCCTAGTAGCTCACTTACCTCACTTTTCTCCCCTCTGAAGTGCATAAAAGATTCCTTTTAAGGGTACACATGGGGGAATGATGTGGGTATAAAGTTTAGATGACAAGGTGGGTTTCGTTGAGACTCTTTAGTGAAGGTTTGCCCTTGTAACCTCAGAGCAGTAAGCTGTCACTCTCTTGTGCTCTTCTCACCTCAACTGCTCTTCATTCATGGGTTCAGTGCTGCAGCTGGCAGTTATTCTCTGCTATTACTGTGCTGCCCTCCTTGCACCAACATGGGATGTGCAGATTGCTTCTGACCGGCTAATACAGTCACTCCTGCTTCTGTATCTTCAGAGTACAATAAAACTGCTTTTTATTTATGTCCTAACTTTGACCTACAAAGGACAGCAGCCAATAATCCCACCTCCACTGCACATCAGACCTGCCTTTCATTTGATCTGAGGGGTCAGCTTCCAAAAAATGCATACAAGGCATGCAAGATGATAAATGCTAGATGCCTTACAGATTTTGGGTAGTTGTTGTAATTAATTGTATTGTATAAAACATAAAATCAGAACTAAAGTCAGAATCTAATATTTTTTGAATTGAATCCTTGTTTATGTATTGTGAAGCTTACCATAGGTGAGATGTTTGTGTGAGGAATAGCTTAGTTTTCTTTCCTTGTTATTTCTCATCTGAGGTAGTGAGAGCTTCCTTTATGCTGACACATATTCACATGTCATTCTGCTTCGTCTGCTCAGGCTGAGATGAGGACCAAAGTTTTGGAGGCCAAACACCAAGAGGAGAAGCTGAGGCTACAGCAGAAACACGATGCCGATGTTCAGAAGGTAGTATGCTTTGAAACACTTGCCCCCTTCTGTTTTCCTCTTGCCCGAGCATTTTGTAGACCCCAGACTGTGCGACAGGAGAATGTGACAGTTCTCAGCATTCCCTGTCCTCAACGTGAGTGTCATTATGGCAGAAAAGCGCCTTAATTATAAGCTGATCGCAACCAGTCCATGTCCAATCCAATTTGCATAACATGCCCGGGCTCTCCTAATGACTTCAAATGCTGAACGAAAGCATGAGATTTCCTTTTTTATTCCCATATCCATCTGAAGGTGGGACAGAGCGAATTTTAATTAGCCTCTTTATGAATAACACATGAGCTTATTGGTCATTGTTTGTCAGTGTAGGTGAGCAGACAGACAGGCATGTGTGCAATACATGCCTTGGATCAATACACCAGATATGTAACACGTTTCTCGGCCTTGTTCTGGAAACCCCACAGGCATTTTGCACACTTAGTTGCAGCTCATCATGTGTCATTCTTTCTAGGAAGAGCTTGTTAATTCAAAGAGCTGCTTAACTCACTAATTTGAATATACCTGATACAGCACTGTAAGTTATGTGGCCTTCATAACAAGGACTAGCAAGATCAGCCAGTTTTGGTATATATTAATATCTCTCCTACATCTTACAGCCTAATTAGAAAATTCTTTATTCACCCCGAAATCCAGGACACAGAAAATGAAAATGAAACTATTTTTAAAAATATAGAATTTGTTGTTTATGCTTCTGAATTAACATAATAATCCTGACAGTGCTACGCATTGGAAAAGAGAACAGAGAAGAAGTATTAAACACAACATTGGAAAATAATGCTAACATAACATTTGGTGGTTTTCCAAAAACCTCTAGAACTAAATTCCAGAGAGCCTCCATTATAATGACAAAAAACAGCTAAAAGGTTATTATAGGGCTGTGCGATAAAACGATAACGATATTTATCATGTAGCGTTTCCTCGATAGAACTATAAGAATTAAGTAAAGAAAAAGACATCAGTGATTGCTAAAAAGCATGTAAGTGAAAGTCAGAATGAAAACAAAAATGTTTTTAATCAATATTTCCCACTTGCATTAGCCTTTAGATGATATATTAAGTGTTAGAATTTGGTGCTTCCTTGTAGACAGTTTTTATTTATTTTTTTTTTTTTATTGGGTTTTTTTTTTAAGTTGGTGCATCCCTAGTAACAGTTCTACTGTTAAGGCTTATATTGATAAACAGTGAGTTTGAATGAAATAATATGAAAAATATGGACTTTATCTGATATCTTCTGTATCGTCTCGGTGCTGATACATAAACATTTCATGAATGTAGAAATGGGTTGGTTACAGAAAAATCATTTTAATGGTTGCATTAAAATTAATACAAGCTGTTTTTGTAGTAGTAGTAGTACTAGTAGTGGTAGTAGTAGTAGTAGTAGTAGTAGTTGTTGTTGTTGTTGTTGCTGTAGCCCAGCGTCCCTAAACATTCTGCTTTTCTAGAGTACAATAAACACATCACCAAGTATCAGTTTGGAATATTTGTGAAGTCTGTCTGATGTCAATGTTTTGATTTGTTTTATTTTAAAGCAGCTGTCTGCAAATGTCTGCAAAAATGGAGATGCTTGTTTTTCTTTGGGCAACGACAATATTGTAAATCCTTTTTATCCTTCTGTTATCCCACCCAACATTTTCTGTTGATTTCGGCCCAATACTGATGTGCTTTACGTGTCTTTGATCAGTAAGCGCCACTGAGATGCTGCTTCAGTGCCTATAGTGATTATGCAGACCATATGCCAGTAAATGTTTGTCGGTGTCCAAGTCCCCTCCCCCCCTCGTAGGCAGAGAGACTAAATCTGAGGCAGCCTGGCATCTCTTCAAATCACAGATGCCCTAAAAGCTTGAAATGGCAGTCCCTAAAAGCAGCACTCCTCCCAGCCAGGGCTTGCATGTTCGACCCGGCTAGCTGGACTCCCGTCCCCTGTCTCTCTGTGTTATGACTTTCCTCTGTGTGACCAAAATGCACTCCTTAAGAAGGCGATGGGAAAATTGTATGTATCCCTAAATGTTCCATGAACTTCTCTTTACCCTCCTACTCTCCCCGCCAACGCCCCCTCCACCCGCACTCGGACGGTGGCTTTCATCTCTGGCAGTCGGGCCGGCTGGCAGGATGACGAGCTTAGCAACAGAGTGCACTTCTGATGGACAAAAAGCAGGACAAATAATCCTCTGATGGGCACCGTGACTTTTTTCCCAGAGGGTGAAAATAATAATAACTTTTAGGGGAGGCTTTTTTTTTTAATCAGAAGTCACCAGTGTTTCAAGAGCAGAGTGGCTGTCTGAAACCCCCCCCCCTCCCCACTCTCTTGTCCACTCTCTCTCCTCAAATACCCTCTTTTATTAGGATACATGAGAGAAAAAGAGGCTATGAAGCCCGGACCCCAGAAAGCACATCTCAAATTAGGAGCTCCATTGCAGCTTCCTCTTATTACTGGCAAAGCCCTTTGAAGACTATTTTGGTCAACCCCCATCCCCCCCACCCCCCCATGGGCTTTGTGTAGGAACCTCAATAGCTCTCCTTAGATACTGAGCATTAATTAATCTCAGTGTTGCTTCTATTAAGATTGTAATTGATAAAGATGTTGTCCGTGCTCGTGTGTGGTTTCCGTGTTAATGAGCTGCTTTGTGTGGATGAGAGAGACTCAGAGATGCTTCAGATGTGCATGTGCATCTCCTTCATCAAAGCCTGCTCGGGGAGGATGTCAATATTTGCTCAGGTGCATCTTTGCTCTGCTGCGAGGAATTCATAAACACTGCAAAACAGCACACAAAACATGCGGACGCTCTCCATCTGAAAGTTCCGTCCAGTCCTGATGAGACCCGGCCAGCGGGTGTCCCCTGTCCGCCCGCCCCCTTCACCCCTGTGTCCCACTGGGTGTTGATCTCCGCCGGCTCCTCCTCGGTGAGACATGGAATTAGGGTCGCGGCGCCACCGGCCAGTCCAGCTGGGGCGCTGGACGCCTGCCTTTGAACTCCCACTCAGGTCCCCCCGCGCAACCTGCGGAGAGTCAGCCCATCAAAAGAACCCGGACAAACACCGCGGCTTCAGATAAAACACATTTCTGCGATACTGACCCTGATTACCCCCCACCCACCCGCGCCCAAGCTCCAGGCAGCGCAGGCATCTTATCTCTCACATCCCAGCTCACACTGACCACGCATGCTAGCAACCAGGCCCGCCAGCATGCAGCAAGGCCACAGGCTGATCTGGCGTTTGTTATGGACTGAGCTAAATAAGGGCTGTGCTAAACTCCCTCCGCGAAGGAGCTCCGAATTCCTGCGTCTCATCAAAGGCCCGCTCTACATCTGTGAAACAATAACAGCAGCTCTGCGGTGTGTCACACAATGGGCAGATTGTTGAGGACTTGCAGAACCGGTCCTATGGGGACCTGGGAGGCATTAAGAGGAGCCAGCGCTAGAGGTCTCTAAGAGTTGAAGGACAGGGCTAAGAGTCTGAGCCACCTGTTCCAGTTCTCTTCGCCACCAGCAGTCTTCGTTCATAGCAGGACGGGCCTGAACCAGTAGAGAGTCATCTGAGATTCTGATGGTGGACAGTGATAAGACATGCTTTGCGACTGCCCTAGTGAGATTGTGCACTTTGTTTGGTGCTACAAGAAAGACGTTTCAGCTAATAATAGGACAGGTCAGTCTTAATCAGTCTTAGACTAGAAGCATGGCAATAACAAAACAAAGCATGAAGCTATACTGAACGTCAAACCTGATCTGCAGGCTTCCCATCATTCTGAAGAATGTGAGGATATCCATGGCCTTGGCTGCTCTGCTCACCTCTGTTAAAAAATGTTTAGCTCTTCTGGGTCTTTGGTGCTTCCTGCAAGTCAGTGAAATGGGTTTGCAATCACAGTCATTTTATCCAAATCTAAAAATCTTTGTTAGAACCGTCCTAGATATTTCTAATGGCACAAAAAAGTCTGTTTACAAAACTGAGGGGCAAGCTACTTGTTTTGAGAGGACAGTAAACAATAGAGCAGTTGTTACTTGTGTGGTGACATTGAGGTGGTGGTAGCGCTGGTGTGAGTGGATCAACACCAGTGTGGGTTTTAAACACCTTAGCGTCACTGTTGAACCAAGAACCTGTGGGCAGCATCCTGTGACCGCTGATAAAGGACTAGCACAAACTGTGCAGCAGCAGATGAGCTGTTGTCTCTTTGTACATCTACACAGTGGATCAACAGGGAAGTAGTGTCTAATAAGAGTGGACACAGTGTTTAACAACTCCCAGTACCACTGCTGTGTCTGATCCACTCATACCAGCACAACACACACTGACACACCACCACCACCTCAGTGTCTCTGCAGTGCTGAGAATGATCCACTACCCAGATAATACCTGCTCCTTTGGGTGTCCTGGCAGGAAAAAAGAGTGATAACAAAGTATACAGAGAAACAGAGAGACACTTTAAGTGTTAAACTACAAAGTGCACTTGTATGATAGGTGGAGCTGGTGAAGAGGACAATAAGTGTAGATACAAGGAGAGGGTTTTAATGTTCTGTCCGATTCAGGCGTGTGCCATATCGTATCATACACAATAATATCGGCAACATTTTTTAATGTCGTGAACGATATTATACCCTGAATTATCATGCCATATCACCCATCCCTAATTATCACATCAGGGTACTACTCTTTACTGTTTTTAGCAAAAGAAAAATTCACACTTTTCTCATTTCCAATTATATATCTACTAGAGACAAATTTTATCTGTCCAGTATCATTTATTTTACTCCTTGATATATGGAGATATTTGGAGTGCATTATTTAGTATTGTGACATTCTGGGTCATTGACTTCTGTTACAATCTGATGAAAATTCTTGTATTTTTTAATATCTCAGTTAGGGGTGTGCAATATCTTATCATATGCAATAATAAAATTATTTTTTTTGTTTTGTTGCTGTAGTGTATATTTCTTTAATTCAATGTTTTGTCATATCGCCAAGAGTATTGCTATCCCCAAAATATTATAAAATATTGTGATATTATTGTAGGGCCATATCGCCCACCCCTAGTCTGATTGGGCTGTGTGTGTGTGTGTGTGTGTGTGTGTAGCCTGTAAGCAAGCCTTAAGACAAACTTTCTAACCTACTATCTACCGTGTTGAAAGAAGTTACTAGAGAAAGATGCTGCAGATGTTTAAAGTCAGTGTAAAGGGGCATCCTATGTTCCTGTAAACACACTCTGATGCTGTGCTGTTTTTTTTTTTTTTGCTCTCTGAACCCCACAGTAGCATTGGACAATGCTTTATTCCACACAATATCACAGTCCTGGTTGTTTTCAGGTTTAGGAAGTTTAGCCCACATCGGGTACTATGATAAACATGTTTTTGTGTTTATTTAAACTGATTCCTTCTGGTCATAGTCTTCTGTCTGCAGACTGTTTGGTCTCCATTGTTTCTGTTTCCCATCGTCTCATTGTATTATTGTACTAATAGTAGTCTCACTGTGGGAGAACTTGTACGGCTGGTCCTTAAACCATGGAATGAAAAGGTCATGGAACCAGATCACTGCTGTCTTTGCAGTTACCATCACTGCTGGGCAAAAGTCTCAGCCTTGAATGATATAATAATTACAGTAATCAGTTCAGAGCTACTGAATTAGAATAAAAAATGTGACTTACCATATTGCGTCGGAGTTCTTCCAGTTCATTCCCTCATTTTCTCCACCGTTTAACAAAATTCTTCTTGGCCTTTATCTATCTTATGTCAGTAGAGGGTCATGGATTTGGATCATGCAGTGGCCCTTGCTGATCTTCCCCAGAAGGAATAATGTGAGAATCAGACGGGTTCGTCATCCTCTGCTTTTCAGCTTACTCCGTTGTTACAGATAATGCACTTACAGAAAAGCCTGTGGCAGGGTGAAGGGGCCAAAAAGCAGGATCTTCCACCCCCCCATCCCCATCACACACAAACATAGACGCACACCAGCCTTTCGACTGCCTGCTTCAAAGCTGCAAATTCCACCACTCACTGGAGAAGGAGGTCGAGCTTTTGGTTATCGTCCCGAATAAGAGCGTTAGCCCCTGTAATCTACAGCCAGCGGGTCGCGCCCAAGTCAAGCCCTGCTTCCCGCAGAACTGTGTTTAGGAGACTAGATTAGTCTGGAACTCCTGGTACATTCTGTCATAGACATGAACTCAAATGTCATGCAGGCCTCAGTTTGGGTCTTGTGGCCAAGTTTTACAAGTTCCCTCACAGCTGGCCTACCACGACCCCAGTAATAAGAACAACAAAGCAAATGAGAGCCACACTAAACTGAAAACAGAGGCAGACGGGCATGACTGAGTACGCAGGCTTTTGAAGCCAGTGTTAAAGTTTGTATCCTGTCTTGCAGATTTTAGACCGAAAGAATGGAGAGATAGAGGAGCTGAAGAACGTCCACCGGGCCAAGCGGAAAGAGGCAGAGGAAGCAGTGAGGACATTGGAGAAAAAAGGTGAGATGTTCCCTTTGACACACTCCAAAGTGATCCTGTCTTTCTCTGTGACACCAAACGAATGAGTTCACTGTTCTTCAACGCAGACCTTCTTCAAAAAAATTAGTGTTTCCTAGTGTTTATAATAATGCACATGTTAGCAATCACCTGATTGCCTTGGTCAGTAATTGAATAGTTCTAGTATTTACAGAGATGATGTAGACAGTGAACAATATAACTTGCCTTTATTTGCTTTAACCAACCAACAGCTGGCTGTGAGCAGAATGGTGTAATCCAGCTATACATTGAAATAATCCAGCCGGTCGTGTTGCTGGTAATTTTGTGCGGCATGATTAAGAATGTTAGTAAAGCGGGAATGAGAATGGTAAAATCAGACAGTCGCAGAGTGAGTATAAATATACAGTACTTGAGGGATTGTCACTGCCCCTGCACCAAAAAATTCAAACATTTAAGCAGCTGTCCTTTACATTGTGGAAACATTTCTTGATGTTGTTGCCTTTTCCTATTAAGATACTGTTTTGGAGATGCTTGTGTGTAAAAAAAAATAATTAAATAATTAATTGTGGCTACAAAATGGACTAATGCTTCAACACAGCAGTAAATGACTTGTGGCCATAAAAAGAGACCTCTATTTTCCCACTAATCACATAATCATAGGTAGTTAGTTATAGAGATGGATCACTTTCAACAGTTATGTGATTATGTGGGGCTAAAAACTGAACACTGCAGTTAATGCTAGCGTAATGGCACTTTTATCCATCCAAGAAGTTCCAGATTGAACGGGTACTCCTCTGAACAAACACAAAGAAATACAGAAAGTCGTCACTATGCTATAATTTTCATATTTAAAAAAAAAAAGGCATTCATAGGATTTTTTAGGTCTTGAACAACTTGCTGGACTGGGTTTGGATTGATGTTTAAGACAACCTTATCTCAAAACTGTTAGAAACCCTTCAAAGTATTTATAACCATGTAATAACTGTGTAATTGTGTAATAACTGTGTGATAGATGATTCAGATATTTGGTTGTATTTTGAGTTAATGTTAAAAGGGAGGTGAGAAGCTTCAGCTAAAGCTTCAGAAAAGGAGTAAATACGTTTCCCTAACATGGTTTGGGTTCCACTTTAGTTGAAAAGCCCTCAGTAGATTATCGACGTGTGTGCAAATTGTTAACAAATCATCAGATGAAACTCAGCAGTGTTAGGGTCAGGGTTAGGAATAGGTCAAATCAATGAAATTGATGTTGGAAGCCAGAGGAAGAAATTACACATCTCTCTATACTAAACCTAACGTCGAGGCTGTGCTGCGCATGCTTATGAGGGATGGGAAAGGTCTTGTTTTTTTGTTTTCTATAATTAAATATTAATGTGATCTGAATTTCCATGACCATTTCCAAACTGGCAGATAGCCAATTTATATTATCCAAAATTAACCAAAATGTCAGTGAGTGAGCCAAGCTGGTAAATTTTATTTGTAAATGAAAAAATACTTTGTCTATTTAAATAAATTATATAAAATAATAAATAATAAGGTCCTCAGTATTTAGCTGGAACTTTGGTGGAGAGGAGCTTTTACAACCTATTGGATTAAGACTGTGATGTCATCTGCCAAAGAAGGAAGAACAGGGGCCTAATGAGCTTCGTATAGCTTGGTATAGCAGAAGCGACAAGTGTATATATATATATATATTCCCAGAAGCATAAATTAGCTGATTTCCAGTCAAAATCTGTCAAGTTCAACTGTGCGTATCAAAAGTGAACCAAAGATAACGTCAACTAGCTAGATGATCTGAGGTAAAAGAGATTATGCAAATCTTCTTTTATTTGACTGTGAACATTATTAGCAGGTATTTTGGTTTCTAAGTGTAGTATTATATACACATAATGTGTTCATTTCCTGTCTGTGATCTGTTTGTACCCAGCCTTTCATGATTTACAGAGAATACGTCTGTCTCTAGAAAGTCCCCTGTCCTTGACAACAGAGCGTAATGTCTTGTATTATTTATGGTACGATGTGCATGCCTTGTATATACTGTTTTATTCATTCACACCATAAATGACAACAAATGTTTTTATTTGATTTGTTTTTGCCTAGCGAAGACTGTCTCCACCGTTATGTCATTTTTATTGCTTTCTGTCTATTTTGAATCACACCCTGCATGTGTGTGTCTGCGTCTGTGTGTGTATGTGTGTGTGTGTGTATGTGAGTGAGTGTAGACAGGGATGCCCTGCAGCCAGGTCTGCTGTTTATATAGCTCTCTCTCTTTCTCCCTCCCTCTCTCTCTCTCTGTCTCTTTCTCTCTCTTTCTCCCCAACCCCCCCCCCCCACCCCCCCCACAGTTCAAAGCTTGCTGCGAGAGTCCCAGGTCATCCGCCAGAGCAAAGAGAAGCAGATCGCCGAGCTGAAGAAAATGTCGGATCAAAGTGCTGACTCTCTTAAAAACGAATGGGAGAAGAAGGTATGGACAGCCTGAACGCCTTCGATTTCTACCGGCCAGCCAAAGCCTGTGGAGGAGAGCTTTTGAACGCAGTGCACCCAGAGACTTTACACAGGCCTAGCATTCTCTCTTTGAGTTTGAAGGAGAAGAAAAACAGTCCTTTCCGAGTTCTTTGGGAAAAAAAAAAGAAAGCATCACATACGTTTTCCTGCTTCTCCACAGTTGCTTTGCCTTTGTGCACAAGTTTGCCATTGAAGTCTTTCTTGCTTCGGGCCTCCTAAAGCATTCTCTATGTTATTTCCACATATCAAGATCGGTTATTCCCTTACAGGCAAACTATAGGCCCCCTGCTGTATGATTTGGACTCCTGACGGCCCTTAGCCAGCAGTTCAAAAACAGTCTGAGGAAGAAAACTCAATGAATACATTTGTACGGGTAGAGAGTAGGTGTGCAACTGTAGGCAGTTAGTGAGAGCGTGGCAGTGGGCTGTTGTGGTGGCAGATTATCAATGCTGTGATGTTTATTTGCCTTACCAACATGATGGTGGCTTTATGCTAAGCAGTGTTGCAAGGTAGTAGCACATTATCATTGAAACGTGGCACAGAAAGTGTTTTTTGCTTTGTGTCATGCACATAGTCAAGCTATAGGCTGACATCAGTGTTGAGAAGATACAGTATTTAAATAATTGTATTCAAAGTGGTTGTAGTTTTTTAGGAAGGCCTGTTATTCTTAGCATTTCACTGGTAGCCCACTACTTTGCTAACACTTTCATTCTAGACAGCTGGAGTTTAGCCACTCGCCTCAATAGCAGCAAACGTTTGGTCAGGAAAGCATTTTCCTGAGCTGTAACAAAAGAATACAACTACAGATTCCACTGGTGGGCCAAACATCACAACCACTCTCAGATGAAGCGAATAAAGTTGATTATCTCATGACAGAAACACAGGTCAAGGTCTGGGGGATATTACACCACACGTATATGGTCCGTCATTGTAGTTGGCTGATTGGATGTGGGGGAAATGAACAGGCAGGAAGACCTGCTGGGATACAAAGGGTCAGGACATTAATTTGGCATGTACCCATCGTTGTGGACCAGATACACCCCTTCATGGCATTGGAAGACCCTGATGGCAGTGGCCTCAATAAGGACCCTGCAACATTGTCTTTGTGTTGAATAACGTGACCAGAGCTCAAGGTGTTGCCCTGGCCTCCAAATTCCTTTGATCTCAATCCGATCCAGCAGGAAGTCTGGTCTGCAGAGGCTCCACCTCACAGCTTACTGGACTTTAAGGAGTTGCTGTTAACTTTTGGTGTCAGATACCACTCGCAACATGCAGGCCACAGTATATTAGACCGGTGGATGTACTGTAATGGTTCATCAATGTAGACCTGTGTAAATTACATTTGTAAATTAACCAACAAAGAATCTGCTAGGAACACAAATTGTTTTATTTAAAATATCAATTGAATTTTTTTAAATGTTAATTTTACATTCAGGCTAAAATTATTTGTGACTGACCTAAAAGTTATTTACCTTAAAATTAAGCTCACCTGGCTTTTCGTCTTCTATTGTATGACATGGCTGGGCAGACAGTTTTGTAAAATGAGAATATGCCACAAGCATCACACTAGGCATCTCAGTCAGTATTGATAGTGATGTAAGCGGCATTGGCGTAGCCCTAGTGACCAGCATGTTCATCTTCCTTGGCAGCTGCATGCAACAGTGACCCAGATGGAGCAAGAGAAGTTTGAGTTGCAGAAAAAGCATACAGACAACATACAGGAGCTGCTGGAGGACACCAATCAGCGGCTTGCCAAGATGGAGGCCGAGTACAGCACCCAGGCGCAGGTCACCGTGAGTGAAAGCTGATGTTGCCCAAAGCACTGTTCTAACCTATTACAGTACAGAAGATTCTCTGTAGCAGGGTTGTTTTTTCAGCACTGTTAAATGTCAAGATGGTTTTACCTCACGTTTTGCCTCGCGGTGCTCATGGCTCAAGCCTCTATTTCTTTCTTGTAACCTTGTAAATGTCTCTAAGGTCTCTTAATGTGGCTGGAACACAGACCAGGTTTTTACCAGGACCGCATGATATGGCCGGAATACTAATATTGTGTTTAAATTGCTATAGATTGTGACTATGACTAGAGCAGCAACAGAGGGTTATTGTTGTAATCTGTTGGTTAACCCATTATGATTTGGACCATATTCTGGCAGTAATGTTTCATCTGAAATACAATGATTATTATCCTTTATACAAAAATATAATGCATACACTTAATCTCCTGATTCATATTATATAAAAAGAGTATTTACCTGATGCCGCCCATTGTGCATAAAACTGCAATATCAAATAGTTTCCAATGAATTTTCAACAAACCTGCAATTTGAACAAAAATAGCTTTTGCTTTGCATAACCCTTTACCATCATTAAAATATACTAAAATATCTGCACCCTCTGTTTTGTCACCACTAATGCAGTCATAGTGCCATCAAAACTTCGAAACTGCTCAACATGTGCCCCTGAGGGAGAGGCTCCCAGTAAAAAGTGTCTTATTAATGATCATTTAGCTTATTAATTAGCTTATTAATTTTTAATCACTTGGACAAGCTGTCTTGGACAATCTGACCCGCTGAAGACTGGAGGAATTGTTATTTATATGGGCCATCTCAGGCCTGGACTATGGCCAATATTAGAAATCAACAGATGAGACAGAAGTGACCATGTAGGGATCGGCCAGTATAACTGAATGTTCTCCAAACTGAATGTCTTCCCTTCAAGGTATGTTAAAAAAGTATTAAAATAAAATTAGTTTAATTAAAATTAAAAAAAGAAAAATAGCATGTTGGCCTGCCACTGTTGGGCATTTTCATTAGTTTCAATGTTGGTGCGTTCATGCTGATTATATATGATATTTTGTATATAGTGTTACAAACAGAATTTAAATGTATCTTACCTGCCTCACGTCGTTAACATCAAAGCATCACACATAGATTGGCCAAAATCAAAATAAATAGTTTGTGAATTGCTGATTGCTTGTTTGAAGCAAGTTTGAAGCAGGTCTGGCACTCTGCCAGAATTGTGATAGAGGTTTCACAGATCCTACACTGTGTGCCCCTCATATGCAGCCGACCCGCTTTGATGGACGGCAGGACAGCTTCACTATATTTTGGACACAGACTGTGAGCTGGAGAAGAAAGACAAGGGCGACACTTAATGAGTTTTTGCCCACTACAAATTAGCATTCGGCGGCTGTCGCACAGGTAAAGGTGCAGGTGGAGGTGGGCCGGCCACGGTCTGTCAGCAAGGCCGAATTTTAAGAGGCTTCAAAAGCACTCAGAGCCCCGCAGAGCAAAGGCCCTTCTTTAATAATTAAACACAGTGCGTTTTTAGGCAGGACTTTGGATGAAAGGGCCTTCTGTCGTTGGAAATTAGGTTCTCCCATTCTGTTGGTTTAGGCTGACCTTCACGAGCATCCCCCCCACCAAAACCCACACACACTCACACCTATACACATGCCACATGCACACACACACACCTCTTTGTCTTGCTCTGCTCATGCTCGCCTGTTGTCAGTATGTCAGGCGAGGTGAGCGGGTGTGTGCCGTGCCCTGTTTCTGTTTGATGTCTCAATACTGCAGCCTTTGAAAGCCTTTGTTTGCCTTGCCTTCTTTCATCATTCCTTTGTGTGCCATGTTCTGGCACTATCCCCATTTTTGACAAAAAAAAAACAACAAAAAAAACGGCCGATCTTCAAAGCTGCGTACTGGACAAGATGTCGCGTTAGCCATATTTCATATTTTGTCCTCACAAGTGTTTGCTTGATAACATCAGTCTGTGCTGAGATCTCACAAATGTGTCAGTATATGGGGGACTGAACCAAGAAAGCAGCAATAACACATAGTTAAGTCTTATATTGTAATAAACACCTGACTTGAAAAAAGCTGGTTTGAAGATCTAAAAGTTTTTCTGTCAGTCTTTGTAGACAATTATCTGTGTACATTTGTCATAGCAGTACATGCTGAACACAAAATCCCATTACAGATAAAATAACAACATGAAAAGTGTACCCGAATGTAACGTTTATCATGAGAATAATACAACAGAGAAAAAACGGTTTGTATGAAGAGAACTGATAAAAGGTAGTTAGAAAAAAGAAAAAAACAAAATCTTAATAAAATATGACAAGTCCCTCCAATGCAGTATTCGTTTTTATTTAAGCTTTTGCTGAATTTAAAAATAAAGCAACATTTAAATAAAAGCATTGGAGTAAAACATGCTGAAATCATGTCTTACATGGCAAAAAATGTTGGGCAGATGTTTAGATTTGAGTGTTCTTTTTAAATTGATATGTATTGTACAGTAGAAAAGCATAATATTTGGGATTTTTTTTTTATTTCACTCCCTTTATGTTGACATATATGCTATTTTTCTTTATAATCAAGATATAGATTTTTTCACTACAAAAAATTGGTTTTGTTGTCAGTTCCCTGTTTCATGCAGACATTTTATATTCATGCCAGTTTGAACATCAGCAAAGGAATTCACACAAGATATATTTTCACAGTCAAGACTACATGGAGATCAATGAGTTCAAATAAAGTAAGTCATGCCAGACAGCAGTATTTGTGTTGACAGAGTAAGAAAGGTGAGAACTGAACAGGCCCAGCCCAACAGTAATAAACATCTCCATCAACACTCTGTGCTCGTAAAAGTGATCAAATCATGTAGTTATTTAATAAAGCTACTTCTCAGGTTAGGTGTGGATTACCTTGGAATCTGCCCCAAACTTTTTTTTTTTCTATTTCTCTGTCGTTGGTATGCTGAGAAATAAGTTTTTTGTTTTTTTTTAATTGCTACACATGTGCCAAGATGGAGAACGTTTACTTCCTGGTTTTGACATGAAATGGCCAAGGGCCAGTGTTTTCATTCTCTCAACATCATGCGTTGTGACTATTCAGAATCAGGAAGTTCGTATTATCTTGAAGCTGTTGAAACTGCTGAAAAGCTCATACTTCTCACCACATCAGACAGTGGAGAGAAGTCGTGGAAATATGTAGAAAACCTGAATGTGTCCCACCGCCCACTCCCCCTTTTCTCCCAAAATTCCAGTTTGAACACCCCCAGGCAATTTAAGCATTTTGTTGATTTACTAAAAGTAAATTCACATTCTGAACAGAGAAAACGCTGAATGTGTTGCTGTTTAGTTGCTGAGTTTACCTTATGGGAAAAACAAATCATGAAATGTGCCATGATGTTTTCACAGGACACCTTATATGCTCCCCCAGTATGTTACATTCTGAAAGTAAACTACAATAGTGCATTAAAACGTGCAGACGTTTGTTCTCTGAAAGTGTTAAATTATTTACACCCTGAAAGACACTTAAATAAGATGTTTTCTGCAAATTTAGTGCACAATTTTCAACATATTGAAAAACTTAAAACTTACAGTATAAACTTTGCCAAAATGTTTTTATGTGAAGGTCTTTTATATATATTATTCAGTAAAATGTGCAGAAGATGTCATTTGATCAGGGGCGTGCAAACTTTTGCATCCATTAGCTAAATTAAAGGGAGTAGCACAGATGTTTACAAAGGAATTGCATTTGCTTTTGGACTGTATTTTGAATTCTATTTCACTTAGAATTAGGCTGTGTGGTTACTTGTTGACAAATATTTTATTCTCTTTTCTCTTTTCCTGTGCCAGTTCTTTCTGAAGCCCACTAAAGCATTTCTCTATGTGCTACAGAAGACTGGTGCAGTCACGATCTATTAGCAAGCAAGTAATCTAGTGATTATTTTGTTGATACATTTTTTAAAGCTAACAGCAACAATGCAATGATGTTACAATGTAGAACCTTGAAGAATACTATATAAAATATTAAAATTATTTTACATTATTTAACATTATTTAAAACTTAACCGTGTTTTATATTTACGTCATGCTCAGTTTAATACTACTCAGTACTACTCAAACTGGTCAAGGAAGCGCTGCATTTAGGCATTCAAAGCGTTTTACGCTCTAGTTTAATAGTGAATTCATTAGTAAACCCTAACTGAATATTACTGGAGTCGTCTATTAGTCTGCTGACTGCCTGCCAGGCTGTTTAGCCCATACAATATAAACACTTTTATTTTATACACATGAAACTACATGCATACGAGAGATCCTGCTGGTGTGGGTTTCCTCTTTTTCTGTGATGCTCACAAACTGTTGTGCTAATACTGCCTCCTTGTGGACATTTATAAATAGATTTATTTATTTATTTGTTTGTTTGTTTGTTTATTTTTGTGAAGCATGTTGCTGGCACACACATGTACAGAGGAGCCACAAACATGCTTCTCAGTGTGCAGAGCTCTATAAATATATCCCACTAAACACAAGCTCTTCACAAATACAGGATGCCTCTGAAATACCAGAAAAAAATCTGTTGGGTTCATTAGCAAACAAAGTGTTTCACCCTTATACTTGTCATGTGTCTGTGTGCACAACAGCACGTTCACTGTTGCAGAGCGTGTTCATGCTCAGGTAGTCATCTCCTGTACTGCTGTCCCAGATGAGGGTATGTGTGATAGTAGGGATAAAGATGGGCCCCCTTCTTTTCTGCTTCCACTAAATCTAACTGTGTTCCCTTATTTCTTCATACTTCATTCCTGGTTTAAGTGTTGACACATCATTCTAAGATCAGTGAGTATGATGTTATGAACATTGATGTAGTAAACATTGTTAAAGTTTTAAAATGTTTCATTCTCTCTCCAGCACACACATGAGCTGTAAGCTGCAAAAATACTCCACGCCATTCTTTGTGTGTTATGACAAAAACAAATGTGTTTACAAATGCATTGACTGGCCGTTTCATTCTTATTGTCTATTTTATCAGCTCTGCTTACCATGTAGGCACACTTTGTACAAATACAGACTATAATTGTCTGTTTCTCTGCATACACTGTTGCCCCCCCTTCAACAATAAGGACCACTGCAGTGCAGATGTCTGTAAAGATCAGTGGAGCTGATAAAACAGAAAATAAGTGTAGATATAAGATGGTGTGCTTATTGAAGTGGCCAGTGTTGTATATCCGTTGTTGGTCCTTTGCAAACCAAGCTATGAAAGAGCGATCGCCAACGAAGGCCCGCTGTTGCTCGACTTCTGTGCCGTTACTGTGGCCTCATATCTGCTTTGAAAAGTTACACTTGAGCACAGCGCAGAGACCTACAGCTGTTGAGCACACGTACGCTCTGCACCTGCATAAAAAGCAAATTACCCTTCACACTTGGAATTGGTAGTAGTCTGAATTGGAACGTTGATTGCGAGCCAGGTTTTCTCGTCCAACATCAGTGCATGACCTCATAAATGCTCTTTTGCTTGAATGGGCACCAGTTCCCACAGACACACTCCAAAACCTTGTGGAAAGCTTTCTCAGTAGAAAGAAGGCTGCAAAAGGGGTGAAACTGCATATCAATGCCCATATTTTTGGAGTAGGATGTCCAACGAGGTCATATGATGGTCAGGTGTCCCCATGCTTTTGGCCATATAGTATATTATTGGTACAGTGATATACAGTGATGTAATCAAAACTCTGAATACCTGTTCGAGATGTTCGAGACAAATGTTAATACACTGAGATTACTGTATAAAAGTAAACTTTAGGTGTTTTAAATAGTCTAATATGATGAATCATGTTTAATATAACCATATCTAAGTACTACAAAAAAAACAAAAACATATTTTGATGGACTAAAGAACGTCCAGAAAAACTTACAAACCTCAATGTTCATTTTCAAGTGCTGTCAGCTATAAAAGAAAGTGAATGTACATCACTATTATGCTTCAATATATATATTTATATACATATACATATATATACACTACTGCTCAAAAGTTTGGGATCACAAATTTTCTTGTTTTTAATGGAGTAGCCTTCCTTCCTTAACACAACAATGGACTGACGTGTCTCTAAAGAAAGTTGTTTCTTTCTGGCCATTTTGAGCGAGTCAACTGCTGATGCTTCAGAAACTAAACTAACCTAGAATGTTTATGCTCCCTTTTATGCTCACTTATTAGTAGACTGTTTTTCAGCTGTGCATCACTATTGAGCAAGAGTGTCCTAACAACCAATTAGCCCAATAACATCCTTAACTTGGATTGGCAGCCGTACCAGGAGATTTAGACAGAGGACTGAGAATTGCTGATAATAGGACTATATGCAAAATAAGCCTCTATACAAAAATATGCTAATACAAACATTTGTATTGTTTAAAAATCATCTGATACACTTACATTAATTGTGAAATGGACAGTATTATTTGTGAATTGCATGAAAATTGCATCAAATTAAATTCTAAAGTGATCTTAAACTTTTGAGCGGTAGTGTATATATTTACATATATAGCTTATTACTATCTTAGTAAATGCATTGGGCTTGAAAAGAGCATAGTATTATCCCTATACATTTTTTAAGGTCTCAGTGCTTACTTGTTTTGTGCAAATACTTTTTTTTTGTCCATATAAATCTGATCAAACATCCTAAGTGGCTCGCCGGGAAGAAAATAAAATACAAGAAGAAATGTAGGATGTGGGCCCTTTAGGAGTTTGTCAAATCTTGGCAAAATGGATGTTTAATAGCCCAAATTTGGAATGAGCGTCTCGTAACTGCACGAGTCATTGAGACACACAAATATTACCAAGCCTAAAGCCAGGCTTCCGCCCAGCCGACAGTGTTTTTCTTCTTGTCTGTGTTATCAAGGGCAAGGACTTGTGCATTAATTGCCAACACGCGTCATGCTCAAATCTTGTCTTTCTTTAGCTCGTGCCACGTTTCTCACTGGGCGCGAACAAAGGATCGTTTTGCGCATTTCCAGCACTGCCACTGTCCATGAATCATCTCCTTTCAACACGGGCCACTTTCATCAGCTGGGCTGAGTATCTTAAATCAATAGGCTGTCATCACGTATATCAACCTGCATTCCAGCTGCCATGCAAAGGACAGTGGCTTCCATTAAGGATGAGACCAGAAGAGCATGTGTGTCTGTGTGTGCGCTTGCATGTGCATCTGTGAGGCCTCATTTTTGTAAAACCTTTTTTCTAGTTTAGCCTTCACACATGCTTTGCAGGCCACATTTTATTACTGAACTATAATGGCTTTAAGAGTTAGTGGGGCCAAAAAATGGTCAAAATGCTAACGGCTAGCGCTGATCACAGCAGCTGCAAAATAATAGCTCACTACACCCACATTTTAAATCGCTTATGTAAAAGTGAATCTATTAGTCTCATGTTAACACATCTTACCTCACGTTCTCTTTGAAGGATAGATAGCCCATGCTGTCCACCTCATGACACCCAGGAACGACTACACAATCTCTTTATTTCCAGAACACGAATCCCTGAACATTACACATTGATTGATTGATGTCAGGCGTGTAGTTTTGCCACTCTACTGACCAAGACATGGCAAATACTTGAATTTAAATAAGTCTGTCACAGTGAACATAGTCTGACATAAGACGTTTGGTAACCACAGTCTGCTTCTTTAGTTTTGCACTTGAGTAAATGTTGAAGGCTAACGTAGCTATCCAGTAGTGAAAGCTTATATTCACCTCTTAATATCATGTACATATAATTATCTAACATTACTGTCCCAGTCAACAAGCTATTATATCATCTCAAATGCTCTTGCTTAAGTGGTTTCAGGCACTGAATGGCACATTCTACAGCAGTAGTGAACGTAAGCAGTAACAGAGACCCAGAAGCCATTTTTTTACAGTCCTATTTTTCTTGTTTATAGATATGAAATTGTCTTTTCAGGGCTGCACACACTAGAGCAGTGCAGCAGTGGCCAATTGCTACAGAACATGTTTGATTTCAGCTGTAACTTTAAAACCAGTCACTTGACTTTGTGCTCTCTGAGCAGAGGTGTCAATTAACAAAGTACAAATACTTCATTACCTTACTTAAGTAGAAATTTTGGTTATTTATACTTTACTGGAGTAATTATTTTTTCAGGTAGACTTTTTGCTTCTACACAATTATTAGTACTTTGTACTCCTCACATTTTAAAAATAGCCTCGTTACTCCTATTTAATTTCAGCTTGTTTTTATTATGTACATTTACATTTTAATAAAGGTTGTTGATAACATGCCTTTGAAGTTTGACTTTTTGCACCATTACAATACTTATAGGCAACTAGTCATCATATCTTCCACTCCATGTTAATGCTCAGTGGTATACATACATGGTTCTTTAATATATATTTACATTGTGCTAAAATACATTCATTTTAAATGGGTTTATATGCGGCTGAAACAGGAAGCCTAGCGCATCCCAAATTTATCAACGTTAACATTTTAATATAACATTATAGTCATTAATGCTTTTAGAAGAATGGGTTTTTTTGGGGAGGTGGGCTAGTGCACTACAGGCCCCTGTGGTGCCTAAGCTTTTGTCCTTAATGACATTTTTTTCTCTTACATCACTTTTACTTTTATACTTTAAGTAGTTCTGAAAGCAGTACTTTTACACTTGACTAAAAATTGTGAGTTGATACTTCAACTACAACTACAAGTATTTTTTCACCATAGTATCTATACTTCTACCTGAGTAATGAATATGAATATTTCTGACACCTTTGTCTCTGAGTCTTTATCCTGGAACTGAGCCTGTCCTGCAGTGCATGGAACCTTAGCTTGCTAACTTGACTCTAGCTTTAGCCTAGCCCAGCAGACTGTAGCTCAAAACACCACACAACACATTAGATTTCACATTTCTGTCCCTCCACCTTTGATTCCTCAGATCTGAGTAAATGTCATCTAAACCTATATCAGTATATCATCTGTTATTCAGAATTAAACCTGTTCCACAGTGAGCACAGCTAGTAGTAGCATGCTAAATAGCAACATCATTTTATAAGGCCACTAACAGTTTTAAGTAGACCTAAGCATGTTTGGGTAAGTGTTAAGTACGGTTTGTATGTTTTCCGTGCTGAATACTCGCACTTGCATATTTCAACCAAAGAGATCTCCAAATCCACAATACTTACAAAGTGTAGCGTTTAGTAAATAAATATACAAGAAAATAGCTGCATCCCCAGAAGCTAATTAGTATCTATGGAGAGATTGTTTGTCTGTAGGACTGTACATATGTCAGAATGTTACCAAACAAAGGCGGGAAAAGAGCTTAAGACTTTATGCAGATTGCTCTGATGCACAGTAAGGTGGGACCTACACAGCATGATTTCTTGCTTGTTTTTAAGGCCAGTTAAAAACCTACTATCTGAAACAATTTTCCAGGTTGGGAGCTTGATCAGACTGATATTTGTGATCAGCTTTGTGATATCTCAACACATTATGAAATAGTGCAGTAAGTTGAGCTTTGCAGCACATAGTATCAGATATTTGATTTCTTATTCATAGCTGAAGCTCCTCATATGTGTTACACTCTCTCTTACCGTCTACTGTGATTGCTTTTGTGACAGAAAGGCATAACTGGCATTTCATTTGTGATGCTTTTGGTTTTAGAAATCTGTTAAGATTTTTAAAGTTGTGTAGTGTACTCGCAGCTGTAGTTTACTCTTATCTGATAAATGTGCTGTTTTGGGCGGGATCTAAACTGCCAACTAGACAGTGACTATGCAGACTGTGAATAGACACTGTCTAGTTAGCAGTTTAGATCCCGCCCAAAACAGCACATTTATCAGATAAGAGTAAACTACAGCTGCGAGTACACTACACAACTTTGAAAATCTTAACAGATTAACAGAGTTTTTGTTGTTGTTTTGTTTTTGTTTTTTTAAACCAACACCATTCAGACAACAGATTACCAGCATCTCTCAAAAATACAAAGATAATGGGAAAGAAGTGTGACACATGGTTCAGGTTTCAACCAATCCACAACCTGTGGGCAGCTACAGATGTGTTGATTGGTTGTTCTCAACACATAATATTATTTTTAACCAGTCAATAAAAGCTGTGGACTGGACAGTGAGCCAGAAGTGATTCATTCATTCACGGCTACATTGGAGATCCATATAACTCACCAACCTTTAAATGGCAAGGAACCAAAATTTTTATTATAATGCTGATTATCAGAAAAGTAATATATGTCAAAACTGATTTCTGGGTGATAATCGAACATTAGCCTTGTAACACAAAACCACCAAGCAGAGTTTGAGTTTACAGTTACATTTACGTGAAGGAGAAATGTTGAATTTTATTTGATCCCTTGCTGTAATAATTGGTGGATATTGATGTTTTTACTATCAGTACTGTTCTTTCAGGTTTTCAGGCAGTGGCCCTGGTCTGTTTCTCGTTATGCTGCCCTGGCAAGGTTTTTTTTTTATATTTTTAATGTTATAAAACCGCGAACATGATCTCAGAGACTGACCAAAAGGCAAGTAACATGTTGAGGGTTGCTCTTGCTTAAGAGAACTTTTCGCATTCTGCTTGCTTTTCTCCTCCCAAGGTTTCTCAGGAGGTTGCACCACGTTTAGATGTGCTGCACAACAAAGACGGCACTGATCCATCAGACGGGAGACTGCTTAAAAGCTGCTCTCAGATCAGCTCTCACCTCAGCAGACCACTTTGAAGGCCGCACAAGAGGGAGGGTGAACTACTGTTGGGCCTGCACAGCCCGAGGAGTTGAGAAAAGGCCGGCGAGCACCACAAGACTCCTTGGCTTCAGTTCAAACTTACTCTTGCTGAAATACTCGACTCTACACTATCCCATCTACACAAGAATTCTCTTTCAAGAGCCGGTTGAAGTTTCTGTGGATTGCACGATGGACAAAGTCAGTGATGTTACCATCCATAAAGTTGTGGCGCTAAGAGCCTGATCCAAAAAAAAAAAAACCCTCCCTTTCTAGTACCACTGGGTTCTAAAGGGTGTACCTTTCACTTTAGACTTTCCAGTTCAAAATGTGAGGCCTGTTTTGATATACGTGGATCGCACCTGTGTGTACTCTGAAAGTTGTTGTGGTTACTTTGTACAGTTTGTTAGGTCAGGTAGATGATGGCCTCGCTACTATCTCCCACCGTGTGTGCAGGAGCAGACTGTGCGGGAGCTGGAGGCAAGGGTAAAGCAGCTTTCAGTGGAGGTGGAGAACGGAAACCTGCTCAGGCAAAAGGTCACGCAGGAGAAGGCCGAGCTAGAGATTCACATTGCTGCCATCGGTGCAGAGTTACAGGAGGCCAATCGCAGGTACCACCACAGACACACGCACACACACACACACACAGAGTTGGACTGAGTTTACATAGAGACCTTGACATGCATTAGAGTATCTACGTTTCCATCTATTACAAATGAACACTTCTAAATTTGCTAATGTCAACCATAAAAATTGAAGTTAAGGTACGTAATAGGTAATATTATATTCATGTCAACAAAACTATTCTTTCTGTTCAACTCATTTATTCATGGATCGCTTATCTTTATCTAATCTATCTTTATCTTTATCTAATCTAAAATATGATGCACTTCTGCACAAATTTACTGCAATAGTGTCCTAATAATAAATGTTTCCTCACATGCCTTTTATGACAAACACAAACAGCATGGCGGAGAGGTCTAGCTCAGCTGAGGAGACGAGAACAGTCTTTTAAAGAATGCTGCTGCTTTTCAGCACTAACAGAAACAGATACAACTTTTTTTTTTATATTGATAAACCAAAAAGTGTGCCACAACAGTACTACGTAACGCATTTTTATCACTAAATGTCAGTTTGATGGAAAGAAGCTTCTGGGCAGCAAAACGCGCAGAAATCATTTTAAACATTTTTATTTCATCACTTGCAGTTTTCAAAACTTCTATTTTAGATTCTTCAAAGTAGCCCCTTTGATGCAGCTTTGCACACTCTTGCCATTCATGAGAAGCTGCCTGCGATGTTTTTCCAACAGGCTTGAAGAAGTTCCACATATGCTGTTAACACTTATAGCCCCTGAAAACTTTTCAGTGTAAAATTTTTATGTCAGATGTTTGTTTTGAAATCCATATGCTGGCATTGACTGCACTGTTTACGTTTGTTTTAGAAACGTGTTTTCAAGCACTGACATAGAAACTAAATTGTTAAACGTGCAGAACTGTGCGAAAGTCACCCAAACAATCTGTTTAAAGGGGACCTGTTATGCTTTGCCTGTTTGTTTTTTCTTTGCTTTAGTGTGCTATGTAGCTTTCTGTGCATGTAAATGTTCTGCAAAGTTTTAAAGCCCAAAGTACACGCCAGAGGGAGAAACTCTCTCCCACAGAAACCACTTTACTCACCTGACTGAACACATTGTTAGAAATCCAGCCCTTTTTATCTTCTGTTAAAAGGTAGCATAATCTCGTAACACAAGCCTCATTGACCACCGGAAGGGGCGGAACTTGAGGCAGGATGCTACTACAGTTTTTTGTTTTATCTGCTCTTGTGGTGGGTAAGCTGGCCAATCAGAGCACACTGGACTCATTGAAGTCTTAATGACACAGGTTCTTCAACAGAGGGTGAATATAGATGTGCACTGTGGAAAAAAATCAGAAATCTGTTTTTGTAAACTCCAAAAATAATATGATGAAACTGAGCGTGATAAGTTTGGGAAATGAGTCTCTACTTGTGCCTGGAAAAATATACCGTTACACAAATACATCAGTACAAAGGAATTTGTCTTTTATCCAAAGCAGCAGAATATCATAAATTAAATATTGTTTGTTTTGAAAAAGAAAAGTAATTAAGGTATAGAGTAGTGTAAAGTCCAAATCTAAGACCTTGAACTAGTTCATAATTTATGAATGGTCCACAACTGTGCTCACTGCAGGAATGAGTCTCTGCTGCGAGAGAAAGAGCAGCACAGTAAGCTGCACGAGGAGACCCTGCAGCAACTCCACACCAAACACGACACGGACATGAGCCACTTCCAGCAGGAACACGCGCTGTCTGCAGCCAAGGTAGCCACCGCAAACTCACCTCTCCGCCCCCCCCGGACCCCTAGAGACCAACATAATGCTTTATTAACTCACTTCTCTGAACATTTTAGTACAGTGGTAGTGGTTTTGCATAGGATATTTGGATATCGAAATCTAGTTTTTAAACTGTTGGACAAAGAGTGGTTTGGATAAAAACAGTATATATATTTATATGGATGTATAATAATAATTATATTTATAAATATATATATAATTATAATTATAAATAAATATATATATATATATATATATATATATATATATATATATATATATATATATATATATATATATATTTTATAAGGATTTTTATGCTAATAATTTAAATGCGGTGGTATCTACTGTGCTGGATTGTTAGGCTTCTGAAGTGATTGAGGATCTGGAGCACATGGTGATTCAGCTCAAACAGCAGCTGCAGGACAGCGAACACCGACGGCAGAAACAGCTCTGGGTGCGTACTCGCTGCACCTTAATCTGGTTGTCTGCTGACTCTGTTCAGATAACTCCTAAACAAATAAGACAAACTCAAAATCAACCAGCATCTCTGCCCAGTTACTGTATTATCCACTTAATGTTCAAGATGTAGTAGTTCTGCATTGACCATACGCATTGCGAAGAAAGCTTGATGGTCTGTGTGACTCCAAGCTGTTGACTCAAGTTTGATTTTGGTTCCACCAGGAGCTGGAAAATAAGATGCAGCAAGAGACGAAAGAGCTCCAACACAACAGTGAGATAAAGGTAAACTTCCTGTTATGAAACTCACTTTTCTGTTTAAGTCTAGACAGTGCTTCAGCTTTCTATCATGAGCAGATGTCTTAGTCTTTTATATAAAAGGCTCAGTCTGGGATTGTGTGACTGACAAGTCAGTTTTCAGTACTTCTAAGTACAGTGACAGAGGCTTTGTAACTTTAAAATCTCAACTGTTTTCAAATGCACAATGCTAGCATACTTTTTATTTAAATTTTAAAGATCATGGCTGTGGCTCTGACTTGGGCTTTATTTAAGCCAAACATAGTATTATTCAAACTGTTTGAAGTTAGAAGGTAAAAGCATTTGCTCCCATTTACTTTGATGGATTTGAACCTTGAGGTTGTAAAGTCTAGAGGTGATTACTGGGTACGGTATGCGTTGAAGCAAGGCAACCTGTTGGGGTGCCAGGGGTTACCTGAAATGAAAGGGGAGCGCAACTGGACGATCGTTCCTTGTGTCCGGACTCTACTTGATTGCCTTGGCCACTTTTGTAACGTTTAACGGGGCCTGCTGCGAGCATTGCCTTTCAAGACTCTTCAAAGCGATCATGCTGTCATAAAAAATGGCAAAAAAAAGGAAAAAGAAAGGAAGCTGTCCTAATGAATTGGGCTGCTACAATCAGGCGGAGATAGAGTTTTAAGATCTGCGCAACAACACCTGGGCCACAGACGGTCGACCTCACCTTCAAAGTCTCGGGCAGGGCCATAAAGGTGGATGGTGTGAGGGACACATCTGGACAGCCGGGGCCGTACACAACTGCAGGCAGTCAGGCAGGGGCTGGGCACGGATGACCCCTGACCCAGAGGAGATAGGAGGAAACAGAGGAGTCTGCGGAATGAACTGCTGGGCTGAACAGAGGCCCAGCTGTGCGAAGGGGGCGTCGAGTGGGTGGGATCTGGTAGGATGTGCTGAGCAATTGATGCCTTTGCCGCCCCTTGCAGGTGCAGGCTCTGCAGGCCGAGCTGGAGAAGGAGCGAACCGAGGCCAGGAGGAAGGCCAACAAATTGGGGGACGCCCTCAGGTGAGCAGACACATGCTAACAGTGGAAAAATGTGTCAGAAGGCAGCTAGCATTGTGTAAATGAAGCCATGCTAAGCATGAATACAGTTTGGCAGACCAGTTAGTATTGTGCATTTAATAAAAAACATGCTTGCAATGAATACAAGCTAGCAGAAGACCAGCAAGCACTGTGCGCATGAGAATATGTTACAATACACAAAACATAACAGAAGAACTGCCGTACTGTGTAAATAAGAACAAGCTAACAATGGCTACTGGTCAGTGCTTAATTTGTAAAACATCAGGTAATGGAACTTAAAGGTGGGGTGATCCAGCAAGTGGCAGTGAGGGAAAAGGTCCTGGAACGCATAGACACAACAGTGCTTCAAGTGTCCATCGAACATAGTAGAATTCTATACAATAAAATAATCTTAGCTTTAATGACTGCAGTAAGGAGCTCCAACCATAAAACCTCAGAGATGCCACTGGACGAATAGTTTTTGGTGTCCTACAAAAAAAAAGATGTCAAAGAGGTGGTGGATCCACATAAATAAGTTCTGGAACACACGTACCTGAAATATGAGAGGTGCCGGATCTTGTCAAATTAAGCACTGCTACTGGTCCTCTGCTAGCTTTTAAGCACTGGGCAACTGAGAATATGTTAACACTGAATGAAACTGTGTGTGTCAAACTTTTATAAAACTTGCTTTGTGACAACACTCTTGTAGAAAGCGTGATACAAGTTAGAAATACAGTGGTTAGCATTTTGCAAATACAAGCATGCTAACCATAAACAAAAACACTACATCAGTAGTGAACTAAATCTTCCTGGGGTGCAAAGAAGAACATAAGAAATTAATAAAAACTAAAAAAAGGTCCTTACAGCGTCATGTACATGCAATGAATAAAACCAGAAGTTGTCCAATATGCAGACGAGAACACTGTGAGAAATGAGCATCATCGTTTCAGTTAGCGCTCGTGCATTATTAGCCACATTATAACGGCTGTTTAATTTTTACTGGGACATCCACACTGCAGTATCCGGCATCTTAATCCATATATATTGCTTGTTACATCCACCAGAGCCCACTGACCATAATGTCCAGTACGGTTTGTAACTGCTGAAGTTGCATTGTTCTTTACTAACCCAGCTGAGCTAGAATCCAAACAATGCTGTGGTCTGGACTGTGATTCGTGGTCGCAGTCCGTGGAAGTGGCTCAGCTCAACGCCCTGTTATGGGAAAGGCCATCTTTTGGACCTCAGCATGGCCCTCAGATGTGGCGTTAGTGCGGGGTTACCGCCCGCGCTCACTGAGCCTACTCCCCGCCACAGGAATGCGGCAGGAGACGTGGTAGTGACCAGGCTGCGTTTGAAGGCGCGTACCATGTTATTTTGCCAGACTGATGTCGAGCTCTCCCACTGTCTGCTTGGCCCTTGGCATACCTGTGTCCAGTCTCTTAGCTCTTAGCAAAGAGGAGAGAAGAACCTCCATCCCAGCTTCAAATCCAGCTTGACAAGCTCAGCACCCATTAGAGAATCTGCATAGCCTTCCCACCGGTCCAGAATCTCGCACCCTGCCTGAAAGAATGATGTAATTCTGGCTTTGTTTGCACCTATGAGCTCACTGTTTACTGTTTGTGTGTTTGTTTGGCCCCTGGCTGTGGTATATCACACTTCACTGGCAGTAACTTAATTAGGCTACCATTATTAACGTCCGCAGCATGTTCAGCGTCTCGCCAACAGACAGATCGTCCTGTTCTGCTCTGTATTTGGAGCTGAAGTTTTGTTCTCTTATCACTGAAGTTTTTTGTTCTGTTTGGTCTGAACATACATGTCCTACAGGCCAGAGGTTTGGAAGCAGCACTGCCTCTGTAGAAATAAACATTTTTCAGAGATTGTAATATATTTACCATAGAATAACATGGAACAGATGCATTTGACTAAAAATTGTCTGAGGGGATTGCTTATTTTGTTTTGCTCCTGGATCATGCTGAATTTTATTACTGACCCTGTTTTGTCCCCCTGATTCGTACGTTCAGATGCTGCTGTGACTTTAGGAGCTGATTCTGAAACAATGCCAAACTTGCAGTTTGTAAATTATTAAAAACCGATCATGGGCTCACAAATTTTAATCTGCTAATGCTTTTAGCTATATGCTATATTGTTTAGTGGATTGGAAGTTTGCATTGAGTTTACTAGTAAATCTTTTGACTCATGTTGCATAACATTGTTCAAATCATAGCATAAAATCCTAGAACCTAGTCTGAGTCAAGGCTGAGGCTGGGACACATCAAGTACGATTCAAGAGCAAGACATTTCGTAAGTCAAGACCGAGATTAAATTTGGATTACCAATATGAAAATATGTAATACAAAAATGAGTTATAATATGAGAGAACTGAAAATGAGCCAATACTGCTCTGTGCTTGTTCACTCAGGGGTCCTTACAAATGAAGCCAAACAGTTTACACAGTCACTCGGTGACTAAACACAGTGTATTGTGTCTAAACCTCAGAACTCCTCTGCTTTCTGCTCTTCTGCCTGACATCTAGTACTCTGTAGCTGCTAATCACCCTCGGATTCAGAAGAAAAAGTAGCTTAAATCTGCTGCAGTTTTACTTTTGTGGTCATTCTGTGAGCTCCTGATGCAGAAAAGGGCTGTGTTGTTTTGTTGAGTCTGGTTTTGTTTTGATATTCAGACATAATTGGGCTTACAGTAACCCTAAACAGAGGCATCGCACTTGCCTGGTCTTAACAACGATTTCCGAGTCCACCATAAGACAAAGAAAATGTTGTATGTGGAATAGCAAATCGTGAATCCAGTATTGCAGTATCGTTGCACCCCTGTTTAAAAATCTGTTCTTGATGCCATACTTCCATGCTCTTTTTACTGCATGTCTAAGGTTTGTACCAGATTGAGGTCAACTGCTGTAATAACTGACATGTATTCTCACATTATCAGGCCATATACAGATTAGGAGGCTGCTAATGGAATAAGGGTGGGTTCTGCACCATTAAACGCAGAGCTCGCACGCTCCAAATGGTCTAAGCAACAGCCAGCCACTGTGAGGCTTATAAGCTTTTCCAAATACAGCTCTAGGGATTAGGAGATGACCGAAGACTAAAACCTTTTGCCTTCGTTATTATCTCACTATGATGTATACCCTGAATCAAAATGCTATTGCATTCAGTGATTGTTGTAGTCATTTAATTTTAAACTTGCTGTAGCTAGGTTACATGTAGTCCTGCTGTGAAATTCTTCTATAATTCAGAAATGGCATGTGCTTTATTTCTGCTATCGTAGTTTAATAACTGGGCAGAAGTAAACAGATCCCTAGGCAGTCTAGTTGCAAGCTACAGTCTGCAATGGGATGTAATTAGTAAGTGCTAGAAATTAGGCATTAGGTTTGCCATTAGTTTGTATGTTCTGGCATTCATGCTTTGTGTTCCGTGGAGCAAATCATTTTCTTCCTTCTGGCGGTGATTTAAAAGCGTGCATTTGGCTGGATAAAAGGCAGCATGTTATTGGACACCCATTCTGGTCACATCTGCAATCACAAACAGATTAGGACAAATAAATTAGCCTATGCGAGTAACACAGCGCAGGTGCTGGTTTAGCGTGGGCGCTAATTAAGCAGTCATCAGGCTAACGATTGCCCAGGCCTCCCGCCCTCCCCTGCTACCTGCCTGCCTCTGACAAGCTTTAAAGTCAGTCCAGGACTTCAAAGAACTGGCCGAGCGCATACATCAAATGTGCAGCGCCTGATAGCAGAGATGTGAGGATGAGCGGAGAAATTTAAACGAGATGGAACTGTGTAATGTGCAGCTTGCCTGTCGTATTAGTGGCTAGTGTGTTGGAAAATATCTGAATGTGTGTTTGTGTATGAATGTGGTGCAGGTTTGTTATTGAAATCGCTGAAGGGCACTAATAGCGATCGTATTGAAAACTGTGACGCTCTTTTGAATATCATGTTTTCTAAATGAGCTCCTCACAATGAAGAATCAACTCAACCTGTCTGTCTGTCTGTTATGCTAACTGACAACATGTTTGGCTGAACGTCCTACTGACCCACACAAATTATTGCTTTCACTTCACTATGAACTTCTCTATTAGATTTGTTGTAGTTGTTATCATTATTTAATAACCTAGCCATTGTGGAAGGCTACAAGGTACTACAAAGAAATGTATAGAGCTCTACATAGTAATATTCAGAGCTTTACATAGTAATATTCAGAGCTCTACATAGTAATATTCAGAGCTATACATAGTAATATTCAGAGCTCTACATAGTAATATTCAGAGCTATACATAGTAATATTCAGAGCTCTACATAGTAATATTCAGAGCTCTACATAGTAATATTCAGAGCTCTACATAGTAATATTCAGAGCTCTACATAGTAATATTCAGAGCTCTTCAAATAATATTCAGAGCTCTACATAGTAATATTCAGAGCTCTACATAGTAATATTCAGAGCTCTACATAGTAATATTCAGAGCTCTACATAGTAATATTCAGAGCTCTTCAAATAATATTCAGAGCTCTACATAGTAATATTCAGAGCTCTACATAGTAATATTCAGAGCTCTACATAGTAATATTCAGAGCTCTACATAGTAATATTCAGAGCTCTTCAAATAATATTCAGAGCTCTACATAGTAATATTCAGAGCTCTACATAGTAATATTCAGAGCTCTACATAGTAATATTCCGAGCTCTACGTAGTAATATTCAGAGCTCTACTAAGTAATGTTCAGAGCTCTACATAGTAATATTCCGAGCTCTTCAAATAATATTCAGAGCTCTACATAGTAATATTCAGAGCTCTACATAGTAATATTCAGAGCTCTACATAGTAATATTCAGAGCTCTACATAGTAATATTCAGAGCTCTACATAGTAATATTCAGAGCTCTTCAAATAATATTCAGAGCTCTACATAGTAATATTCAGAGCTCTACATAGTAATATTCAGAGCTCTACATAGTAATATTCCGAGCTCTACGTAGTAATATTCAGAGCTCTACTAAGTAATGTTCAGAGCTCTACATAGTAATATTCCGAGCTCTACGTAGTAATATTCAGAGCTCTACTAAGTAATGTTCAGAGCTCTACATAGTAATATTCCGAGCTCTACGTAGTAATATTCAGAGCTCTACATAGTAATATTCAGAGCTCTACATAGTAATATTCCGAGCTCTACGTAGTAATATTCAGAGCTCTACATAGTAATATTCAGAGCTCTACATAGTAATATTCCGAGCTCTACGTAGTAATATTCAGAGCTCTACTAAGTAATGTTCAGAGCTCTACATATTTGCAGCAGTCCGTGGTTAAAACGTTTGCTAGAACATCTGAAATATTAATACAAGGAATGTATTCCATGTAATTGTTGTAACAACCAGCTAAACTTTCTACCCTAAATAAATGAGAGCAGTCTAAATAAATATAAATGATAATGAATGTGATTGGTGAAAGGAGGGTGGTAAACAGCAAATATCTGTACACTACAGTGAAATGTATTGTATTTACATCACATCTGTAACATATTTTTGATGAATTCATTCTAAAATATCTTACAGAACACGTACCTGTTTGAGTTACTATGAGGGCAATGTGGACTCTCGTTTTAGGAGGCTGTGTTTTAACATTGTGTTAAAACTAACTGCATGGAGAGGCTGTACTTTACCCAGACTAGCCTTCACTGTAAGTTATTTGCAGGGCTATATTACAGCCACCAAGAGGGTAATTAAAATAAAGTGGGTGTAAATTGTATGACTCATACACATAACTCGGTATTCAAAAAGCAAAAATAGTGAAATATCTCTGCAGTTCCTGGTAAAAGGAAGGACGGCGTTGCTATGCCAGTATAAGATGGTCAAAAGCACATTCTACTTGAACCTGTTCAACCTGTGAGTTGAGGCTAGAAAGTAAATAAAGCAGTAAATGGCTGAAACTTGTAAAAGCACAGTTCTTCTATCCTGGTGGCGTAATAGAGCAGTGTAAATTTTTATTTATTTGTTGCCTCTGTAGCTACTTCTAAGGTTTTAGCGTGTATGCTGGCAAACTGTGTATATTTCTGCATATTTTAAGTCTCAAAAAAAACATCATTCTTGTTTCTGTGTCACTAGATATATGTTTGAGTGTATTGGATCATTTTGGCAGTCTAACCAGTGTTAGCTCATAAGTTTACATAACTAGGAAGGTGGATGGCCAATCTGAGGCTGGATTTATGAAAGCTTGCACAGGCTTCTAATACAAACTCTCAAAAGTTCATAATAATGTTATTACATTTCCAAAAATCCTCTCAAGATCTTGTAGACTAGGCTACAGTGCTGCATTTTACAGTTGACCATATACAGATGTAAAAATTAGCTGTGATTTTTTTTTTCCTGATCTCTAATTAAAATGTCTGCCAGATTTGTGACTGAATTTCTTTAGAGTCGCTGTTGTGGCCGAACTATATAATAGAGAAGGTGAGAGAATCTGCCATGTCTTTAAGTGGATTTTCCTCTTTCTTTCTCTCTCTCTCTCTCTCTCTCTCTCTCTCTCTCTCTCTCTCACTCTCTCTCTCTCTCTCTCTCTCTCTCTCTCTCTCTCTCTCTCTCTCTCTCTCTCTCTCTCTCTCTCTCTCTCTCTCTCTCTCTCTCTCTCCGAATCCACAAAACTTTCATCTAGTACACAGATTAAAGCAACAGCTTTGCTATAAAGTTATATGTAGGCAATGTGTAGTATTCTTAGAATTCCTAAAACGTTACCTAAAAGACTTTTGAATTGAAAACACATTCATTTTATTTCACTTTCGTTTAAGGATTTTTTTTTTTTAAGAATTAATGAACAAACAAACACACATTTAAGGAGATTTGTTGTCTTGAGACACTTGTGCTTTCCTGGTACTGTAGCACAATATTAGTAACTATTAAATTGTTATTATGTATATGAGAGTTAACATTTCAGCTAAAATTTTAAGATCGTGACAGTCCTAGCCAGTAGTGTTGTAGGACAGCCGGACAGTAAACAGTTCATTCAAGTCTTTGTTTGGCAAAAGGAAATTCTGTATCCCCCCCAACACCACCACCTTCCAGCATTTATTTCCATTTAACAAGAACAAAATGTCCCCCCTTTCCATGCAAATGAGTAGTTGCATGTGGATTTGACTTGTGCGTTTCCATAGCAACTCCACACAGAAGTACAATGCTTGAATATAAAAAGAGCAAAGTTTCCATCTTTCATCCTCATGTCTCTGATCATCAGAGAGAATTAGCATGTCGGCAAAGATGTTGTGTGCAGAGCAGTTGTGCGTTTGGCAACCGGCTCTGAATGCTCAAACTAGAACCGGCTGCATATGATATTTGTTGAAAGGGGAAAAGAACGAAAGAGAGAAAATGACAGTGAACTTCTTCAACCTCTCTCTTTCTCTGTCTGGAGTGTGTGGTTGCAGTTATGAACCTCAGCTCTCTCCCCTCCACGCTCCCTCTTCCATCTCCTCATAACCTCTTTTCTTTAATCATAACCGTTTGGGGTCTGCGGGTTCGCCGTCCTGTTCACCTGTGCGCCAGTGAGAGCGAGGCTGTTCAGAGCTCCTCTCGTTCACCTTGATTCTTCTAGATTAAGGCTCGTTTGCGCGCCTCAGCTTTCGCTTTCATCGCTTTTCAAAGACCTATACCATTATGAGGAGGACGCAGGAGCCGTGGACACTCTTCTTAAGGCTTGTTTAAATTGGCCCTCAGCGCTGGTAAATCAAGAGTGCTGTCTTAATCTGTGGCGGGGATGCCAGTGTAAACCCCCTCACGTGAGGGGAGTGCACCAGGGCTGCATTCTTGGCCCGCTTGTGTTGTTCCACGTCCACAGCTGCGGAGCTCGCTCTGCAAGCAGCCTCTCTGCTCAAGCTGTGCGCAGAATGAGCCAGCGGAGCTCTGGCTGCGGGGGGAGGGTGAAGGGGTCATGCTCTCAGGGATTCAGGGGCCAACATCAAACAGCCTAATCACTCCGTTCCCGCTGGATCGGTCTGGGGGATAAGAATAGGCTGGATAGCAAACTGGCCGGAGCTGAAATGCTGCTCTTCTCTTTTCTATTTTTTTTTTTATTCATTTTTTTTTATTTTAAACCATAAAGTGTTGCATTCCCTGGATGAACCGTGTCAAGTCCATTTTGTATTTTAAAAGTCTCTTTATTGGACACAGCATTGAAAAAGAAACATGAATCTTGAGCCGCAATAGATGCTTGCTTTATTTCTGATTAATAGCTTTGGGTTCGGACTCTGGTCTGGGTTCATTTGGTTCTCTGCTCTTAAGGTTCTCTGAACCGGCCTGTGTTGTGATGTGAGGCGAGTTCTCTGGCTTCAAATGTGCTATGTTTCTATTAAAAGCAGGCTAGGCCCGAGTTGAAAGGCACAGGCTTAGGACCCGAGGCTCCTTCTCGCCAGCCCAGCCATCCAGCATTGCAGCAGCAGAACAAAGCCCCCCAACCCCCGCCCCCCACCTCCACAACCCCCCCCCCCCCCCCCCCCGCCCCCCCTTCTCTCCCTTTTTTTTTTTTTTTTTTATTTCTACCAACTGTGACCTTTTTTGATGTGGAGAGATGGTCGGAGCATGGAAATCAATAAGCCCATGTGCATTTGAAGCCACCTTATCTCAGCCCACATTCCTTCCCGGCGTCGGCAGGTACAGGTGGGGCTGGTGAGCGGGTGAGGGGGAATGGAGGCCATCTGAACACTGTCTGCCTCTACCTGTCTTGGTACATGGATAGAAGAATCCATTCATTGATTAAGAGCTGGTAACAGGTCAGAGGCTTTCGAGCCGCGTGCTAGTCGTCTGATCTGTTGAAGTCAATTAAAGGTCCCCCCTATCTCTGTCAACACTGCTCCACTTGCTCTTAATGACCTACAGGAGTTATTCATAAGCACGTTATTGGACAAGAATGTGGGCTGTGTCTTATCTCACAGCCGAGCAGGCCTAATTCAGACGCCACTGTCTTGCTCTTGTCGGCAATAAGCAAACAGTATATCTGATTTCCTTTCACACCCAACACCCTGTGCCACTGTGTGATAGCAGAAATGAACTCGGAATCTGATCCGTGGTCTGATTTGTTTGCCCTTGCGTCGCAGTCAACGTGGGCATAAATGCCACCCTATTTTTCCCAGGGAAAAGCTGAGATGTTCGTGTTATAAAAGCCATCCCTCCTTGTTTAACATGACTGCTGGCTCAACGTCATGTCAGTAATGCACGTTTACTCCCCCCCTCATCTGTTTTCCTTTCGCTGCATGCCTTTTCTTCGTTTCGACTTTGCATTGTTTATGAATTACGACCTGCGTACATGTGTGGCTAATACATGCCTGATGTTCCATACCATCCCCATAAATGGCTAATGAATCCAAAGTGTGCTGAAGGCACGACAGCGAGAGCAGCAGAGGCCCTCACCGCCAGGGAAGGGAAGAATTCATCTCGTTGCTAGGAAAGAGCGGAGAGGCGTGCCCTGCTGCATATCAGTGGAAAAGCAGCCAGCTGTTTCTTGCTATGCGCGCCTCTAAAGAGCATCTGAAAGCGTTTAAATCAAACACAGTCACAGTTTCCACCCTACGTTATACGCATCCCGTCCTGCCTGCAATCTCTTGCTCTTCCTATTGGGGGTGATCTGGCTCACCTTGAGCACATGTTGGTCTTGATGGTTTAAGCGATTCCCTTAAGGTGTTAATAATCATTAATACAGTGACTGCACTGGTATTGCATTGATTCAACTTTACTGTTGTACCTCCACTTATACAGCAGCTTATACATCATCTGCTAGTCTTATATGTCTTATAGCCCACATTTATTATGCATTTATTAATTTTAATTATAAAAAAAGATCTTCACAGCTTCATAAGAGAAGGCAGAAAAGTTCTTCAATTTTAAGGCAATCCAATGTTAAAAGATTTTATTCCAAGCTATTTTTGAGCCAGCCCGCCAATATTTCTCATCACCAATATAACGAGCAAATGCTGGCGATAATTATAAATGGACATGAAAGCTGTGTTGTTCTAACCAGCTCACAAGATATCAGTATAATTGTTAGTTTTTGCTATGTTGTTTACTGTATTTTTGCTTTTGTATTGAATTTAATGCATTGTTTCTTTTCTCAGGCATAAGGTCAAACGCTTAGAAAGTGTTTAGACATACCGCCAACATGCATTGTTTTGTTCCATCATATGCAAACCGCATTCTTTAACGGCCACCCCCATTTAAAACCCGAAAGGGCTGACGGGGAACTTTTACGATGCATGTTGTAGTGCGGGCCTGTTGCAGCGTCAGGGGAATGACATTGATTTAAGGGGGCCAGAGCTGAGCCGGTGGGCGCTCTCAAACCCGCTCTCTCAAACCCGATCCCACCCAGGAGGAGCAGGCACGGAGAGGCGAAAGGAGCTCGGCTGTACTTTCCCTGGTGGTCCCCGCTGTCATATCAGTTACAGCCTGAAATGCACTACGCAATCAGAACAGCGAAGTCATTAACATAGCTTTTGGCCTGTGGCTTTTTCCATATTGGCTTGCATTGAATCGCCGCTGATTAGCAGGACAAGAATTCTGCTCTTGATGTGACTTGTTTAGGTCAAATGAGTGATCGCATGTTTTTTTTTGTTGTTGTTTGTTTTGTTTTGGTTCTTTTGTGAAGACCGGCACTGCAATAAAGTGAGCCATGAAGCAGTCAGAAAACTGTTGCCAGCTATTTCTTCACCATTGAAGCTTCTCAAAACAAATATTTGCGATAGCATGTAGGCGGTCCAGGGAGGGGGAAAATAACCCAGCAGTATGTTTTAACAGTATGTTGATTTGGTAAAGGCTAATCCCTCGGCTCTTCCGTCTCAGAAAAGGGATTTGGTCCCTCTCGCGCGTGCTCTGACATTACTGACACAATGGCGCGTTAGCTGCTAATGTCACACTGCAGGGCCTTCTCTTCTGCGCTGGCCTGATTTTGCCTCTCAGATCCAACCGCATTAACTCTCCAACAAATACCCTTCTGATCATCATAGACAGCCTCCATTTGCCATCTTTAACTTCATTACTGTCCCCTCTCACTCTTTTTTTCCTCCTCCTCACTCTCTTTTGCTCTCGCTCGCTCTGTCGGACCTCAGACAGAATATTTGACCACGCTTGTGTGGTGTTAAGTCTTCACTCTTCACAGCTCTGCGGCTGCTGGTACATCTGAACGTTTGCGTATTTGCATGCCAGTCGAGGAGCATGGGAGCTTGTGCTCTAACTGCAGTGTTTCTTGCTCTCTAGGGAGGGAGCGGATGGTGGAAGGGAGCGGTGTGCGGGGGGAGGTTCGATGGAGAGAGGAGAAGAAATGGCGCTCCTCTTTTTAGGGCGCTGAATATTTCAGCTTTTCATTTTCCCCTCTCATTTCATGTGCTGCCTCTTTTTTCCAGCTTTGATCTCTTTCTGGATTCGTTAGCATTCCGCTTCTGCAAGCTGGCGAAGTGGCTAGTCTAGGACTGGTGTGGAGCCCACATGGGATCCGTACGGCCGCATGTTTGCAGGTGTTTTGACAATCAGCGTCAGCCCCCCCCAACCACCCACACAGCCCTTATAAGTGTAAGGTGGTAGGCCAAGGGCCAAAAGCGTCTCAGCACAGCTTAGAGTGCCCTGACTCTGTACAAGTGATTCATCACTTAGCATTACTCACATCTACTTTATACTCAACTACTGAACATTTGAGCCTCTGCATAAGCATGTTGTCACAGGCAGATGTTGGTCTCATTCTAGCCTCTACTTTGGTGAGATGCATATTACATTCTTTCAGGACCATAGCTTTGGTTATCATTAACTTGAAAAGATATATGAATAAGTACATTGTAGGAGTGGACCAGAATAACTAGATGTCATTAGATGCCAGAATGTAGTATTAATGTACTAGACATGAGTGTTGTGTTCACACTGGAAGATAAAATAAGATGAAGTGTACTGTTAATACTCAGACTTGGTGGCATTTTCTGCTTCTCACAGTTAAAGTATTTCCATGCTCATTCATTCAGTCCATTGTTCTGAGAACCCCAACAGCTTCTTTGTTTAACTTGCATTTTCTTCATTTTTGTTGTTTTTTTTTCCTTAGTAACAGCTACACGTTCTTTCAGATCCATAGCGCTGGGTTGCCGTCTCACGGTGGAAGGTTAAGCAGAATCACCTTTAGATTTTTTTCAGATCAAAAGTGGAAGCAAAAGTGGAGCTTGATTCTTTCCACTCTCTCAAAGATGGAGGCTGATGGTGATGGGCAGTTTTTTAGAAAGATTTTGGATTACTACTGTTTTTATTTACTTTACTTTTATTATCATCAAGTGGGTATGTAGAGTTAATTTTAAATTTATGTATGTTGCAGTAACTAGCTGACCTAAACACAATTTCCGTTGAGTGCATTTGTGATGATACTGCCCTACGAAAATTCAGACTCCTGAAAAAGAAGTATATTATATAATATGCTAATAGTAAGTATAACATCATAATAGATATACTATAAAGTTTAGGTACATTTTGTATTGTTGTCAGGTGTCATGCCTGCTGTTATGTCCTCACTGCTTTCTTAGAATACTAATTGTTCCCCTTGTTACCCAGCTAATAGCAAACATCTTGAAACTGTCCAAAGTCTTTTTGTCTGCGTCTTTATAGGTAACCAAATGTTGGCGTAAGAAAGTCTAATTAATCAAGGTTAATTACTGTCTCAGTATGTACTGAGGAAGGTATGTGAAGATTTAGATATGCAGGTTGCACAATGTAAACCTGTGATTTAAAATTTCTGACATACAGTTGACGTAAATCCAGCTGTCAGCAATATATTAGTAATATAATATATTAGGAGTTCTATAGTTAGAAATAAACATGTACAGTTTCATGAATACAGATGTTTTAGACACGAACATCTTAGGTTCTAAGAAAGCGACTTGAAGAACAGGGGTCAGAACAGCATTGCTCAGTGAGATCTCAGAAAATATGCGCCATTTGTAGGGATGTTGTCGTTAGCTTAAAGGAAGTAGACACATATGGATATTCTGGTTAGATTTAAACAAGCTTTTTAGTGACATATGACACAACGTGGTGAGGCCTAGTGTGTGTGGAGCTAAGCCTTCATGAGAGTTGCTAATTTTAGAAAAATGGCTTTTCGTGAATAGGCATGCATTGACTAAATATGCTGAAGTAAATATATGTCTTTGCGAGTTTTGAAATTATGATTGCAGTTTAGAGGACACATCATGGAGGCAATTGGTCCTGCCTGTAGTGCCCCCCCATTTCCGCCACAAGTGCGAGTGGCCATGTCGGAAATGGAAAGCCAGCAGCAGGAAAATAAATGGGAAGCTGAGGTCCACTGCAGCGTTTGAAGGCTGGGCGCAGCGGCCTCTCCAGTCATTTTTGTGCTGCGGCAAGTTCCCCATCGGCGCGCTCTGTTCTCCACATTGGAGGCGTCTCGTGGTTTCGGAGGCTTGGAAAATGGACCCTCCTGTCTGGCCTGTGGCTAGGCGGAAGCTCCGTCACCCTTTCCTTAAGTCCTCCCCCTTCTTCTTCTCCTGCCCGCCAGCCACCCCCCTCGAGTAGCCCTTTAAGAGCGCGGGATGAGAAGGATTTCCTCTGGTTCGACGGCACATCTTTAATTTGAGCCTCTTCTCCTTCCACTTCTCTGACCAGAAAACCCCATTCCGAAAAAACTGCACAGCCTCGGCGGAGCTGGCATTCCCCTTTTACCGCCCTGCGTTTCTTTATTCGTCCGCCGCCATCGCCATCCCTCGCTCTGCCCTCTCATCTCTCCCTTCTTGCCGTGATGGATGGTGACACACTGTCTGCTCCTCACTTCACAACACACACTCGAAGAGCACCCACAGCAAAGATACCAAAGGCAAAAACATGTTCAGGCCATCCGCATGACCAAGAGACGAGTCTCAAAGGAAAGTCAGGAAAAGGCCATCACCTGGCAACCCTTTCAACTGATAGTCTCGAAGTCCAGCATTAGGCAGCCCATACTGAGTCAGCAATTTTGTTTCCATGTGGATATGCAGGACAAACTAATTAGTTTCATATACTCATATATAGTATTTTCCATTTGTTTTTTATTTATTTTACTTTTTTTTCTTAGAATTGTTTGTCTTGCTACCATCAGCCTCTTCTAACAAAATTGGTCTTCTTCGCCTCATGCCAGTTTCATATGTTGTCGTTAAGAGGACCATTGGAGGGGGTACTTTATCTACAGTGGAAAACAAAGTAGCTGGTAGCTGGATAGAGCTGGGCCATGCAATGGAAATTCAGCTGAAGTGCCTTGAACTGACTAGTTGTGATTATATGGAAGACTTAAACAATTCTACGTGTCTAAAAGCAGCCATGTCGTAGTCTGAAGTCAACAATATGTCATAAGCACATAAACAAGTCTGCATGAGATTACTTAACATCCTGATGCAGTTTCTATGATGGTAGTTGATGTTTAAGCTTTACTTTTCATCAGGGTGTTACTACTTTAACCTTATCAAATTGAACATCTTGCCAGTGATCTATTCAGAGACTTTGATAGTGATGTCTTAACTTGTTTACTTCTTCCAGGAGTTGTAGTGCATTCATGTTCTCTTTGGCCTTAGTATAGTGTGTGGATCCTTTGTTTTCCATATGCTAACTTGTTGTCTACTACAAGAATTCCCTTATAATTGAATGCAAGTTATTTCTAGAACACAGTTCTGATCAGTGAGCGCTTGTTATTTATTTGTGTAATCAGAATTTCAGTGAAACATCTGTATAATTTTTTTTGTTATTCATAACTTGTTCATAGAGCTAGTTTGTGACATTAACTCAATAGAAATGTGTTTGTTATTTAGTTTTGTTAGATCACATGGTTTATGTATAATACAAATGCAACCACAGCATTGAGAATAAAGCTGAATAGAGATGAGCAGATTACACAGCAGTTTGTTGCATTGGTAAACAAGGGCTTCCTGAGTTTTAGAACATGGAAAGCATTACATTGGACACAAGACAAGGGCTATCCAGGACCAGGGTTGGAATCCACTGATCTAGATCATTTATTATTGTATTTATCGCCTTGTCGTCCCACTAGCACGCTGCTCAAGATATTATTATCATTGGCATGATAGAGTAGGCCCAAATTCTTCAGTATAAAGCGTCTGCAGTCTGATGTATATGCCCTTCTCTGCGGTTGCAGACTTGTCCGCTTTTTCTCAATCAGCCACTTCTTCTTTCTTCTGCTTGAAAGACTCAAAGTTCAGAGGGCTATTTTTGAGGCTACGTCTCTTTCCCATCTTTCCTTTCTTTTTTCAGTCACTTTTTTTTTCCCTCCCTCTTTTCTCTCCCTCCAAAGCGGGTTGCTCCACATCAGAGATCCGGAGAAGGTTCTTTTGTGTCTGCCTCTGCCCTGTAGGCATTCATGTTGCAAGGCAGATTAATAATTACAGAGTTACAGAGTACACAACATTGGAGGGGTGGGAAAAAAAAGACAATTTCTGGATCTTTTGATGTCAAACATGAGAGAGACCAAAATTACACTGGGAAAAAAGAAAGAGGGGAGAAAAAAGGTCCCCAACTTTTTTTTTTGGTGCATTTTCTCGCTCTTTGTTGACATTATTTCCTGTTATTATTATGTCTGGCATTTGTGGGTGCATTAAAAAAGACAGTGACTAAAGCGGGACGGATCCCACATCAGAGGTGTACTGTAGGTGGCTGTTTGTCATTGAACCATATGAAACACTTTGGGAAAAGTTTTCATGTCTAGCACTGCTTGTTAAAGCACTTTTTGAATGAGTAACCACAGGCTTTTTCTGAATCGTGTCTATGGAGTGAGCTCGGAATATTGTTAAAATGTCTGAAACTTTGCCTCGTTTATTTAACTTTTGTTCAGAACAGCCAGTAAGCAGTTCTTCATTTTTCAGAAGATACTTCTGGGTAGATTTGACATGTATAAGATGTATAAGAAAGACAGGGATCAAAGGAATATCAGCTTCCATAACTGAAGTAAATAAAAAAAAAGAAAATGGAACAAACATCGACAACCTGGTAAACTGTCACCTTCAGATAAACGGCACGTAAAGCTTTCGTCTTTGAGAGATTTTTGTCTTTCCCTCTGTTGTGAGAACTGCTATGAGTTATGTCGCTAACCTTAAAGTCTTATAACACATTGCATATATTCCACATGTGAAGTGTGCAAAACCCGGAGAGTTTACAAGTAAACAAAAAAACAACAACTCAAAAACCACAAGTAGCAAGTTACCTGTGTTTTTCTACCTGCGTATGCACATTTCCCTCCTCTTAACATGTAAAGTATTTCTTTTTTGTTGTTGTTTTTACTTGTGAATATGCATTTTTTCATGTGATCATGAATTTTTAAAACGTGCAGAGTGCAGACACATATTTATTTAAAATGAAAGGGTGTTTATAAGCCAGGTGCCCTTCTAAAATAAGACTGCTCTTATGAAGAGTTTATGAACATTTTAACATTTTAACCATTTTGTCTAATAGTTAACCCATATTTACAGATTGTCCTGTTTATCTGTTTTAGAATGACATGGTGGAAATCTCACTTTCTGGCACAACATTCATCTCAATCCTTTACTACTCACCACTCCAGACGATTTAGAGCTGCTGGAATAAATGATTCTCTAAAAACACGTTTGTTTTATCCAGTCGAACGCGGTGGCATTCCGCAGTAAAGGGGGATGTGTGGGATCCTGTATCATGCCTTTTTTGTTGACAGCCTCTCTGTGCAGTTCTGAAGGTGGAGTTATTTTGCTGGCCTGATTGTGAACTCATTCTAATCCGTGCTTGCTCTTGACAGTGAGGAAGTTATACCAGGATATAATGTAATCAGATGAGATTAAATCAGATAGGATGGATGGATGGCTGAATGGATGGATGGACATACATATAAACGGACGGACGGACGGATGGACGGACAGATGGACAGATGGACAGACAGACATATAGATAGACGAACATATAGATAGATGGACAGACATAGATAGACACAGACATATAGATAGACGGATGGATGGATGGACAGACATAGATAGACGGACATATAGATAGATGGACAGACATATAGATAGACGAACATATAAATAGATGGACAGACATAGATAGACACAGACATATAGATAGACGGATGGATGGACGGACAGACATAGATAGACGGACATATAGATAGATGGACAGACATATAGATAGATGGACAGACATATAGATAGACGGACAGACAGATAGACGGACATATAGATAGATGGACAGACATATAGATAGATGGACAGACATATAGATAGACGGACAGACATAGATAGACAGACATATAGATAGACAGACATATAGATAGACGGATGGATGAATGGACAGATAGATAGACGGACATATAGATAGATGGACAGACATAGATAGACGAACATATAGATAGATGGACAGACATAGATAGACACAGACATATAGATAGACGGATGGATGGATGGACAGACATATAGATAGACAGACAGACATATAGATAGACATATAGATAGACAGACAGACATATAGATAGACATATAGATAGACAGACAGACATATAGATAGACGGATGGATGGATAGACAGACATATAGATAGACAGACAGACATATAGATAGACGGATGGATGGATAGACAGACATATAGATAGACATATAGATAGACAGACATATAGATAGACGGATGGATGGATAGACAGACATATAGATAGATACATACATACATTGATCCAATGTAAGATCTCTGCATTTAACCCATCCATGCAGTAAAACACTCACATATACACACACACTACTGAACAGACACACTAGGGGGCAGTGAGCACACTTGCCCGGAGCGGCGGACCACAGCGCCCGGGGAGCAGTCAGGGGTTAGGTGCCTTGTTCAAGGGCACTTCAGTCATGTCCTCTCGGTTCATGGGATCGAACCGACAACCTTCCGGTCACAAGACCGGTTCCCTAACCTCCTATGTATGGAGGTGTTCTAACTGTTTATTTATGATGCTAGTGTTTATGACCTTATTTTTAAACTCATTTATTATTGTAAACAATTTATAAAGGATGTCCTATTCTAAAGTGGTGCATCAAGCAAAGAGATTGGAATGACCTGACCAGCTCATTGAATGTGTTTGGGATTACCTGGATCATGAAAAACCAAAACCGCCACAGTCTTCTGAGACTAAACTGTGGAGGTATAAAAACAAATCCCTGCAGGCTAACAAGAAGGCAACCTGTAATATAGACAGATAATGGACACCTGAGAAAATGGTCTCGGACGTTTTGCACAGCATGGACCACTTTTTCTCAACCCTGGTTCTAGACGCTCGCAACGCACCTCATCCCAACACACCTAATCGTCTCCTTGAGCTGAAGTGACAGGCAGGACTAAACTAAACTAAACTGTGCAGGACAGTGGGCCCCCAGGACCAAGTTTAAGAGACACTGTATTAGAGGATCCTCTTTTAGCTTTTTCCTGTACGGCTTATATTGCTTTTCTCTTAAGGGCCTCACCTTCCTCTTTGACATCAAACAGGCCTGATTTCATTACAAATCATGTCGTAATCCGCGTTGCCTCAGTGCTGCTGTTGAATCTTGTGGCTCTTCTAGATGTGGCGGTTGGTGCGTTTGATTGCATGCTAATGTTTTGTCTCCCGGGCTCTAGAGAATCTTCCTGTCAATTAAAAGTAATTACCAGAGTAATTACACTCACTTGCAGGAAAGGGAGCGAGGTGTCTGTGCTGCTCGGCTGCTGCTTGCGCACACACATATGCGTTCTGAGAGGAACTTGACAGGCTCTTTGTAGCAGTCAGTCTCATCCCAGGCTGAGGTCTATCTCAACTCTGACAGCTCTTTTGGCTGCTGTCTCTCAGTATTGTTGTTAGACATGGCGCTGAAGCTTTGTTTGTTTTGCTAGCTGGAGCACTTCGAATGCCCCCCCCCCCCCTCTTCCTCGGCACCACCCCCTCCTCCCCCCCACTGCTGTGGTTTGAAGTGCTGTAATGGGCACGGAGGCTCTCTATTCACTATAAAAAGCAGCTCCAATCAGGTGATGAAAAGTAGGCATCTTTTTCTGATCTTTTCTTTCTTTTTCAGTCACTGTTTTTTCCCCCTGTTTCTCTCCCTCCAAAGCGGGTTGCTGCACAATATGAACCATTTATGTCTTTGTATGTGTGTTTTTTTCCACATTGTACGCCCAAGGACATTATAGGCTTGGATTGGGTTCTGTGAGGAGAACTGGGCTAGCTCCCAATTCTCTTGGGTGGAATACTATAGATACTTTAGCTTATGTATTCAGACCCACTGTATTCAGAGGCTTTTTTTCTGACAGAATAGTGGATCGTTTATAGACCCTCTGTGTGTCTGTGTGTGTGTGCATGTACATGTTTTCAGGGCATAAATAGCCCAACTGAAAACCAGAGAAAAACAGGGCTATCCTACACTGTCAGGACTAATACAGTGACTCTGTTTGCGTCAAGCTACATGTGTATATAGATCCTTTGTGTCAGTTTTCTTAACTGAAAGGACAAATTACCTTTGCTTTATGGTACTGAATGTTATGTTGGGCTTAGATTTTTTTTATATATACAACCTTGCAAACGTTACAGATCTCAGTTTACTGTGTTCCCAGTCAGAACAGACATTTGGTACACGTTATTCATTTTTCAGCATTAGAAGAAAATAGCTGTAGATGTATATTTAACAGTACATTTATTTGGATGGTGGTTGGTCTTTATCTATTTCCTTTACTTAATAATAGCTTCTTGATAGCTGCACATCCTTTAAGCGCCATAAGGTCATAGTTTTTCTCCTCCTGCTTTCTCTACAGCATTGTTTCCCAACCTGGTCCACATTTTTGCTTCAACCTAACTAAAGCAAATGATAAAGGGAGACTGTAGGCTGTGTGGGAGGCCCTATGGACTGGATTGGGAAACACTGCTCTGTATATTTTATAAACTTCAGTTATTTAACACTTAATGACCATAATATGGTTGTAACTTTTAATAAATGTAGTCTCTGCACAGGACTGTGCCATTTGAAATGGTCTAAAATGACTAGTTCATATTCAGGGTTCAGATATTCTGGGTTTTTGGCTAAATGTAGACTGCTAAAAAAGTGAACTGCAAAATACTGTAACATTCACGGTTGGAAAAACCTGGACACAAGATTATGGCCCGTAACTGAGCTTTATTTTGTTAACCCATGCTTGCACTACTATGCACCATGCTATTGTCCATTAGCCCTGTGCTTAGTGAGACTGGTAGAAGCAGTGTGAAGGCTATAGTGGTCTGCGAGGTACGTAGCTAACTGTAGCTAACTTTTTTTTAGGGGCATTGAACAAATTTCTGAACAACTTTCTTAGACCTAGCCGGGAGCTTTAAAAAAAATTCACTGTTGATGACCACTGAAAGTCAGTAGTACAAAAAAAAATTACTTTATCAAATGTTCCATTAATGTACAGTATTGTGCAAAACTTGTGTGTTTGTGTGTGCGCGTGTTTATACAAATACATGACCAAAAGTATGTGGACCATATGATGGTGTTATAGCTATACCCGTTACTGGCAGGAATATCAAATCAAGCACACAGCCATCCAGTCTCTGTAGACAAACACTAACACTAGCATGGGTATTAATGAAAGCTCAGTAACTTCACACGTGGCACTGTCATAGGAGGTTTCTCAGCCAGTTTGTAAAAGAAAATGCTGTCTGTGAAATATCTGCCCTGTTCAAGTGTATTTGCTGTTGTGAAACGGAAGCGTCAGGAAGGCAACAGTAGCTCAGCCACAAAGTGATAGACATTGCAGACTCACGGAGTGGGGCTGAAGTTTGTAGTACATGAAAATTGCCTCTATGCATCGTTCACATGCGGTTGTTCTTGCATTTATATATATTTGCAGTAAATGGTACAATCACAGTGCCTCCAACCGCGTGTGCTGGCTGAGCACCTTTGTTTTTTTTTGGGGGGTGGGTGGGGGGGGGTTGGGGGGGGGTTTTTGTTCATTTTTTCGTTTTTTTTTTTTTTTGTTTGTTTGTTTTTTTCGTTTTTGTTGATTTATTTATTTATTTATTTTTACTCCTATAGGCACATATATGAGAGCTCTATCGTATAAAGTATAGTTTCCAATTTTTGTTCCACTCCGTTGGAAAAACACTCAGAGTTGTTAGATTTGCAGTTTGGCTTGCAAATCCATCTTTTTTAAAACTGGTGCCGGTAATGATACTGTGGAGCAGAATGTCTTTGTTTGGACTGCTCTATAAATACAAGACAGTTCTAGTAAATAAGTTGTGTCTCTTTCAGACCCTACAGCTCAAACACGCTGCTCATTTACACATACAAGACAGTTCTACAGATATTCTCCTAGCAGAATTGTTCTGTACAGGTGTTGTGACAATAATAGTATTTACATAATGATGATTATTTTGTAATTGCTGCTTGAAATAATAAAAGTAGCAATAATAATAGTAATACTCTTCACATTTTATATTGTAGTATTGTATTGTTATTATCTTGATATCAGAAAATAAAATATATTTGAGTTCCTATCGCACACCCATATCTAACAGTGAGATATAAATGTGGGTTTGGCAGATCATGGTTTTAAAATGGGAGGTCCGAGAAGGTTTTGTGTGTGTGTTTGTGTGTAATGGGGGGAAAAACTTTTTTGATGTTCGTGTGCATGCTCCAGGGACAAAGAGGAGCAGTTGAGTCGCCTGAGGGAATCGCAGAGACAGCAGGCCCAGCAGGCGGAGCACGCTCTGGAGAGTTTTAAGAAGCAGGTGGAGCTCAGCTCTGAGAAGGCCTATGCTGACATGAAGCAGCAGGTGAGCCTCAACCAACACTCCTCCCAACAGCTCACTCTCACCCACACACTGATAATCCTAACAAGCCCATCTCCAGTCAGAGGGCTGTAAAGCTGCAGAGACAGGGTTGGCTCTAGCTTGTGTTTTGGTCGTGTGAGCGGTCATATAGTCCAGACAGGCAAGACTGAACTGATCAACAGGAATGGCTGGTTGTAAATCAGCCAGGCTATTCCAGACTGTCTCACCGGATATCACTGCACAAACGGGGAGTCTGACTCGCTGCATATGGCAGTGAGTAGCTCACATATGTGAACGGCACGTATTAAGTTTTTTGTTTTTTTTTTTAGCAGCCCTTGGAAAGAAGATTGTAGCAGGGTGATGAACTTGTGAAAGTGTGTTATCTCTTTGCAGTTGTTATTAACTTGCAACTATATAAAAATCAGTGTGACACAGGGCCACAAGTGACTTGTTGCTTGTATGAAATCTACTTTATGCAATGCAATACAAATCACCAGTGTTTAGGTAAGAGCTGGAACAATGATCACAGCTTTTCCCTATTGTTCCCCATTTTTTGCTTGGAACATAAATATAGAATTCAGTTGTCATATGTGGAGATAATCTGCAGGAGGCTGTGCTTTACACTGATTTTATCACAAGCTCTGTTTTTTTTTTTTTTTTTTGACACAATGTAATGCCGGGTAAAATCACTAAAACGTAAGACCTAAAGTGGCAAATTGCTTTTATAAAGCAGCTACAACATACAATATTGTACACTACTCAGATGTGAAATACATATTAAACCCAATGAGCATTTAATGTTCACCAAGAAATGTTTGTTTTTAGCATTAGTTATTGTTGTCAAGCAGCTATGGGCCACTGAGGGTCACCCATCTCTGTATATTGCAGTCATGTTATGAACTTCATTGTCATGTATTCTTTTACCTTAAATATAACTTTCTAATTTAGTTACTTTTACAGGGGTGATGCTAATTTTTTGGTTGCACGTTTATGTGATCAGCCAACAATGGCACACATTCATTTTCCCACGCTGGGTTTAATACTGCTAATGACAAACAGAGACATATGAAACGTAAGATATTCAAGTAAAATGTATTAATTTTACTTTTTGTGTTGTTTTTTTTACAGTAGATCCTTTAAATATAAATATAAATGCTTTAACAAATGAGAACATGGCTTAGAACGTGGCTCAGACAGTCTGATTTTTGAATGGTAACTATCCAATTTTAAATTGAGATTTTGAATTCTGATTTTGATTGCTTTATTTTACATCTATAAAAGAAGAAGTTAATGTGGTTTAATTTAACAAACAATACACACAGTGTTTTTACTGTATCTGTACTGAACAAATAATAAAAGTGCTCGGTTATTATGGAAGCACCTAATTTGTGAATTCATTGACTGCAGTTCAGTTCTCTACAGTGATTAGGACGCATCTTGATCTGTTCCTCTGTTCAGAGCAGTCTTAGCTCAGTTTATGCATATTTTTTTTGGAAAGTATCACTTGAACCGTCTGCTCCAGAGCATGCGTTTCAGCGAGACTGATGTTAGGACATTGACTCATAAAAAAGAATTGGTGTTACATCCAGTTTATGGTCCTCTTTACAAATCTAGCCGTGTGCACTAAATAAAAATCAACTGCAAACAAACGAGAAGCGAAAGACCAAACAACCAGCACATACATGAGCCCGTCAGTAAAGGGTTTGTATATCATTTAGCACTAGATAAAGCAGCCCAGTTCCATTATACTCCATCACACAGGACGAAGTATTAATGTTGATCTGGAGTGTTTTGCCACGTCCAAACATAATGATGTGCACATTACCAACATGTTTTCATTTTTCAGTCCCAGCTATTAAAACTTTTGTTCCAGTAAATTTATGGATCTTGAAATGGCTGGTGGTTGTCATCCATGGAAGCCAATCATGAACACCATTGTCGTTCACTGTTTTTTTTCTTATGGTACTCATGAAAACAGATGGAATTAAGTGTTAGAGATGCCTTCGGAGTTTGAAATTTAACCTTTGTCGCTTGTTAACTTCTTTTACTGCCTGCTTGCCTGCGGACTGATGGAAGTCCAAGTCTTTGCGAAATCCTTTTCAAACCATTTCCAATCTTATGTTGTTTTTAATAAACTTAACAATGAATTGTGTAGTAAAGGCCATGGTCCTGTTTAGAACATTTTGTGCTTACATAGTTCTATATAGCACAAGAAGGGTTCTTCTGTTACAAGCTTGACATTGTCACATTAGAAAAAAATTGATGCTATGTAGAGCCAGTTTCAACAGGGTTCTATATAGATCTAAAGAACTATTTCATCAAGCAAAGAAACATTTCAGTATGAAGTGGTTCTACATGCCCCCGGCGACTGTAGGCTGTGGATAATGTCCCTTTAGCCCTGTCCCGCAAATACAGCCAAAAAAAGAGAAATAGTGACATGGTCCTAAGTAGAGATGGACCGATCAGCGTTTTTGAGGCCGATTCCGATCACAGATCATCTTTCAGCACGATCGGCCGATAGCCGATACTGATCGAGGGCGGGGCTATACGCCTCGGCAGGGCTACATGTAGTTATTAGCACAAGCAAGTCATGAAACGTGGTCTAAACTGGTTTATTACCATTTTTAAGCTCATGTGAAACAGCATAATATTTCAAACAAAATTATCAGTAAATAAACAAAGTAAATCATACAAATATCCCCAAATACTACAATCATTACATTTAGACCCTGCAGTCATTAAACGCAGACTGAAACGCAGTAATCATTAAATGTAGATCTTGAATTGTTGCTGCTGTTCTGTTCGTACCGGTCAGATCTGGTCTGCATGGTGTTCTGGGTTGTTTGTTTTGTGCTAGCTGCGCGTGCTAGCTCTGCTGTTTGCTAATACTCACTGTATTTAGCCGCACACTCTTAAGTGTCGTATCAGATTAGTAGTGTTATATGTCTTGTCTTGGTTCCCCTACGAGACACATTGATTTTACAAATTTTAAAAACATCCCGGATGAGTGCGTGAGAGCTGGCCAGAGAGGGTTTCAAGGAGGTCTCCTCTTCCTGGATGAAACACTAGCTGTAAATACAGAAATTAGGCTCATTGGTTTAATGGCATCAATCAGGTCTCGCGATCAGCTAAATTGGAGAAATATCGGGCGGCCACCGATCACATATTTTGATTAAATATCGGCTGATAGTGATACATAGCCGATCGTTCCTTTCACCTCTAGTCATAAGATAGTTGGTACCTTATCCATTAAAGTTTGCCTATGTCTGCTCTGGGCTGTCCCTAATTAGAAACAAATAGTGCTGCTGTACCTCTGTAGTGACAGAGAAAATAAGGGAATGAGTGAAGCCTATCTAAACCGTTCCTTTGTTTCTCAGCTGCCTGTCACAGTCCTCAGAGAGTCCTGTATGGAAGGATTATATAAACGTAACTGTGCTTTGTGACAAAAGTTCAACTCATCATTTCCTCCTTAAACAACACTGCCGCTTCACCCCGCCCTCTGAAAGCCACCTCACAGCCAGCGCACGGTAGGACGCTCGCTCAAGCGTTTGATCAGTCCGCAACAGTGCGGAAGACTGCGGGCCTCGTCGCCGAGCCTCCACTGTGCACATCCTGCTCCCAGATGCTGGAGTGGAGCACGGCGGCGCCACCGAGGCACGCGAGAGGGGATTTCTCCTTCCTCCTCCTCGTCCTCCACCTCCTGCCACAGCTGCCTACAACATGTGCCCGTGTCCCCTATATGCGAGCACTCAGAGTCCCTGTGACTGTAAACAACAGGGCAGTTCTATACTGGCGTATGCACGTTACGAAACAGCTACAAATCTTTAGGCTCTCTGTTGAGGTTTAGAAAGAGTTGGCTGTGCTGTCGTGTTGAGGGTAATGCTGCGAAATGGCAGTTTATAGAAACAAAACTCAGACACACTTCGTATCCCAGACCCACGCGAGTCAGCCTGGTGAAGTCTGTAAAAAGCTGTTCTGTAAAAAAATCAATTTTAGTCTGTCTGTTTGGCTTTTCAAAGAACCGGCAGTGAAAAGTGAAAACTGTTGGGATATTAGAATCACAGTAAACAGAAATGCTGTGTAAAAGTGTTTGAGAGTCTGCTCAGTTTATGTCTTGCTGTTTTTAGATGTGAAATAAGTACAGAGAACACTGCTGAACTTTTTGTTCTACATTTACTTTTTATTTATTTGGAAAAACACACACTCACATATATGAAGCATGTGGTTTGATCGATTTGAAACTTTAGCACAGTTTATGGCTTTTTTCCTCTCCAACATATCGTCTTCATTGTTTTTTTTGCCATACTTTATCCAACATGTTTGTGTTAACTTGTTTTTTAAATCGATGAAACGTGTATTTTGACCTGTGGAATTCAAGCGTTTGTATGTGATGACACATTTATTGCAGAAGGGCAGAGTGTTTAGTCGTTGCTGGACTTTTGCATCAAAATGTATTTCATTTATCAGTATCAGAAAAAACAGGAAACATATATATAACAAATGAAAACCAACCAGTCACAGCTGTGTCCTCTCAACAAAGGGTGTTCCCAAAGGAGTCTCTTGCGTCATGTTTCCTTTCGAATGAACACAGGCGTTTATAGAAGCAACTACCCAAACTCACCTTAGCTGCCTCACACAATTCTTTCTCATGCACATCTGAAATGCTTGACTGAAGACATTAGATGTAAGATAATCAAAAACTAATAATGAAAATGAAAAACATATGATGGCACAAATTGTCACATTTAACAAATATGCCAGACCGTTCAGGTCACCAAGACTGTTAGCATCAGATTAACAGTACCTAAAGGAGATGTTCCTGTCTATCCTTCCACTGTGAGGGGACAACTCAAAACTATGAGTCTGAAATAGTAGTGTGTAGCTCTCAGAAGGAAATGCACTGCTGAAAAAAGAAGGGAACACACAATCATCACAGGAATATCAATCTGTCCAGCGAGGGAACAGAAGTGAATCTGAATATATTTTATCTGCCTTGATGCAAATAAAAGTGAGAACAGGTACACTGGAGAGGCTACAGCCAAACATCCCATAAAAAAACAGAGTCCTCGCTCACTAATGTCCTTGTCACTACTGGTAGCAAACTCCTTCAGGTTGCACAGGTTGTCCAGCTCCTCCAGAGTGGCACACCCAAACATGCCATTGCAGGAAGCTGTGTCTCCCAGCACAGTGTCAAGAGCATGGAGGTAATGGCTTGACAGGGCCATAGACGGGCATCAGCTCAGCAGCCGGACCAGTATCTACTCCTTTATTGAGGAGGAACAGGAGGAGCCCTGCCAGAGTCCTACAAAATGACCTCCAGACTGTCAGAATGACCAAACTGTCAGAAACTGTCAGCCCCTGGTGAAACCTGTATATAGAAGGTTCACACTGAGCACATATGGAGTCTGGAGACCCAGTGGTGAACGTTATGCGGCCTGTGACATCATCCAGCATGACCAGTGGGTCAGTAATGACCTGCGGAGGTACATACTTGGAGAGTCACACAAACCTCCATGAGATAGCCAACAGTACCCTGACCTCTGTTAGGTACCAGGATGAAATCCTTAGAGCCACTGTCAGACATGGGAGGAGGTCTTTCAGGACAACATGTGTCGTCTCATCAGGAGCGTGCTCAGACATTGTCGAGAATGCATACAGGCACGTGGAAGCCATACACACTACTAATTCACATTCTGAGGTGCTGCGATGAAGTTCACAAATTAAATCAGCCTGTTAATTTTTTTGTGTTATGTGGATTCCAGCCTTCAATAGGCTGATGAATTTGGTTTCCTCTGATCGTCTTTTTTGTTTTGTTCTTAAAAAATTACACAATTTAGGTCAAGTAAAGATTGTTTTGTTCATCAAGGTCCAATGTGTGATTTACGTGTTCCTTTAATTTTTTTTTGGCCAACATTTTCCCTAGAAAATCAAAACTGGCCATTTACGAGTAACGTTTTATGGACTGATGAGTTGAATTTGAGATCCTGGAGGTAACATAAATTCTGCCAAAGCATTAAGGATTGCTCCAATAGCCGTCAGTCAAGCAACAGTGGGGGATCCGGTTCAAGTTTAAGGATCTATAGCAACATCTGGAGATGGTGATTTGTTTTTGATTTAAGGCATTATGAATGCTAAGTACAAACAAATGTTAATACATTATGTAATACGCTCTGGAACATGTTTCAGTGGGAGGAAATATATTCTATGGATAATGAACCCTAAAACACACTGCTGAGAATATCAAACTATACCTATCAAACAAAGAAGCTGCTGGTGTTCTCAGAACAATAGAGTGACCATCCTAGAGTCCAGAGCCTAACTTTAGGGACGGTGTTTGGGATTATTTGGTTAATAAGACATAGAAATGGCAAATAATGTTTTAGACAGAAGCTTGAAAAATATCATTTTTTCTGAAACTGCAAAATGAATAATTAAAGAGTGGCCTGCACTCATCACATTACCTGCTTAATTTTCAGATTTCTTGATTGAGCTGTGATGTCATTAGTATATTACTCAATTTCTAGTATAATCAGTAGTCTTAATCGGTGTTCTACTATGTTGTGTTGACTTGATGCTTGCAAGAGGGGCAAGTATGATGTTGAGTGGTGTAATCTTTATGCTAAGAGACAACCAGGCTTTCAGCTTTTGGGGAATTTAGTGCCTGTCTGTCTGAGATGGGGCCTACATCCATCTGCTTTGCTTCTAGAAAGTCTTTAAAGACTGCTGTAAATGCACGTAAGACCTAAAAGAAAATGAATGATGGTGTGGCTTTCTGTTTTAGGTTTTTTATCCACTAGGAAGAATACTTTTTGCTCGTGTATCTTTTTAAAGCCCAGAGTTTTAGCGTTTTTGAACTTTACCCATCCCAGTGTTCTTCAGGCTTTTCCATCATCGGTATTCTATTCTGTTCAGCTCACTCCTGCTCGCTCGCTCTTGCTCTGTCAATAAAGACTTGGGTTGCTGCCGGCAGGCAGTAATCAGGAGTCTGAGCGAGCCTGTGTTGTCAGGTTGCCGTGGTTTGGGTCGAACTGAGCTGGTGTGTGGAGTGCTTGAGTAGATCAGAAATCAGAAAATACTGAGGGCAAAGGATAAATATGCCCCATATTATACCACGTCCATACCCTTCAACATACTAGTGTAGAAGCAATATAGCATGAGGTAGTAATGGATCGTTTTACAGAATTGGTTTAAGATCAGAACTACTTTTCAGACTTTGAATGGATCAGGATTTTAGATTAAAATCCCTTTAATTTAATTTAAACAAATGTTTAAACCTTCTACTTTGTCACCACCAAAACCATCATAATATTGGTGACACATCACCAAATAGCAACTTGCCATTACCAAATTGAGCATAACTGAAAAACACTTTCCAGTACATGTCTGGCAGACACAGCATTGACAGCTTTAAACACTTGTACGCTCATGTTTTCCTTAAAACACAAAAACGTTATTTACTGAATAGCTGAAAAAAGCCTTTCACTCATAACTGTTACATAATGATTTTTAAACCATACTCTGTTACTTAAACCCAAGATAAATCTTCACTAAATATTTCACAAAAAATATTATTTTGAGAAGGTTTATAAAAAGAATCTTACAATGATTTTGTCTAAGTTTAGCTTATACTGTATCTATTAATTCACTGGGTTTAAATATGTTATAATGTAAATCTTATACTTGTCTAAGGTCTGAAAATTGTGTGTTCCCTGGATTTTTATGTATAGTATTTAATTTTAGGGGGTGCAAATGTCAATTTTGCACTAGTAAGCACTTTAGTAGAGACACCAGAATTTAATTTTAGTTGAGACCATGTTATAAGTTGAGTGGACCCCTTAGAAAGTGTTATGTCCCATAGACATCACTATGCTTAAGTTGACATCCATCATCTAGACACCTGCTTGTAGTCTCCATAACCAGAGATAAAATAAACAGAGCACACAATTGCTAACCTCACTGTCTAGATACTGTAACATCCCGCTGCACACCAGGGCAGGTATAAACCAGTACTGTTTTTAAAGCACAGTGCATAGAAGTCCAGTTAACCTTTCTTGCTAGGTCGGTCAGTTGTGCTCTTTCAGGACCAAAACTTTCCACTAAGAAAACTTTTTGTCTCTCTAATCTTATTTTTGTTTTTAGTTTTTTTAACATTTGACTGTGTATATTTTTTATATATTTTTTGTCAGTTTTGGATCAGCTGTTCTTGGGGAAAAGCCCAGCTTATGAAAGTATCATTCCATGCCTGACTGTGCTATTCTGGGTCTTTACTGGTCTAGAAATGCAACATTGGGTGACCAAGGATGGCAAGTAAAGTTTGCCATGGTGGAAGTGGCCACTGAGACTGGTGATGATCAAAGGGCAGTTTAGCTGGTTAATTTATTTAAGATGGAAAAATGGGCAAGAGGATGCAATGAGTCAACACCTTTCAGCTACCCTGTGATATTAGTGCCAGACTAGTTAGCATTAGGTAGCATCTTATTTTTCATATTTTACAAACCCCCTTTGTCAGTGAGGACAACCGTCCCTTTAAAGCTGTTATTTACTAGCTGGGCTAGGCCTGTTTGTGTGCGGGTACTGATGGTTTTGCAGATATATGTGGAATGATATTGAGAGCCCCCTTCTTCTAGAGCTTACAAAAGCTCCTTTTCATTCTTCAGTGAAAAGGTCCTCTGCCCACGTCACCCTCTTCTCATTTCTTCATGTTTTTTTTAACAATCTTTTACCGCTGTTTTCTCTTTAATCCTGTCCTGTATGGCTTTTGTCCTTCTGTTTTCTACATCCATCACTGTGCTCCTAATGTCTCTGTCTTTATCCCATGTCAGATTGTATCACTGTTTTTTTTTTAACCTTCATTCTGTGTATCTGATATCTGTTTATCTGTTTTTATGACCTGTATTGCTGTTATTCAGATATGCAGATACACATTTATCTTAGTTTTTTGAGTGTGTTGCGTTTGGATTAAAAATTAACTGTATATTACATATTTGTTTTTATCTAAACTGGCGAGACAGCTATCCTCTTAATTAAGAGTTTAATTGAATTGCGTTTTCACATGCAGGTACTGCAAAAGTTAACATGCGTTCTGAAAAGTAAAACAATGTGAAATCAAATTGCAGGAAATAGAGCTGATCATTGGTCTTTGTATTTCACTATCACTTCCTTGTTTTGTATTAGTTGTCTTTAACAGCTGTTGGTTGGCTTGTTGACTTATTTACTTTGTTCAATGCTACCCGTGTGAACAGTTTATGCCAGAATACATATGCAATATCACAATACAACATGCAATCATTTGGAGCCTGCTTATATCAGTTATGTGAAATTTGATCCCCTCAGAATGAAGTGGTAATGCATTTACCATTTATAACACTTTCATTAGACACAGGTAAAAACGCTGAAATGAGCTGCCAAGGTGAAAGAACAACATCAATGAATAAGTACCAGCCGTGTCCAGGAGTCCAGAGGAGCATAATTGACCTCGCTCTCTGGGCAGTGGGTAGGATGACCCTCCCTCTCTCCCCTTTATGCAGTGTAATGCTAGTTAGCTGGTTTACTAGGGATGGTAGTTCGTGTTTTCTAAGCACGTTGACTTGTCCAGTGACAGTACATCAGCGGGAGTTTGGAAAGACTGCTGCTGTATGAGTCTCTGATTAAACAGGTGCTAGCCTTCAACCCAACCACAGAAAAAGAGAGTTATGGAGATATACTGGCACAAGCTAATCTTAAACTGCTTTGCTTTTCTAAAAGCTGTGTTACTTTTTCTACTCTGTTCTCATTTGCTTCACTTCATGGGTCTAGATGGAGAAAGTGGAAGCCGATCTGTCCCGATCCAAGTCACTAAGGGAGAAACAGGCCAAGGAGTTCAGCTATCAACTGGAGGAGCTGAAACAGAGAAACGAGCAGCAGGTCAGTACCGGGGGGGTGAAAGGACCGGGGGGGCTTTGCAGTCTTAACAGTAACATTAAAGGTTGTCTGCTTATTTAATGTTTTGAAAGGTCCACAATTCTGATGTCCATATTGGGGGTTAAACTTTTGGCCTGATGCTTGTGCATGGTTTGACAATGGATACCCTAGTGCATATAGAAAAAAGACAAAAAAAAAACAATACTTTCCATTATCATGATAAATGATGTTAGAATATGTTAGATATGTGATGAACTCATATAGTGTGAGGCAGGTGAAGCAGTGTGTATAACAACAGTTCTAGTTTGGATTATGTGCAGGTACCAGCAGCATTAGGAGAGTGAGTCTGGCAGCTCTTTCTGTCTAGCTTTGTCTGTCTGGTGCCATAGTTCTTAAGATGAATCAATCAGAACACAAGGCAGTCTGTAGGGGTCCAGTGACCCAGTGATGGGTTGCAGTTTGGGGACGAGTGGGTTGTTGTATAGAGCAGAGCAAAAGCAGAAAAGTGTGTTTTAGATCTGAAGTAGCAACCTTACCGTTTTTGCACTGCTGTTGCTCTCAAAGCCCTCCTGTTGTTGTGCTGTTGTGTGGCCTTTAACACACACTGGAAATGCAGTTATTGATTGTCACTTGTACGACAACAGAAGGGACGCTCAAAACTTTGTGTACCTTTCTATTCTGACAGTTATTGGAAACTGTTTAAATGTTTAAAATGTGATGTATGTATATATGAAATGTATATAAAAAACAGTTTGCTTTGAACTTAATCAGTAGTGATCAGAGTACAGTGCTAACTACCCTTTCTAAATTAGTTGACAACATGAATCATAACAAATATGAAAAAGACATTTAATGTCAAAGTATTAAGGAAATGTATGGTTACATTTAAGTAGAACACAACTGGATAACATTGACATAACCATGACCATGTTGGGCTGTTACAGCAGATATTGCTTGGTAATATAATAGCATCATATTACTGTTACTGCTGATTGTCACATGCATATCTTTACTAAAATTATTCTCATTATACATCATGACGTCAGTTAATATGATGTGTTATTACTGTACATCAGCCATCATGACGTCCCAATACAGCACACGACAACTGGCCCGACAAGTTTATGGCATGGTTTTGTCAGTGTTATGTTGCAGTGTAGTAAAATAAAACCAAATGTATTAAAGCTGAATGGATTACATCTTACTGTTATTATGTCATTCATTTTTTCTCTCACAAATGTAGGCCTATGCATGTTTCATTCTTTCTTTCATGGTATTCTATTGTGTTTGTTGATTGAAAGAACCAAATGTTGAGTAACAATGGCCTGAAAGCTTATGTCTTATTCCACTTCACAGAATATTTGGTGGGTTGTGGTGCAAACACTACTTTTACATGTGGGTCCTGGCAGGAAAAGGTTGGGAAACCCACTCTGTATGAGACGGGGGGGGGCGTACAGGCCTCAAAGATATAACGGTGAATTGTGGCAGTTCTAGTCACTGGGTAAGATGCAATGTCATGATAAAGACTACATCCCCCAGACTGAAAGCCACACTCTAAATATGGGATTGGGGATATAAACGTGTTTTAGCTAAGCAGTTATGGACCAGGAATGTCTTAGACCAGACTTGTTTAGTGTCAGTAAATGAAAGGAAATGTTTTTTGTGATGGTCTGGGGTTATAGCACATTTCTCTGAATATGAATGGTGATCTAAGATTGAAAGCCTAGCTCATGCTTGAGACTGGGGCTGAGTCTCAGCTAGCTCCCTATTTCCCTATGACACAATGTAGCACGTGCAGTACTGGCTCCTGCCTTGGGGGCAGTCATGGGCTGGACGTTAGGGAACCAGTCTTGTGACCGGAAGGCCATCAGTTTGATCCCCTGGACCAAAAGGACATGACTAAGGTGTCCTTCCTGCTGCTCCCAGCTGCTCCCTGGGCACAGGGCTGCCTCTGGGCAAGAATGCTCACTGCCCCCTTGCGTGTATGTATGTGCGTGCGTGTATATATGAATGTTTTACTGCAAAGATGGGTTAAATGTAAAGGTTAAATTCCACTGTGTGTAAACACAAGTGGATTTTAATTCAAATGGTGTGTAATAAAACTTTAGCGCACTGTTTTTGAAGTATGGGACCATTTGGAATTTAGTAGGTAGTGTTTCAGAAGGTTAGATAAATGTGTCCTACAGCATTTTAATTTAAAGGCTTGTAACATCCTACTTTATTCGTCTCGTTCTGATGCAGTGCTTGGTAAATTGAGGATATGCTCCCTGTTACGTGGAGGTTGCTCTTTTATTGCTTGTGGGCCAACTGTTGTAAAATCAGATCTAATTTACTGCATTGCATTTCAAGTCGACTATCATATCATTCCATCAGATTCTCGGGCAGAAAAATCTAGATTCCTTTCCTTCTGATCGATATCCTATCAGCTTGCGAAAATTGCCTTTTTAAAATAATACAATTCCAATTAATCCTCTGAAATGTTCCTGTTATCGTTACTGCCATCTACTTTGTAGGGCACGTAAGGCAGACGTCCTTCAATTTGTAATTTAATCACGTTGCAATAGAAGATGTCACACCATGAAACAACAGTGGAACAGAAGGAGATTCAGTGATGGATAATTCATTCAGTGTTTCATTACAAATTTATCTTCATATCTGAAACATCTATGCAAACTCAAAGATGGTACACAGAAGACAGCAGCAGTTAAATGAACTCCACTGGTATTAAGTGAACTTTTATAGAACAGATATAATAACAAAATTACACTCATAATCATCTTTCTCATAATCACTCATTTCAGCTTCATTTCCTTTACTCAGAACTTATTTGACATATGAGCTTTAACATACAAATATACAGGAAGTGAATTATGCTGTAATATAGAGTACTGTGCAAAAGACACCTAAGCAAACTGCTAGAAACTATTTATATAACCAGGAAGGGTGTTTTGGCTTGTGGTGGCACCACATAATATTAAAGCAAATGCACATTCACATTAATACAGTAAAAATTTAATTTCTTGTTTTCAAAAAAAAGCATAAGAAAGCAGAACTAGAAGTTAAACTAGAACTAGAACAACACTGATGTTGTTTCCAAACTTCTGTTAAAGGCCAAAAGCTATTGCATAGATTCATGTAAATCCACTGACAACACACTTGATTTTTTTTTAATAACAATGTTTATTGATGTTGTAAATAAACATTGTTAAGCATGCATTTAATTCCCCAGTTTATTCAGGTCATATATGGGAAGTAAGCTGCAAAATCAGACACATTTTCAATTCTTTGTTTGAAGATGTCACAAACCAGGACATATCCATACATCTGCCTATATCGCTGACAGAAATTTAGCCCCGCCCATTCCCATTGAAGTTACATGGACTGTTGTGAGAAGAGGTACAGTTCAGGGTAGCCAATCATAACAGGTGTATGCAAAAGCTCGGGTGCCCCTGGTGAAATGAAACACTTTATTAATTTTCTAAGTATAAATCAGTACAGAGAGAAGTAGATTTATTACTGTTTATTTGCTGAACTTTGTTTACATTTTTCCAATAAGTTAAATAACCAGTGGTATTCATTTGCAAGTGCTTGTCAGTTTTAAAGACACAGTAATGCAAGATTTAAATCACAAAGGGTAAAGAAAATGGTTGTTGTTATATCACACAAACATTATTGGAAGCTCTAAAGGGGCAAAAAAATATAAGGCCTGGGCCCTTTCGTTGACTACTATGTTGATGAGCCAATCAAGCTTAGATTTATAGATTAATTTATTCTTAATGAGTTTCCCCACACAAAAAGATGAACAATTTCATTTATTCTGTGATTTTGGCCTGACACTGATAAATATTATGTGATTTGCTACCTTGGTAACCTCATTTATCATGCAGACCATAAAAAAAGATTAGAAAGCCTGTTTTGCTTTCTGTAGACAAATGATGGATACTAACTATCTACATTTAAAACTATTGACATGGTATGTGATCTGAACTACAATTAATGGTGGGTTGCCATGAAAAGAGGTTTAAACATATTTTTTTATTTAAAAATTATATGTATTCTAATATCATTGTTTTTGATTAAATCAAGACTGCACTGATAAGTGGCTTGTTTAAAACACAATGTCTCAGTACTCAAGACTGTACATGGTATTTTGTAGCATTTAGTCTGGTTTTAAACCGGTTTATGTAGAAAATACTGTTAGCAGCCAGCGTGATGTCTCTAAAGCCTGATGGACAATGAATCCTCAGGTGTGGCAACCAGTAGCACATGCCATATCAGATCAAGTGTATGGCGAATACCTGATCAGTATCCAAAAAGCTTTCAAAACAGACAATTGTGTCTCTCTGTGGCTTCTCTAACACACCGTCCCCTTGGCCATTTTCTGTAGAGTAATTGACTTGCATGGCGTGTCAATTGTTTTAAATTGTTTTGAATGTAGATGGTTAGGGCCCATGATTTGTCGATAGAAAGCAAAACAAGCTTTGTAATCTTTTCTTTTTTTGTCTGCATGACAAATGAGGTTACCAAGGTAGCGAATCACATAATATTCACCAGTGTCAGGCCAAAATTGCAGAATAAATGGAATTCTTTCATCGTTTTTGTTTTTTTTTAGCAACTACTTGTTGAAACGTGGGGAAAGTCTTTAAAAAAACAAAAATCTAAGCTTGATTCATGTCGCTGAAAAAAAACTGTAACAATTCAAACAACTGATTTATTTGAATTTAAAGTCAGTTGTCACAGTTTCAGCTTCTACAGCGACTTCACTTTCAGTGTATTTGCTTCTCCAGAATATTTTAATTAGTGATGTAAGCTTGAAATCACTTGTTTTCACTCGCTTTAATAAAAGTTGTTTTGTTATTGTTCTCTTACAACTATAAAAATATTTATAGATTTATATGTATATTTGCTTTCGATATTGATATTTCTGTGAACAAGAAGCAATTGTTATATATGGGGAATATATAAGAATTTCTATACATTTTGATGTTGGCATTTAGAAATCAATGTACTTTTTTGTACAATTAGTCATGTTTAGTATGTTAGTCCATGACTGCGTGAACATCAGCGAAGTCTTGAGTATCTTCTCAGGTGATTTTTCTGCTATCTTTTTCAGTGTTTGTGCTTTGTTTTGTTTTGGCAGTATATTTTGGATCATTGTCTTGCTGTAGGATGAAGCTTGAGCTTATAATAGATTTCTATACACCAGTCATTAGAAGCTACCTCTTGAATGAAGATGAGCGAACCAGTACATGTGGCAGCAATCCTGCCGGTTTGCATTTGGCCGAGTAGCCTCTGTATTTCTGTTCATGAGGTCTTTTGCAGACTGCAGTCATTGTCAGATCCACACAGGGGAATTTCTGATCTGTTAGACAGGAGTATGAGGTGTTTTTCTTGATTATGCCAAGAATACTTTTGCTATCCGCTGTGGAGGTTTTCTTTGTCCTGCCAGTCTAGACACTTCCAAACATTTAATTTAGGTCTTAAATGTGTTTAACATTTCTTACTGTCCGATTCCTTAACGTGCATTGACACGACTTTGATCCAACATAAAAAGACTCCAGTGGAAACCAAAAGCCTAAAAGCAAAACTACATGCTGAAAACTCTTTTATAGCAGCACTAATGAAGCAATCAAACACATTTGAGTAATCACAGACACTCGTGAAGCCATGCGTCCCAAACAGTATGATGCTTTGAAATGGTGAGGAAGACCAAGTGCTGTCATTTCTCAGTGGTAAGGCTAAAATGTAAAAGTAATACTGGAGTGTAAATGTGTATTATTTAAGCATTTTCTTTTAGTAAAACATCTCAGAATCTTGTGTATATATTTTTCATAAGATTTGTTTTATAAATTATAGCATTTTACATCAAGGCTTTATATCAGAAAAGACAAAGAGTTTCACATTCATATGCCAAAATTTGAAAACCCCTGGTCAGATTGCATGTTTTGTTGTTTTTCTGACAGTTACTGCACCGTCTACTTACATCTGCATGTTTTGTTTGTTTTCACACAGCTACTTTGTATTTGCTGAGTTTAATAGGTGAAAAATACGACCTGTAAAAAGGTTCTAGCGTAAACTTTGTAGAATTTGATTTGCATGTGTTTTTGTCTTTTATTTTTTTCCAGTGTATTAACCGCAGCAAATAATTATATCTTCTACATGAGAAGCCCTTTTATTTCCCAGTAGAGAATGTCATGTTCAACAAAATATAATTCCACCAAAGACATTCACGGTCCTAAATAAACATTTAATAAAACGAGCATTCTTTTAGGCCACTGCGGTTTTTAATAGGAATGAATCATCAGCCCTTAACAAGTAGTTAGGATGTCGAATCTGAAATGTTTAGTACAGGCTATTATGAGTATGCTGAGCCTGAAGGTCACGTTCAGTAATTCATGTGGGCACAAAGGGACATTCCCCAACTTCCCCAGGGCACGCCTCAATTGGACTTTAAAAGAGAGGAGCTCTATAGAAGTAGTGCTCCTCTGTGACCTCCACCCCGTTGCAACGTCATGGCCAAGCCCTTGTGAGCCCCCTTCCCTGACATTGAACTGACGTCCGAGGCTGCGGCCTGTGGTGGTGGGGAGGGGGGCGTGAGAATGAGCTTCCATTCTGTCATAACTGGGTGACTAATCCAATCTGCTCTTTAGATCTTTAGCCACGGCACACACAAACACATTCAGGCCAGAAATTTAACACACATTCTTACTTTTCCTTGCACATGTTCCAGGAAGCGTCTTCATTTTCTGTGCTCTATAAAACAGAATGGACGCAACCCCAACAAACCCTCCCTGCCTTATTATTCAGCATACCACACCCCTGCTGAGTGTAGGCAAGCTCCTCTCCTCGCCCCATCCATGATCTACCCCAGGGAGTCTCCTTGCCTGGGCCGCTTTCCCCCATTACCTCAGCACCTTGGTTCTTGGAGTGGGGGGGGGGGCGCTAATCACGTCCAAGCCTGCTGACAGCAGCCATTCAGCACTGCCACTTTAAGAGCCTGGCACCCAGCAGCCTTTTCTCCCTTTCTCCCTGTGACGTCTACATTGAGGCGGCTGTGTTTTTCCCGATCCTCTTCTTCCCCTTGTTGGTCTCCCTCCGTCCTTTTGTTAGTACACTTTACCACGGATCTTCACTCCCGCGTCAAAGCGATTGCGATCGGAATTGTCACCAGTAAGAAATGTTTTGTTGCCTGGCTGGAATATGGCACTGACACCGGGAGCGAACTGTGCACTGGAGAGCTAGCCACTGATCACTGAGCCATGCATGCATATATGTATATCTGTGGATGATGACATTGTAGCAAACCACGTCCACTAACTGTATTGTAGTGAGGTAAGAGGGGTCTCGCACAATGTTACGGTCAGACAACAAGACAGGAATCCAGATCAAGTATTCTGTCCTTTCTGAATCCAGACTTCTTCTGTTGGCTGGTCAGTCTTAGCCTAGCACCAAGTCTGGCTGAAGTATTTGCTATCTGTCGCTCTTCCTCCTACAGCAGACTTGCTGAAAAGCTGCTGAAACTGGCAAAGACGAAACCTCTCCGCTGTTTTGCGCGTCAGCCTCCCAAAAATCTGCTGAATCTGAAAAGCTGGTGCCATGGGGCTCCTTTAGGCATCTCTTTGTGGCCTTCTCTCCATCTCGCTGGGGGGAAATTATGGCTCCTCACTGCAACCCCATTCATCACCTGCTCTCAATAGCAACGCCGCAGCCTCTGGCTGGCAGGCCAGGTAGGGTGCCGAGGCGCACAATGTGCTGCGGATTAGCATCAAAGCTGCGGGGACCAGGCCCACTCCATGCCGGGCAGTCTTTCACAGCCAGCAGGGAGACGGGGCAGGACCGGCCAAGGTCATCATCCCCCCCGTCAGGAGGGGAGTGGGAACGGACCCTGGGAAACGACGGGCCCGACTTCTGAACGGCCAGCACCGGCTCACTGCACAGCAGGTGCAGGACAGCGAGATAATGCTCCCCTTCTGCTTTTGTGCGCTCTTTCAGAGTTTCTTCCATCCGACACTTTGAGGATTTGGACACAGCAGTGAGAGTTGCTACTGTTTAGCTCTTTTTTCTGCTTACTCTTCTCATGTAATGAAAAGCTGTTGGTAGGTAAATAGGAAGTATTGGTGAGCGCATGTCAGACTAGGTGGTCATCGGATTATGGGATATTAAGAATGAAGCCTAAAAAACCTGTACATTAAGACGTTTTTTGTTCTTTAAGACTTTGATGGAATGAATTGGATTACAAATATAAATCGCAACATTAAAAAAAGTTCTTCTTTTTTAAGGTTCTTTTTCGTCTTTCTGTCCGTGGCGACGTTCTTTTCTCCCGCCACGTTGAGTGAATATACCGTATAATGATGATTTTAGGCATCGCTCTAAGCCAATTTTTCCGTCCTGTCACCTTGGATGCACAGGGCTAGGCTCTCGTGACAGGGCAGATGGCTACCCCATCGCAGCCTTTCCAACTGGCCTAGACATCACGCCTCTTTTTATAATGAGCATCGCAGGAAGGCGGAGGGAGGACGAAAGAGACAGAGCACGAGAAGCGGTTACAATTAGCCCAGAGAATGGGAGGATAGCGGAGGCTATGAGGTAATAGTGATGCAAAAACTACCCTCGACTTGTTAGGTAGCGAAGCAAACAGCGAACTTTTTTTTTTTTTTTCGCTGAGCCATGCACAAGTTGTCATGACGACAGGGATGTGCCACTGATGAAGTCTTGATCCTTGTTGTCCAATCAGATTGTGGACCTGAAACTGCAGCACGAACAGGAGAGGACGCACCTATTCCAGCAGCACAATGCCGAGAAGGACAGCCTGGTCCAGGACCACCAGCGGGAGATCGCCAGCCTGGAGAAGCAAGCCCGGGCCGCCATGGTCCAGCACCAAGCTCAGACCCAGGAGTGGAGAAAGCGCGATGGGCAGGTAGGGGGTCTCTTCCGTTGCGCGTCACTATTTTAGTGTTCAGTTGGCGATGCCGGAGAGAATGTTTACTATGTTTTGTTTTATTTTCGCTGGGCCGGATACGAATTAGAGTTTTTCATTTAAGCGCTATGTGCACTTTGTGGCAGGAATAACCACGATACGATTTTGAGCACATTTTTATAAACAACGCGTAACTAAAAATTAAGCAAACTACTTTGTTGCGAAATTGTGGCTACGATTTAGCGGCGCGGACTTTGCAAAACACTGTTTAAAAAGAGGTTTCCGCGAAATGAAATCTCGTACAGCTACTACTTTTATTGCGTTCTTTTAATATGCACTGTTTTTAAGCGGGATTATTAGAAGAACTGAAAAGCTCTAACTGCTGAAACCACAGGTTGCCGGATGAAAGCGGCAAATCTCCAAGCTCAATATGACTCTGGTCTATTATTCAACACCCTGGGTTGCGTTTTTGTCCTTTTCTTTGGGCTGAGTTGGCATGAGGCGATGCGCCGCCGCCGAGTTTTCTAGCCCTGCCGAGCCCCGGCGCACTTTGTGAGCGGACAGACCGTTTCTGTCCCTGCACTGCAGGTAGCCATCATCCCCTCATAAGGACCGGTTTCTTTTCTCAGTCCGTTTCCCAGCCTCAACATTCGCACATGTGCCGTTTAGCGTATATTAATGAATCTCCTAGCAGGACGGCTAGAAACCTCCATTTTGTTTAGCAGCAGGTTTCTCATGCCTTCCCCGCCAAGCCCCCTTCTTCTCTTCAGTCCAGCTATCACGTCGTCTCTGTGGGAAGCCGTTTGACAGCCAAGCCCCCGACCGGGGATGCATTTGACTCTTCAAACCCTAAGATGAAATATAAATTGTCAGCATGGCTAAACCATGTTTATTGGCTCCCTAGCAGGAGAAATAAGTCCAGCAGAGATGGTGCTGTACAGCGGATTAATGACAAAGGTTAGAAGAGCGCAAATCTTCTAAAAATATATTTTTTTCTTTTTCTTTTCTATTTTTTACTAAAAGATTAACCAAGGAAAGGTTGGACCTCAGTTCATACACTTACTTTAGTTTATTGGGAATAAGTTTATAAAGAGGCGAAAACACACTCAAACTTTAGCGTTGCTCACCAGACCACATGAGTTAGAACTTGATGTTTTTTTCTGTTTTTTCTTTTTTTTTTCTTATAGCAGATACAAAGAACTTAAATCACTTTCTGATGTCTCCTCTAAACATCTTTGCGGTGCTCTTGTGAAAAACATTGTTTCATCTGCGCTTCTTTTTCCATTGTAAACGCGAGTATTACAAGTTGAAGACTACACACAGCAGTTCACAACAAATAGCTTTTCCATCCTTCTTCATGTTTTGCACACAGCATTTACTCAGCACCTCATCAGTCACGTCATTATTGAGAGTTTTGTGGACCGGCCGTATGGGATATGAAGGCGGGAGAGTGGAACGGCCTGCTACAGTGAGACGCTGCTGTTGGATACGATCCTCCATCTCCTCCAGAGCACTGAGCAATTTGTCCAGTACTCAGGGGAACAGATTTTGTGGTCTGGATCTCCTGCATGCGCTCCTCCATCAAATGATGCGATTGTGGTCAAAATTGCACACCGAACCTCAACTATCCTCACCAGCAAAGACCCCAGTCGCCTAGCATCAGAGACTGGTACTGTGTGAGTAGCTTCAGCTCTTGGATGGGAGGAGATCCATGGCAACACCTGCGGAAGCAATCCATGTTCCGATCTAGTTAAATATCCCTCCGGATGGGGTGACGCCCCCATTCCAGCCAAGTGTCGAGAGGCTCTTTAAGCTCGAAGATCTCCAGACCGATCAGAGATTTAGATTTTGTGATGGAAATGGCTTTTGAATTTTGAGACGAGATCTTCTAGCCAACGGGAAACATGAGGCCAAAGCACAATCTTCTGAGTATCCAACTGTCAGGATTTTTCCTCTTCTTCTCCGTCTTGCTTTCCATAGCAGAGCAGAACTTTACAAGAAAGTGATGCTGGTTCGTGTGAAAACTTTTTCTCTCTGTGCCCCATTGCATTTGAATTGGTGTCCATCAAGCTTACTCTAGCTGCTAGAAGAAGATACGTTTCTCAGGTTCTGCTGACAGAAAACTGGCTGCCTCGACACCGTCTGAGTGAGATAAGATGGCCATCATGGCCGCTCTTCTGTTCTCAAGAAAGCACATTTTCTCTTAGCGTGCTTTCCAGATTGGATTTCGGGAAAGAAGAGAGAAGGCTGCAGAAGCCTTTCGTCGGCTGGTTTATTGAGATGAGATGTTAAATTCCAGAGCGTGTTTCACGGCCATCTTCAGTGTAGATGTGAAACCTGCATTCACCTAAAGACAAAGTGTTTACAGAAACAAATCCCTCAAAGGAGGGTTGTGTTCTTGATACGATAAGGTCCTGAGCCCTGCTAGATTGAAAATACGGACTCCGGCTGGTGATAAAACCCGCCTCGGACAAAAGGTCCGCGGACTGAGTGTAGGCTTGAGTTTCTTCCTGGAATCTGTGACAGGATAGCGCTGTGGAAAGCTGGCAGCGTGAGCGGATGTTCTTTCGCATACACTCGAAGATGAGCAATTCAGATTCATCTATTGGTGTGGTCAGCGCTCTGATAAACATGTAGTTTGGCTGATACTGCAGTAAGTTGAGGAGCTTGTGGTTCCTGCCCAGCAGAGCTTTGTTTCTTTATAAGAATGAGTACGTTTCCTTCATGACATATAGCTGTCGAAACAAACTTGCACAAAATTTGTCCAATTTGTCCAAATGTTACTGTACGTAAGCCTTATATCATTTCCCCGCTAATGCTGGGCTGAAGAAGGTTTTATTGTTTTTCCGTTTCCCGGCTTGGAGTCTTTGTCGAGGGCGCAGAGGGAATCGGCCCAAATCCTCGTCCTTGGGCTGAAACTGGAGTATTAGTTTCCCTCAACCTGGAATTGCTGCTTTGGCGCCCTCCAGGCTCCTAGTTTCCTCAGTCTTTTTGAAGATGAAAGGACGAGACCAAGAGTCAGTTGGCAGCTGGTCCAGGACAGTTCCCAGTAAATATGGTTGCCTGCAGCCAGTACTGTGTGCTTATACACAACTGGCCCCAGAGACTGGACATGTTTTCTCTCCATGCGTGTTTATAGCACACCATTATGAGGAGTCTGTGTACTTTACAGTGAGCGTTTAACGGAGAAGGACTATGATCAGAATTTGCATTCTCCTTCCACCTGCACGGTCCCACTCGCCTGACAAGTCATCATGTTCTTTCGCGGTTCCAACCTCTTCTATTCAGGGAGAAACAATATACTGCTGCATTCTGGCTCATTCTGTTTGTAGTTTGGGCTTTGTAAATGAAAATTGCAGCTTTCTTGAACAGATTTGCCCCAGGCGGACGTTTCTGTCTGTGCCTCCCTTGGAGAACAGACTTATTAAACATAATTTAGGCAGATTGTATGAACAACAGATGTTTTGGTTGGTCAGTCAAATCCATTATTACATTTCCTGTGTTTCAGCTTTATTCAAAGATCTATTCTCTTTTTTTTGCCATTTGGCCTGTTTCTCTTTTTTTCCTCTTTTTTCATCCCTGACAAATTCTGTTTTTTCTTAGTAATATAACATGGAGTTCAAACAGCATTGAGGAGAATATGATCCTCTGAGCATAGCGCTGGGGCCCGCTCTCCGCGGCTGTGATTGGCAAATTAATGACACCGTCAAACTTTCAAAGAACTTTATTCCCAAATAAGAGATTAGACCACAGTACATGAAGGCGAGCATGACAGAGGGGATCAGGCTCGCTTTTCTGATGTGGGAAAAACAACAGACTCGTTTAGTAGGTCCACGTCAACGCTCCCACTCCAACGGGAGGGCTCGGGTCTAGTCCCAAGAACTGATATCATCCATGCCACTTGCAAAAGCATGAAGTACAAGCATTTCGACGATGAGGAAAACTTGCATAAATGTTGTCAGATGCTGTAAGTCGCATTTATACATGTTGGCCGGGACGCGTCAAGATGATGGCCCTACGCTCTGAAGCACCAGGAACTCCTGATGAATTAAAACCAGTCTGCAGAAGCAGCAGATCCGAATACATCTTCATATTACAGAGTAATAAAAAGTTTAGCTTTTTTTTTTCCTCTCCTACTGGGTGCTCTAGGGCAGGGATGTAGCATTAGCTTACTAATTATTCCCAGCACTATTAAGAGCCTGTTGATTTGTTGATTTATGGGCTCACCACCTACACAGCAACATATCCAGAATTAACATATAAAAAGATAATGAGGCTGCATTTTAATAAGACAGGAAGAAGGAAGATTGCCACGGTCTTGAGCTTAATTGTGTGTAGACTGCATGTTACTTATGAACAGTAACTACACAAATGAGGACCTGCCAACCTGCCCTTGGAATGTTTGAAACAGGCGGGTCTCATGTGTTCCGGGGTGTCCATCATAATAACTTACAATATAATATAATCACACAATGCAATTAGTTTATCTCATGCGCCATCTTCTGCTTGAGTAGATACAGTGACAACTAGTTCGTGTTCGAATAACAGCTAAATTCAGACTAACACAGTGAAGACTAACACAGTGAAGAAAAAGTAAATGTAGGTTGGGATTCACCACCCCCTCCTTCTTGAGTCACCCTGCCTGACATAACCAGTCACATTTCTCCACACAAGGAGCAGAGACTTCAGAGAGCTCTGGAAGGCTGGATCATCTGGCATCCGTTTCTGTTATAAATAAAAATCTAATGTTTTGTTATGAACGTCATTAATAAGTAAAAATTAAATTTGTCATTTTGCGATTGCGCTATGCCCTGTTGACAGGGCTGTATCACTAGCAGAGCAACAATGTATGAGATTGTATAAGGGGAAAAAAAAGAAATTATTTTGAATATCTATTTGTTTCACAGAGCTGCTGTTATTTGGGTGACTTTTGGGTGCACTGTAGTGACACTGGTATGTTGTGCTGGTACGAATTGATTAGACACAGCCGTGCTGTTGGAGTCAGTCTAATAAACAGGTGGACTGCAGTGGTGTGTATGTGTGTAGGTGTAATTTTGGTTTTGAACACTGTACTTTCTTGTTGGGCCTACATTTTGGTTTGTTTTTGTGTTCACTAATAGAATATCTAATCTCTACAAGGCTAAGACATAGTAGCTATAGACCTAAGGAAGAGGGCTTCAGAAGGAGACATACAATGACAGTGTCTTAATCATTGCAGCCAGTTTCCATGTTGGAAAACTAAAGCGTTGCCTCGTCTCCGCCAACACCTGCTTTCCTTGGTCTGCTGTGCTGTGTTAGATCTGTATGTGTGCAGTGTGTCTGAGTTCTGATGTCCAGCACACATCATCTTTACTTCCCAGATGGAGCCTTTCGTGATGAAAAGGGGTTTTAATCCTGGGCCCAGCCTCGCTTCCATCAGCCTGGCTGAGCATAGCACGCACAGGCACTCTCTGAGCTGGCCTCTCTCTACAACACATGGGCCTGCTTCTTGAAGACATGCAAATGTAGCTCAGGCTAATATCAGACTGTCTCTCTGGCATCCAGAGGGCGATTGTGCATGGTGCTGAAAATTGAAATGAGAAGTGTGCCTGTGCCTTCAGATTCGTGTCCTGAATACATGACGTGGCAAGACAGGCGTCGGCCTTGACTCCATCATTTATGCTGTGTTGATGTACAGCACTGTGCAAAAGTCTAAGACCACCGTTCATTTATTTCATTTCCAGCGAGGACATCTACTAAGGAGATAGATAGATAGATATAACTGGCATAAGAAAGGGGGATATGTAGGGGGATATAAGGTTTTCTAAAACTGAGGTTCAAAGAATGTTTAAAAGGTAGAGAGAAAATGGGACTTCTAACAACTATACAAGATCAGGTGGATCACCAAACTGACACCATCAGATAAACTGTATTTCAAGATTCCATCTATAGAAGATCAAGATTTACTCAGATCTGAAAGAATCCACAGGTGTATCAGTTTCTGTCTTTGTGGAAAGAAAAAAATGAGGCTTCAGTCTGATTTTCCATTAAATATATGCTTTCTATTTTTGTTCTGCCGCTGAAAGCTTAATAATTGATGCTGCCTTGACTGAGAATTAATTAAAAAAAGGCTGATTTGGTGATCTTCGCCTTTTGGGTGATACCTTAGAACTTATACGTGCGCCTAGAGGTATTTATGGTACAGTGTGAGTTTAATCTTGTTTCACGTGACTCAGAGACTCAAAACCCTGTGTGCTTGCTAGAACATCCTCAAAGTCATAGCTTATCATGATGCTGCTTTTTTTTTTTTTTACTGGATGCATTCTGTGTGATGCAGATGCTGATGCGAGCTCCTTATGCATAAGTCATGCAGCATGCCGGGTTTTTTTTTTCTTTTTTTTTCTCAACGACACATCACCACGGAACAGGCAAGAAAGAGACTAGCTGATTGATTCTAGCCGAGGCAGCATCTCTCGATCAGCCCACTTGGTGAAAGCCAGCCATGTGAAGTGTAAATGTTTCTAAAAATGTGGTGCACTCTGCTCCTGAGGACACTCTGTACTCTCAATCATGGACACTATACTCAGCGAAGGCCCCACCTTTGGGTAATTACTGGATTACTGGGTTGCTCGCACCAAAGTATCGGGCACCCCTGACAGTTTGAGTGTGTGTGTATGCACAGACAGTGAAGTGGACAAAGATGAGAAGCCTGCAGCGTCTGTCCATCTCTCGTCCTTCTCTCAAGGCCTTTTAATCAAGCTAAGGAAACGGACACAGTGTGGCCCAACTCCCCTGTCCAGCGCCTCAATGTTCTATCTGCACCACTCCTCTTATTCCTGGCGTGCCTCCAGGCTTTAGGAGCTCGCAAGTAAACAGTTTACATGAGCTGCAGAAGAGGCAGCAGTTTGCCAGGTAACTGGATACTGACTCTACAGAGGAGGCTGAAAACCTTCACCAGGGTCTCAGCCTGGGGACAATAGGGAGCGACATCATGGACGAGAGGAGAGAAGAACCACTGACTCTGCTAGAAGATGCACCAGTTGGCCAAAAGGCGCTTAGCCTTGGGTTTGGCCTCTTTCTGTATGTGTTGGGTGGGAGTTGCTTCAGAAGCAGTGCAGATTTCTCCACTGTGAAGTCCTCAGTTGCAGCTCTGCCTGCCGTCGCTTTTTGGAGTGTCTGTACATAATTGGCCATTTTTTTTAACAACGAGATAAGAACGTTTGCATAAATGGTGCACAGCAGTCTATCCTACATCTCTTTGATTTGCACTTAAATTCAGTTCTTTTGTTGAAACGTCCACACTGCGTTGCACGCCCAGTTAAACAATTGCACATCATCTTATCGCCGCGATTTTCTTTTTTAAAATTTTGTGCTCGTTTCTGTAGTCAGCCGTAGATTTTTTTTTTTGTTTGACAAGATTATTTCCAGAACCTTCAAAAGAGGCAGAAAAAAGCCTTTCCCAGTCCAGTTTAAGAAGGAATTATAGATTAAAGGCTCCTCCGAGCCGAGATCTAATAGCTCTGTGCCAGTAGCTGATGCTTCTGCTGCTGCAGTCGCCTGGGACTCTAGTGCAGCATCTGTGTGTGTGTGTGTGTGTGTGTGCGTGCGTGTGTGTGTGTTTGTGTGTGTGTTTCTTTTTTCATGACCCACCTTTGAAGTGGCAGAGAACCCCCCCACCCCCACCCCACTGCCTCAAAAGTGCGCTCACAACAGCTTTCCGACGCTTTTCCGGCAGGCCTGCCACATGACATGCTTACCAGTCTCCTCCCTGAGATGTCTGGGAACAGAAGAAGCCGCTCCCAGTGCTGCCAGTAACACTCACCCTTCGCACATCACAGTCCAGGCCGGGGTTAAACGGTATTTGTGTAGAAGGTGTTGTGCACAACTGGCATGCCTTCACAGGCTGCAGCAACAGTCTTCCGCTCCCAGACTGGGGGTAGTTGGGCAGCAAAACCACACATTTCCCGTGTAGGATCAGTGAAAGTTGTGGCTTTTGAAATTCACATCCAGTCTTTATGCTCTGACGGTTCGCTGTTGTGTTTGTTAGTGACCTTTTATCTGCTATTAGTATCTTATTTAGTGTTCTATCCTTTTTTATTGTTTATATTTTGTGATTAGTGTGTGTATGGTTCATATGTACATGCTTACGCAGTCGTGGAATGGAGCGCTGAAATCTACCCCAACATTACTGACCATAAGCACAAGTCGAGACATTTACAGTTACTCTCAATAATGTCATGTCAAGTTTCAGCTTCCCATTCTGTTTTTTTTCTTGGTTACAATTTTTAGACATTAGCATTCCTGTCTCATAAAACAGCCAATGGAATCAAAGCTCCTCTTAAGTTGAAGCTCTGCTGTCAGGTTCAAAGCCAGCAAGGTCAAGTCCAGGGGTCATCCCATCACAGTGGTGCTCGCGCAGACCACTGCTTAACTCTCTAATGGACGTCCCTGTCAGCTTTAGTGGGACCTAATGCCTTTGCTCTCTCGCTGCTTCTTTCTCCTTTTTTAGTCATCTGCGGCCTTTTTCTCCGAGCCTAGCTGCTAAGCGCGGCAGCCCCATGGTAAATCGGTCGTGCCCGTGTTTTTTCAGCTTCCTGAAATGAGAAATGGCAGCGGTACCTCATCCCCCATGAGTAACTGACCTTTGATTTGCGCTAATTTTGCTCATTAAATCAAACCGCTGACCTTTGTGGAATGCCGGCCTTTGATGTTGAACCCTTGTGGCCGGGAGATCAGAGGGGGCGGTTTCTGTTTTCCTCTTCCTGGCCAGGCCGAGCGCAAACGCTTCATCAGTCTCGCTCGACTTGTTTTTGTTCCCCTCTCTTCGTTTCTCTTTCTTGCTCTTTTGGGCAAGTATGGGATTCCCCTCATTCAGCATCCCAGAAAAGCAATGTTTCTGTCCAGTTGAGATGAAATAACCTTATTAAACCCGTGTCACTGGTCTGTGTTCCCGAATGGCCCATCACAGTATCTTAACGGCACGGGATTAATTTTCAGTGTCCCACATAGAAGAAGTGGTGGTTAACCGGCCCATTGTGGGTAAGAGAGGGACAACACGTTTACAGGAATCCTACAAATTAATGAAGAGATAGCTATCACTTAATGATTGCCATATACAAACAGTATCTAACAGCAAATCATAAACTTAGAATATGGATCATTAAGTTTAAATACATTATTTTTATATATAAAAAATATCAGTGTTGCTGACATCAGAAGGGGCAGTTATTTCCAGTTGTTTATCTTCCTTGGAATCTAGGCAGAAACATCCAACAAAGCTCTCCCATTGGTTAAATTGTAGTGCCTTGGATTAACTACCAGAATAATTACATTATAATTTACATTCAGTCAGCATCAGCTACAAGCTTCAGACCAAACGTTCCAATGTTTTTTACAAGCTTCGATGTATGTGTTGAAACTTGGACAGCTAACAACCTATGTATGTGAATCGCAGCTAACATAGCGCTACCATATGACAGTCCCATAGAGGGAAAGATGGACATCATTGGTGAAGTGTTTTTTCCCTAGTGTTTATATTTATGGCCTGAACTGAATGCCTAGCTTTAATAATACATGTTCACCACTTGACCAAACTGATTATCCAGAGAAACGTAGCCAGTCTTTCACTTCGGGTTCATCCTTGTTGATGAAGTAACGACTCACTGTGTTTTTGCTTCTGTCTGTCTCAGACCATCTCTGAGCTGGAGGCCCAGGTGCACTCTCTGAGGGAGGATCTGCTGGCAGCTCATGCCCAGAGGAAGCAGCAGCTGACTGAGCTGGGCCTCCTGCGTGAGGAGGAGCACCAGCGTGCCGCGCAGGACCAGGAAGCTGCTCTGAATCGTGTTCGGGCTGAGATGGAGCGTGTGCGCCAGGACCTGGAGAGAACACACGCTGCGGAGAGAGAGCTCGCCCAGGAGAAGGTGGGTGCTCACGTTAAACAGTGTTGAACGTCTCTTACTAATGATAAACAAATACACAAAAATAAGCAAATGAAGAATCATCCATATTGCAAATGATATAGCTTATATGTAAGAAAACAAGCAAAAAGAAATAGTCTTAATCATAATAATCTTTTTATTATTGGCAGACTCCGCCCCTTGCTCTCCTTGAAAGATTCTAAGATCCTGGTTCATGCTTTTGTCACCTCACGATTAGATTACTGCAATGCTCTTTTCTATGGTCTACCTTCTAAAGCTCTTTGTCCGCTTCAGTGTATTCAGAACTCTGCGGCCAGAATCTTAGTCCATTCAAAAAAATCTGCTCACATCACACCTGTCCTCCACCAGCTTCACTGGCTTCCTGTTTCTGAACACATTCGCTATAAAATGCTTCTGTTAACTTATAAGGCCTTACATGGCTTAGCTCCATCATATCTCTCTGCCCTCTTACAGCCCTATGCTCTATCACGCTCTCTCAGGTCCTCTGATTCTGCTCTCTTGGCTGTCCCTCAGTTTAGGCTATCTATTATGGGTGGTAGATCTCTCAGTGTTGCTGCCCCCACTCTTTGGAATGCCCTACCTCTTTCTATTCGCTTGTTTTCCTCTGCTTCTTTGTTTAAATCTCAGATCAAGTCCCACCTTTTTTTTTTCTTTCTTTCACTCTCTTTAACCTTAATCTTTTTTTCCCCCCTGGTTCAGCATACTTGGGTTTGTGAAAGGCGCTATATAAGTGCAACATATTATTATTATTTTAATATTTCTTTTTTAAGATAGCTTAGATGACTGCGACCTACTGTTTAGCTTCTTCGGTGACTTCTTTTGTACGTATATTGACACCAACAAGTTTTATATATTTGTAGACATATATATCGGTAAGGCTGATACCACTTAATTCTGGTGATGCGGATACATTCGCTTATACAAAACTTGTATTAGAGATCCGCCAATTTAGAGACTGACAATTGAATTGTTTTGAATGAAAGTGGGCTGATTTTTTTTTTTTTTTTTTTTAACTAATCCTCATATAGTGTGTGGATAAACCAGCTACAGAATCAGCTTGAGGCTAGCGTTCCTCAGAGGTTACACCAGTGTGATTGATATGGCTGTGAACGCACTCGTTGGCAGGATGCTTCGGCATGTCAATCATGTTGATAATTTCCTGCTGCTCCTCGCTTCCATCGCTGCTGGTCTGCAGCCACCGGATTGGCACTGCTGTTCTGCCACTGGTCTGTCATACATCCTCCCCATGTAAGTCATGTTAACTGCTGGCTTTTTTCCTGCGGCAGCAGAGGTGACACTTCGGCTGTGGGTTCACACCATGGTGCTTCGCTGGTGCACGTGAGTCCTGAGGCTTTTGGCAGTGTTCCGGCGCAGGAGGTGGAGCAGGCAGGGTTTGGCAGCATCTGGTTATTTGCGGTCTGAGGAAAAAAAAAAAATGGCCGTGTCTCTGATCCAATGGCCCCATCACTCGTTCTATGGCCTCACAGTAAAAGCCATCAGGCCTGTCAGCTAAGGAAGTGACTCACAGCATAATGCTGTCTTCCTCCGCTTCTCTCCTTCTGTATGCCCTTGAGTGCACAGTAAACAGACAAGCCGAGCATGCCAGCCAGTCTTCTCACCTGGTGGGGTGAGTGCTGTGTGGATCACATGCGTGTACAGTCATGAGCCCTCACACATGAATACAGTTCTAGTTGGGACAGGCTTTGTAGTGTAGCAGAGTAAGAAGACGTCTTGTTAGCATTTCATTAGAAATGCATTAGCCCCCTTTTGCTCCGGCCCTATCTAGGCAGAGCAGGCGGACTTGGGCGACTTTGCCGGAATTCCTGAGGTTCTCACCCTCTGCTCCTTTTATATTTAAAGAGCTCTTGATCCCAGTAACAGAAACCAGGGCTGGAAAACTCCCGGAAAACGTAATCCAGCGCAGACTGGCCAGGAACCGGCTGAAGGTGTGGTGTTGATCAGAACGGTAATCCTGATTAGGCCCATCAAAGCGATTAGTTTTCATTAGACCCATGTGTCCCCTGCCGCCCAGCCTCCATCTGCAGCACATTACCATGCCATTCGGCCGTCTCCATAAATCCCGGGTCTCTGTTTCGGAACCATATGTGAGTGTGACTCGCACAAATATTCACATCAGAAGAGGTTCTTTCTCTTTTTTCTTTTTTTTTTGCTCTGCCATTGCTGGGTTATTGCTTCTTGTGTCATATACTTGCAAAAGTGTAAACACATAAGGCAAGCACTTAATGCTGAAATGCTTACCAGTAGAGTGGACTGGATAATCATTCTTGGTCATTCATAACTTCTTCTATACAGGGACACCCAGCTAAGTAGACCTGGGTTAAGTGGCTTCTTGGAGACATGTAAGCGATTTGCTTCGTCCCACTAGTCCATGGCGCCTTTTTCCTGTCTCCCAGGCTGGCTAACACAACCTTATCTAATCCAAACGGACTGTGTAGATTTAAACATCCTATTAAGGAATAAACTCATTCTGGAACATCTCGCTGAGTCATCCAGTCAACTTAGATCTCCGAGCCAGTCATTCAAATTTCTTTTTAATGTGCATTTCCTGAAAAACTTCTTTTGTAGTCAATGAAGAACCGTGATCGTTTCTAAGAAAAGGCTGCATCATTGATGTTTGGTAATACTGAGTCAACACCCATGTCAGAGCTAAGCTGTGGGTGAATGTAGTATTTGGAATTGGGAAGTCGTTTGAGGATGGAAAACTGGCAAAGGACATTAAAGTAGTTCAATGTGTTATGATGGGACCAGAAAGGTTGCAGTTGGTTGTAAAAATAGTCCAATTTCCACCCACTACAGTGCATTCATATTAGGCCAACTACAGTTAATTAAGACGAGACATTCACATTCACCACCCAAAGCCATAACCGCAGCTTAATCGCTGACCGCAGCTCCTCTAGTCTGAATTTGTTGTGCTCACAAATTATGTTTTGCCTTGATCAGAAAAAGTTTGAATGTTTTTATTTTTCCACGTAGCATTTTGTTGACTTCATTATGATTGTGATCGACTGCTGTGTTAGAATTAATTGCTGAATTAATTAATTCATTATTTAGAAGAAATACCTAAGAATAAAGTATTAAGTGATTAAGAACAGGAGAAAACTCAAATTGTGAGTCAGGCCTAAACCACATGTGCCCAGCTGACCACATGTAAACATATTGCACCTGTTCCGGCCCTCTTTTTTAGTTATCAATCAGAATTTGCCAGCTTTAACATACCCCCCGCAGCCGAGTCATATCTTGGTTACCCATGTGGCCACGCTCAGGAAGACATGGAAGAGGCGTCTGCAGGATTTCAATCAGAATTTTAATTGTTTTTTAAGTTCAATTTAATTTTTTTTATTTTTTTTATTGATTTTAATTGACACACAGTGCTTAATTTGTGCCGGATCTTGCTGGAACAAGATCCGGCACCTCTCATTTCAGGTACGTGTGTTCCAGAACTTATTTATGTGGATCCACCACCTCTTTGACATTTTTTTTTTTTGTAGGAAACCAAAAACTATTCATCTAGTGGCATCTCTGAGATTTTATGGTTGGAGCTCCTTACTGCAGTCATTAAAGCTAGGATTATTTTATTGTATAGAATTCTACTATGTTAGATGGACACTTGAAGCACTGTTGTGTCTGTGCGTTCCAGGACCTTTTCCCTCACTGCCACTTGCTGGATCACCCCACCTTTAGTGTTCAATTACCTGATGTTTTACAAATTAAGTACTGGTCACACATGCATGTTTTATGAAAAGCTGCTTCATATGGTTAAAAGCTTTGCTTTAGAACTAGTAGATTGAGAAGTTGGCCACATAAAATGTTGTCTGAACCTGGCAAATTGGATGATGTGGCTTCGAAGTATTAAGCATTTTAAAGAAGATTAATACTCTGACTTATAACAAACTAGTCTGTCATCAGTTTCTTGATTTCAGTTGGTAGAGGTCCTACTGCTGATGTCAGTACTGATGTTTGCTCGATTCCTTTCACCTCCAAGGGCTTATTTAACACACTGTATTAGAGCTGATAAAATATTGGAACATCTCTTAAGATGACATCTGAAAGGAGTTGATAAACGGTAAAGAGAGGAGTTGGTGGGTAAACTTGATGTTTACAACTGTACTGGAAGCAGTGGATGTAGAGTAGTTTCCAAACTCATAGATATAGAGAGGAATATCTGATGCTTCCAGCATTTTCTGCTAGACTGAGATCAAACTCATTCCTCCAGACTAAGATATTCTGTCTTTGAAAGATTAAACAGGGTAACTGGCTCAGACACACATACATGCAGACCATGCAGAAATATTGCAGCTCATTTAGCCTGTGATGTATAGCATGGCTTACCATTTCTATCAGTTGCATTCCATCCCTCAACCCCCCACCCACCACCCCCCACCCCCCGCCTCCCGCTGCATGAGAGGAAAGACGTTATTAAGATAAATGCCATAGGTTGTGCAGATTATGGGCCTGAGCCCTTTGAAGGCAGTTAATGATTCCATTGCTGTGTTAAGCATAGTGTGCCCAAGTAAGATATCGCTTCCCAACTCCGTGTCAAAGTTTCCAACTTCTCTTTGTTTATAAGTTTCAGTGGAGGAAAAAGTTCCAGTATTTCTCATTTAGAAGAAGTTTTCAGGCCCTCAGATCCTTATTGACTCGGCATGTTTTGTAAGCTGAAATTTCTTATTCTTTTGATGCTGACAGAAACGCTGTCCTCGGCAGTCAGTGGGTCCTGAAACGGGCAGCCGGAGTTTGAACGCATCTCACAGATCCCGAAGAAAAAGGGGGGAGAAATCCATTAAATCCATGAATGGATTTTCATCAAAGACGTTGCCTTTTTGAGGGGGAGCTTGTGGAATAAAATAATGAGAAACAGAATATCAGAAGAGATAAGATCGCGCATTAGATTGTCCCACCGTCGAAGGCGGAGTGAAAAGAAAGGCGAGAAGAAAGCAGGCGACTTCTCTTTTTTTTTTTTTTTTTAAGCTCCTGGTAATGACTGAGGTTTATCTGCTTCTCTGTGTGTGGTGTTTCTGTGTGTGCGTGTGCCCAGTACCCAATCTCCATCCTCCACAGAGGGCCTTGGGAGCCTTGTTCCTCTAGATAAACCTGTTTGCTCTCCGCAGCTCACAGGACTCCCAGCCAGCTCCTCAGATGCTGCTCTGCTCTCTGTACTCCCCCTTCTTCAGCTTTTGAGTAATGGCAAGCTAATATGAATTAGGGATTGCTTTACAGATTTTGCCCTTTAATGTCTTTTTGCCCCACTTGAATAGTGCAGCTTTTCTAAGGTGACCTAATTTTGACAGAGTAAGGATATTTCTTCGGTGCTATTTACTACAATGGCTTAATGGGAAATTTTAATTTTAAAAACAGTGAGAAATATGATTTAGACTGAAGAGAAGGTTTATTTATTTTACTGAGGGATATCAGTGATCAGCAAAGGTATGTCATTTGGCAGTGCAAACACACTGCAACCCATAGGGGATGTCTTTATTGCCTGCCCACTCTTTCTTACAGCTATGACTCATGGGTAAATATGGGTATAGCAATGTAGACCTGGGTAAGGGATGTAACAATGCAACACACATGGTATTATATCGCAGCAAACCAAATTGTATTGCATCATTTTTGTATTGCATCACTATATTATGACTAGCATGGTAGCATGGTGCTAATAGATGTGGCTAGAGCATTGGGTCAGGACACTATAAAACACAACTTTTATTTCAAATATTATACTATTATAATGTAAATGTTCTAAAAAACTGAAAATAAAACATTTAAAATACAGCACATTTTCAGCCAGTCCCAGAAAACCACTGTATTGTATCAAATCAGATTCCAAAACCTTTTGAGCACCACTGCTCTAACCCAGACGTGCACTCTGCAAGACCTTGGAAGGTGCCCTGTGCTATCTGACACCAAAACACTAGCAGCATATCCTTTAAGTCTTGATAATTTGCAAATTGGGCTTGTTCTAGCATAGATGCTCAGTCAAATTGGGATCTGGGGTACTTAAAGGATAGGACAACACCTTAAACTTCTAAATCATGCTCCTCAACCCATTGCTGAGCAGTGTGTGTATTGTGACAGGGTTCATTTTGCTGCTGAAAGAGTCTATTGAGAAAAAAACATCGCCATGAAGGTCTGCCTGGTCTGTAACAATGTTTAGGTAGGTGGCATGTGCTTATCTGAAGTCCACATGAATGCCCGGACCCATTTAGAACACATGCCTATTCTTTCCCAGGTGCATCCTGATGCTGTCACTACACTAGATAAATGCAAAAGAGGATGGGACTTACTGGATCGTTGATCTTCTTCCATTACTCCAGTTCAGTGCAGTTTGCATGCCCATTGTAGTTGCTTTCAATGGTGGGCAGGGTTTAGCATGGACTCTCTGTGGCATAATTAATTCGTAGCTACACAGCCATGAAAAAGTGAAGTTAATTAGCATATTTCATTTTTATTTATTTATTTATTTATTTTTTTATTCCAAAGCAACTATTCCTGCCAACCAATGCCAGCAGGTGAATTTTTTTTTTTTTTTTGGCTGTGTTTGATGAATCTTGATGTAATCACATGTAAGATAACCTGACTAGGAAATTTAGCTTTACATTGTCAAACTAGAGGTCTTAGAGTCAGGATTCTGCGTTGTTGTGGAAAAGAGGTTAGCAAGACATCTGGCATTAAATTGCTCAAATAAGCTGTCACTGCACTTGCTTTGAAACAAGTCAGGAAAAAAGTAGTTGACGTGTCGGCGTCCTGAGTTACAGATGCGATCTGATCCCGACTGACTAATAGCTAATATTGAAACCCGCAGTTTGACGCACATGCTGGCTCCAGCAAGATCATTTTAAAGTAATTTAACTCTCATGTCAAAAAGCAAAGCCCTGCCTCAAGCTAGTTTATACTGCAACATGTGGGCATCTGCTACGGAGTGGCCTTGTTGAAAAAACAGCGGCGTACGTAATGAATCACTGTTGAAAGAGCCGCTTTTTCAGTGGACTCACCATTCCTGTTGAGCCCTATTCATCTTCCCACACACCCACATAGCCGATCGACTCAACCCACTTGTTAACACCACAGGCCTGGAGAGAGAGAGAGAGTTAGAATGCGGGTAACAGCAGCATTTACCCTCTCTCTAAAGGAAGACGTCTCTTTGATCTCGGGGAGTGCATTTGATCCGATGGCGCTACATGTGCAGTTTATTTCGGGGTGTAGGGTCAGCTAAAGTGGCCCGGAAAATATTTCCTTTGTTTTCAGGTACAGGTAATTAACACAGTTTAATGGTATGAAGAAAAGCTTACTGGTAATAGTCAAGCCCGATGTGGATGTCTTGTTTTTTCAGAAGCAGGCATAGACATAACATTACTGAAGGCAAAGAAGTTGACTACATTCTAATATCGTTGCGTTCCTGTTCATAGCAGCTTTTTCAGGACTGAGAACGGCTCACATCAGGGAAAAATCAAACTTTCCTCTAAGCTGCAAAAACATAGCGTTTAAAACCCATTACTTTTATTGTTTGGTGAAACCAACACCTTTCTATAGTTCCCATAGCTCAACCAGTTCATGCTGAAGAAAGAAAGAGCTGCCAATAAGAACAGAGGTCATTTACATATATGAATATTAAAGGCACAGCAACAAAACAGCTTGTTTAATCTTAAGTGGGAAGATGAACAATTAAACCCCATAAACCTTATATTTAAATAGTTTTTGAGAAGTACACTAAAAAAAGTAGGATATAAACCATTCACTGTGGCATTGTTTCGACAAACTTAGGCAATGTCAACATTTATTTCTGTCCAGAGTTGCATTCATTTTTGGCCAAGACCTTCTACTGACTACGAGAGAGTCAATTCACTCCATACAGTCTTCTCCTGCACATCCCATGAAAATGATTCCTCATGCTCCCTGAAGCACTCTTTCACAATTTGAGCCCAATGGATCTTGGCGTTGTCATCCTGGAATATGCCTGTGCCATCAGGGAAGAGAAAAATCCACTGATGGGATAATCTGGTCATTTAGTACATTCAGCTGACTTCATTTTATTGGCTCATAATATTGCTGAGCCTAGACCTGAGCAGCTGAAGCAACCTCAGATCATAACACCACCTCCAGAGAATTGTACAGGGGGCACACACCCATCTATCTGGAATAGGGTAAATCTAGACTCGCCAGACCACATTACTTTTTTCCATTGCTCTCTAGCAAATTGAAGCCTTTTTTTCTGATTACTTCACTAACAAGGGGTTTTCTTATGCCCAGACAGCTGTGTAGTCTTAATCCTGTTCTTGGGACCTGTCATAGTGTTTGTGTGTGTGTGTGTGTGTTATCCAATCAAAGGCCCTTAAGTATTTGCTTATTGAAATCCAAACAGTGATATTTTTGGCCAGGCAGTGTGTATTGTAATCCTATAATAAACAGGCTTTAAATTTTGTAATGTTTAAAAGCCATATTGTTTTCATCATGATCAGTGTTGATGGGGTATTAAGGAAAGTTTATTAGGCATAAACGTTATCAACTAAACATACTAGCCAAGTTTGTATCACTGTCATCATTCATTACTAGCAGAGACTATTTCACTAATGGCTCTAGATTTATTCCCGCTGTTGCTTCTGTTCGTTGTTTCAAGTTTTGACTGTACTACTAGGCAATACAAATTCAGCTACCTACATCATCACATCATATAGCTAGCCTACTGGTAGGGTCATATGTTAATTCCACGTTAGCTATGACCTTAACAGGTATTCTGACCTAAAGATTGGTCAACATTTACATGCTCTCATGGCCAGAATCGCACTGGTAGCAATGGCCATGTCACCCTGATTGTGAAGTTGTTGGCTGTAGATATGGGAAGATGAGTTTTTGTGTTGAATATTGCTGAAAGACGTAGGGAAGGTTCTCAGTTCTGAACTTTCAGGCACTCTTTTCTTGACTAAAACACAACCATGTAAAGGAAAGAAGATATTATTATCATTATTATTATCATTATCATCATTATTATTATTATTATTATTATTATTATTATTATTATTATTATTTGCTTTGCGATGCTCAACTTCAGAGGGTTGTGTCCCATGTTAGAGAGCTGTACTATTGCTGTAGTGCATAAGCGACGTGGCAAAGTGTGGTCTTATATGGCCAGTCACTATTCCCTTGTCACCCTTCTTTTACCCCACAGTCAAGAGCCCCAAGAACCTCCATCATGAAAGGCACATATCTACTCTCTCTCCTCTTCAAAGAAAGCCCCCTTCTCTCTCCACCTCATCCTAACCCACTAAGGCGGTGGCGAGGGCCTAGCATCAGAGGACAGACCTGTTCTGCTCCCTGAGAATTGCTTCAATCTGCCCACCATATGAGCCCTTCATTTTCACTTAAAGCAGCCTCCCTCTTGTTCCAGGGTTTGGAAAAATAGACTCGAATGGGATTCTTACCTTTCTCTGCTGTCTGTCTTCGTTTCCCCCCCCCGGGTTTGGTTCCATAGCCAAGCTGCTTGTATGTGTTCGCTACCAGCTTCACTCTCTTTTCCTTGCCACGAGATCACCATGGTAACAAGGTGAGCGCCACACAAGGGGTGCGGTTAGTTTAAGTTTACTCCCAGCGATGGAGAGAAAGGGGAAAGTAGAGAGGGGAAAAGATAGAAGCACAGAGGAGCTGAAAGGAGGTGCCAGTATCTTGGAAAGTGAAATGCAGCAGCCAGGTGACAGAAGAAGAGAAAGGTGCAGTAGTATACGCCACACGCACATTTTAAACAGCGTGGGAGGCGCACGGAAAACCTATACAGCCTCACCTCCCCATTATGGAATGGAAATGTTTCCGAGCTGTATATGTGGCTCAAGAGAAACCTTGCTAGATGCCTACACCTGCATGATGCCTTTGTTCTCCACACCTGATCTCTGCTCAGAAGACTTTGCCGCTGACTGGTACGGCAGAGTTGTCATAGCAGAGAGGCCACAAGTCCGGGTTGCCCACTAATGGCCTCAAGCTGTCTTGGTTTCCAGGCAAACTGACTAGCCAAAGCAACTATCCCTGCCAACCAATGCCAGCAGGTGATCTACCTTTTGAAACCTCTTCATGGCTCTTGTTTCTTGTTCTCTCTTTCAAGTTTCCCTTATTTTCCTCCTGCCCAGTCCTACCGTGGTACGATAGCTCACCGTCACACATCAGCACCCCATATTCCAGTACCAGCTTGTGGCATCATTTCTGAGGAGCGAGCTAAGCATACAAGGAATGAACAACTTTACAGATGCTTGCTTGCATATAAACAGTGTAGAAAAGAGCAGCAGAATGATAGTCATGTATCGCATGTCAGTGCTACGAATTAATCTCAATCGCACTAGTGCACCAGTGAACAGTGTTGTTTCTAGGTGCAGCGCAATACAAGGGATTTTTCTGACTCACTGTTGACAAATTGTGCCAAAACTGCTTCGTCCAGGCTGACACATCTGTATTCAGTAACATCACAGGCTCTGTTTTTGTGGCTTGTGACAGCTCTCCCATGCAGATGCTTAAACACCCATCTTTAGGCACTGGACACTCTTTCCGTGCTATTTTCACTCTCTTCAAGGATCCTGGCACCAAAATGCAAAGAAGGTTGCAAATACAACTTTAATACTCCACCACGCGCACCTGTTGACTAACGCGGATGTGGCACCCGTACAGGCTCTCGATTCAGTTGTGACAGCAGGGATTAGACTGAAGCAACTCTTCAGACAAGGCTGACGCCGGCGGAGAGAAACGCTGTAAACACGCTCTCCTTTCAAACCTGAGATGCACTTCAATGAGCACTGCTCTCCCACAACGGCCCTGTCAGCTGTCACTCTGCCCGGAGTTTGGACGTCAGACGTATGTAATTTTTTATTTATTTTTTATTATTTATTATTTTATTTTATTTTATTTTTCTAAAGAGTGCATCACCAATACATTTCACTCAGGGGATTTTTTGGGGGGTTTAGTTTTGTTCTTCTTTTTCTTTTTCCTCTGCCAGATGATGGTGGGGGTGGGGGGTGGGTTGTTTGCCGTTGTTTGTTTCTCTCCCTCTCTCACTCTGCCTCTCTCACTCTCGTTTTTTTCCTTGCAAACTTATTAATTTCTGTCAACTGGTTTCTCTGCCATTTGGAGATACACCAAATCCCATTATTTTTGGTCATGGATTACAGCAAGCAAAACAGTGGGGGGGGAGAAAATGATCAAAGACGTGTCGCTATCACCTCTGAGTGGCAGATTGAGGGAGGGAAATGGGGCTTAATAGCAGAAAATCAGATTTAGACCAGCCATGCATGTGGATGGATGTGGTGATTCTATTTCTCTTTCTTGTGTGGAGATGAAAGTTTGGGCTGCCCCCTCCCACCCCTCCACCCTTTAGTTTTTTTATTCCCTGAGTGTGGCTGGGTTATTTATGGCTGCAAGTGTATACGTGTGTGCGACACAGAGATACTGCCACAGACGGGCAGTATGGAGCTGTTCCGAAGGGAGAGTGTGGTACATCAGTGCCAGCCTTAGAGACTCTATGGACGGAGATTGCTCATTGTTCTGCTTTTATGCGCTCTGCACAAAAGCTTACCTTTTACAGCCAAGCATAACAGTAGTGAAGATCCAGCTAACAAGAAACACCACCACACAGCCACAGAAGGATTGTTAGCATGCATTTATGTTTGTAGCTTGGTTTACCATAAAAGTCCAATGTTGTAAATGCAACAGTGCTGTATTTTTGTTCTGGATCACTCAGTGTTCACACTGTTGGGGTTTCCATTCATCAGCTTTTTGCAGATATTGAAAATGTGTGAGAGAGAGTGATGGAAAAGACAATGATGTATCGAGCCGCAACTCACATGATTCTGTTGCTCCTGATCTTATTGCCTCTATAATTCTGCAATGCCTAATCCAAAGCTCATTTAAAAAACGGTTCTACACAATGTACTCCCAGAGTACTCCCATTTGCATTCCCAGATGCATGGCCCAGAGATTTCAGGCCTCATTAGGTGAACTGTTGCTTATTCTGCCCGGCGTCTCAGAGCTGCAAACAAAAAGATGGCCAATAGCTCTAATGTAAATTCCATTTAAAGTATAAACCAAGTTAAGTTTCTTCAGCTTGCTTGTTTCAAAGCAGCCTACATTGTGGTAGGCTGCGTCATCTAAAGTTTCTTTGTGTGAATGTAGTGGATAAAAACACTATTAATGTAATGTAAATGCATAACATCTGCAAAACATTTGAAAAGTCACAGCTATTGGTTTAGATAACTATGGTACAAATAACAAATACATTTTTATGTGTATTTGTATGTGTTTAACTATTTTCAGATAAATCAATACCTGATTTGGCTAAGCAGTGCTTTATTATTTCAAATGTATATTAGTCAAGTGTGGTGTATTGAGGTTGGAATTTACCAAATCTGTGTAATGGCTGGGACATCTGGAACCAAACTTTCTCAATATAGGAAATTATTGTTACTTTTCACTAGGACTGTAACAAACTGCTGTTTTGATTGTTGAATATTCTGTCGTTTTATGAAGCGAATAATCAGTTATTTGGATAATGGATTGCTTAAATAACTCTTAAGTACCTATTAACTCTTAGATTTAGCTTGAGATTGTTTTATGCTTTTGCTGACTAACAGTGACATCAACAAAAACAAGTACTTTATTCCAAAATTCACTGAACACCATTGTGGCTTCAAAGTTAAATTTAAAATTTAAAGTTATTCGCAATGTGAACGGGTTCATTGCCTCTGTGTTCCAACTCCATATTGAGTCAAGAGAACATGCATTTAAAAATAGAAAATGTTGTAGCTCATAACATGAAATAAGACAGCGTCTTATGTTAACATTAGCAAACTTGTTAGCACAACTAACTTACTGAGATGAGTCTTCTTTACAAATAATACAACTGGCAACCTTTTCTTTTTTTGAGGATTTTGAGGCTTTTGTTCTTGAGGCTGCCATCAAGCAAGTCTCCAGGCTTTAACTCTCCAGGGCTATGTCAAAACATTTCTAGTTAACACAAGGAACATGCGTAATTTCACAAACTAATTCACAATAAAATTAGTTGGCAACAAATTTTTTCATTGATTTTGATAACTTGGCAATATATGTTAAAAATGGTGAAAGTTTTAGAATTACATTACTTGTTAGCTGCATTAGCCTTGACTCTCTAGATACTGGGGGAAGTAGTATCTTATGTTTTTTTCTGGCTCCTCATGTCACCTGAAGACCAAGTGTGAATTGTATCTCCAGACTGGTTTTTGCCTCTAAACTATAAAGGTGAAACAAGCTCACCACTCATCAACGAGCTATAATCACACCACCAGATGGTGATGGCCATTGTGGGGTTGTTGGGCAGATAAAAGGCTCTTTCAGCATAGCGGGGCTCTTTGCCTTCATCTCTTATTGATTTTCTAATCTTGGCTTTGTAGTGCCGACCCTGGCTGCAACTCAGCCCTGGAGGTCATCAAACGGGATGGTGGGCAGGAGGTCCAGGCTCCTTAAGGCCAATAAAGCGAGCGTTTTTGACCTGAGCTTTCAAGCAGATGCATTTCTGGCCTAGCTCCATCAGTAAAGAAGCGTGACAGGTTCTGACCCAGCTGTGTTGTCTGAGAGGCTTATGAATGTGTGATTAAAAGCTGAACAATGCTTCTTAAATATTCAGACTCTGACGGCAGGACATCAGCTTCACCTGCTAGTGCAGTATATACAGGCTGGTAGTTGGACATTGAGGACTGAAGTGTGTTTGTTGACCTTTTTTTCCTTTACACCCGCATTCACACAGCAGGCTCTGAAACAATAGTTAGGCTACAAATCTTCTTATTGGGATAATATGGCTAACAAGTCATGGAAGCATATATGTTAGTGGTTAGCATCAAGTAAACTGCTTTCTCATATAATCTCACTCTTGCCTCAGACTTTGTTAGGTTGTTAAAAAGAATTCCACTGTTTTTTTGGTTTGTGTTCTTTCTGCATTATTAACTCAATAATTAACTCTTTCATTAACTCACTCACAACACTGTGATGTGAACTTGTCCGCTCAGTTCCTGTCCTGTTCACAGTAGTGGTGATAGGAACCAGACGGCCAAACTGTTTAATACCACTAAAAGGCACCTCACAGAAAATAACTGCATAACATGGTTACAAGGGCATAGGAGCGGGTTTGACATTGGGGGGTGGCACATTTGCTAATATAAATTAAAGCCCACCCTATCCTCTGAAATATCACCTATAAGCTGATTCCACCGTAGGTAAGGTAGTAATTCACTGTATGTATAGTGCTGTAGAACAACATTTGTGGAATTACAGTAAATTACAAATAAACAATCGAAATACAACATTATCTGTACATCTGTTTATTATTAGATATAATCCAATTAAAGATCACTTTACAAACTAAACAAGATTCTCCACATTACATAATACTGTTGTCAGAAAATATTTAGATTATACATGCAGTGTCTGGATTATATACATAGATAACCAAAAAAATAATAATTTTCTTTGGTGGCATAATGCTGAAATGACAAAACAATGAATGTTAAAGTTTCCTGACTAGACAAGACTAACATTAGACATGTTAGACAGTAAGGCTGTGTCCCAAACAGCACCCTCTGGAACATTACATACTGCACTACTGAAAGCACTTATTTATTTATTTATTTATTCATTCATTTATTTCTTTTGTTTATTATATTAAATTATTTTTTACTCATTGAGTAGCAGTCTGCAGTTTGGGACATGGTCAGAGAATAATAATAACTTTACGTTTCAGAGTGCTTTCTGACTAAAGTTAATATAAACGTTAGCTAACCCAAACCCTCCTAGTCTGTTACCATAACAACACATTATAGAAAAGCCATTTTATTGCAGTACATATTGTCATAGTTGCTATTTATTGCTCTCATCACTGACCTTGCGTTTAAAGCTGGCACGAACTATGCAACGCTACAGCGAGAGCATACAAAAAATTCTATGGTACAAAAGTATCCCTTAAAGAACACTGGGGGTCTTTCAGTCGTTATTTTGTATAGTGAATAAAATGGCTGTATTTGTGCTACCAGTGAACCAGTCTATTAAAATAGTGATCAATCTGAAAAGATTTTCTGTTCTATTTCCTGCATGTATCTCAGAACTGTCATACACAGTAACCTGTAAAATAGTTTCGGTATCGGGCAACTTATTTATAAAGATTTCATACAGCGTTTACAGACGTTTACCGTTTCTAGTTCCTATCACCATATATGTGAACATTTCTGCCTGGTAAGTATTTTAGTATTCAGACTTTCTGAATGGGTTTAACACATTAACACCTTGCAATTATGCAGAACTTGGTGAAATGTCCCTTCAGTGCTGGAGCCTTGACTGTGCTGTACATTAAACCCTAACTTTGCCACATCGCTCCAGGAGCACAAGTTCCATGAGACACCCCAACGCTTTCAGCACTGTCACGTCTCATCGACCACGACATCTGAATAGGAAGGCTGTCACTCTCCCATTACAGCATCGCTATGCGTGGGGAATAGAACAGAGCGGCGCGAGAGACTTGACGAAAATCACGAGTGACAGAACTAGTGATGAGACAGATATGGTACAAGCAGAAATGTGTGCGATTAGCCTGGCAGCGCTCGAGGTCTGAGAGCGAGAAGAAGCCGCAGCAGAGCATGAATAATGGACAATAACTAAACAAATAGCTCTTCACACCTCGCGTCCCGCCTCCTCTGTTTGCTAACCCACTGAATCCACCAGCGCACATGTGCAGCAGCGCGTAGGTGCTGCAACGCCGCTCATTTATCTGAGAGCCATAGACTACGCAAATATTTGCTAGTCCATCGTGAGCGGCTTTTACAATGAGCTGGTTTATTAGATTACCTGGAATACTCATAGTGGAAAGAAAGGTCCACACCCTTATAGGTAAACCCACTTCCTTGTGAGAACAAACTTTCAATCGGGGATTGTTTTCAACTGTGACACCTCACATACTTACAAATGTACAGTCCTGTTAAAGTCAGCCACTAGTAGTGCTGGGCGGTATGACCAAAATCCTATATCCCGGTATTTTTCAAAATGATACCAGTTTCACTGTATTTGAGGGTTTTTTTTATGCATGACGTGTTAACTGCATTGATTGCAAGAAGAATTACTGCTCAGATAAGCTTCCATTGTGCGACTTGACCACAAACCTCGCTGAATAGCAGGGGACTGTAGCCACCTTTGCTTGTATCTCCCCTCTGTGTTTGTGGTAAGGCTTGGGGGTCACTGTTTCTGTGAAGTATTTCCGACTGGTCATATCTGGAATCAAGCATCTTTATCATCGCCCTGAAGCCATGAACCAAAAGTACCTCCGGACGAAAGACACGGCTCCTTTTTTAGGCAAAAGTTTATCTGGGTCATCATCATCTACCTCAAGGTCTGGTACAGCTTGTGGTTCAGCTACACTGGTTCCGACTGGTCATATCTGGAATCAAGCGTCTTTATTATCACCCTGAATCCATCGTTCTCAATTGTGCTTATCAGAACCGTGTCTTTGGCTATATGAATTGTTATGGAGTTGGTTATCTCAATCTAGGTCTTGCTAGATCTAGTCATAGCGAGTACCTTTAGCAAACGCTTCAACAAGTGACGTCTGACTCGCCTGTTCTTCAGCTTTGTCAGCTTTGTTAGCTGATGGTGTGGAAGGTGCTGGTTTTAGTTTTATGCATTCGTGGTACTCCAAAGCATGCTTGTGGTTAAGGTGGTGCAGCAAACTGCTCGTGTTACCACCTCCCGCAACAATGTTAGCTCAACAGCATTTGCAGTAAGTGATGGTTTGGTCCACGTCTGACCTTTTAAACCAGAAGTACCTCCAGATAACAGACACGGCTCCTTTTTAGGCAAAAGTTTATCTGGGTCATCATCTCCTACTTCAAGGTCTGGTACAGCTTGTGGTTCAGAACTTCCCCTGTCCATGCTAAACAACTCCACTAATACTTGCGCTCTGTTCCATGCGTGTTTAGCGGCGCAGCAGTGAAAAACATCCCCTGTGAAACAGTTAACCACCGCGCTGCGTCCTGGACATGTATAGGTTGTTTAAACCGGTGTGGCCAGTATATGAACAATTCATATCATAACAAAAATAAAAAACGTTTTTTGGTGCGAACCGGTATACCACCTTCACTATACAAAATATATTATATAGCTTCCACTCTTTTTACGAGACTTGCTTTAAGATTTTCTTAGAAAACTGCAGATACTTTTCCACACTGTCGAAGTTCAGTCTTGGTAGGTGGTTGCATTTTATGCTTCTCTTGTTCCAAGTAATCCCAGACACCTTTGTTCACTGGTAGTTAGTTAATTTGCTGTTCTCAGTAAGAGCTTCTTAACAGACCCATAGCACTGAGTTGTCTTCTCACAATGAAAGGATGGACATGTACACCTGTGGATTTTTTGAGATCTGAAGCAAGAGTAGAGTTTGATTTTCTCCCAAAGATGAAAGTTTTAGGTACTGTTTAATTGATGGTTACCGTTTGGTGGTCTGACAGGCTTTGCATGGAGTCCCATATATACCTCTGTAGCTTTGAACATATTTCTTTAACTTCAGTTTTGGAAGCTCCTGTGCTTTGACTTTGTTGATGTTTCTTTTCTTTATGCAAGAGAATTATCTTGCATATAACCTCTTCGCAAATATCTGCTCAAAAGTCTACAACTTATTGGCCGCGTTGACCTGAAACTAAATAACTGAAATGGTCCCTGACTTCTGCACAATGCTTTATTAGTTATTTCTTATTTTTCTTTTCTGCCCATATGGAATGGATGTCTTTATTTAAGCGCTTTCAAGTCTGTGACATGCCGTCTTTTCCCAACACGAGGAACTAATAAAACTGAAGGCAGTTTGGACGCCCGAAGCTTTTAAATTCTTGTTTACGGAACAGCCCTTTTCCTCCTCTTCGAGCAGTAGGACGCAACCCAGATTCCTCAAGAAAAAGCCCCAAAAACTTCCCCTGATGTAACCACAAACATACACCTACATAAATAAGCAGGCGGGGAAAAAAAAACTTGAGAGGCAATCTTGCACTTGTTACAAGGCCAGTAATCAATAGTCCTGTTTTTGCTAGGGGTGGAGGAAATTCCCCGTTATGCTTCCATATGCATGACTGTTCGTGCATGTGCACTTGCATGCTTTCGTTTATCTCTAGATTTATTTTGTGTGTAGGTGTTTTTATTTATGTATTTATTTGTTTTTGTTTTTAATTCATTATTATAGTTCTTATTATTTCTTCCTCCAGTCCTCCCTCATCAGAAAGGCTGCCCAGTGGCTGGCTGCGCTCCAGCGCTGGCTTGTTAATTAAGTTTCGGGAAGCAGCACATGGTCTTGCCTTCAAATACACTAACCAGTGTTCTCTTCTGCGCACTTCAAAAGGCCGCGCGCGCCGCTCCAGCAGGATTATTAAGTGATTGCAGCTACTGATAGCGCCTCAAAGCGCCTGGAGCGGAGGAATGCCTTTGACAGGGCGCAGGTACTCGGCTGAGGAAAGGCACACAACCGCTTACAAACATACAGACATACTCTACTGAGGGGGTTTTGTTTGTTCTGATATATTCCTTCTTATCAGTTCAGATGTAGGGACCGTATGCAGAGTCTGTTGCCGCTGCCTCACACACACAGCGACTCATGTGCCTCACTTTCAGAACGAAGTTAAAAAGCCAGCGTGGGCATAAAGTCATCTGAGTGGCGCTTAATGCTCTTTTCTCTTTTTCAGAAAATTTGAGCAAAGCTTCTCAGCAAACATGCATTTTCTCATTTAGCCAGCAGCGCACTTAATGAAACGGCAGGCAAGTCGGTGCCGTCTCTATAGCAACGCACACAGCCAACAAGCTACAAAGAATGTCCAGCCTGTGTATTTTTTTTCTTTTCCCCTCTTCCTCCACCCCCTCTTGCTTTGTTTTCACTCTCATCAGGTGGAAAGGCCCCGGGAGACGGGCGAACAGTGACTGACAAAGAGGCAGAGGAAGAAAAAGAGAGTAAAGCAGAGGGGGCAGGCCTAAGCTGGGGTGGGCTGGACTCTGCTGATGGCTATCAGTGTTTGGCGGCTCGTGTGTGTGTGTGTGTGTGTGTGCTTGAATGTGTCTGTGTGTAGGCTAAGGGGTGGCTCAGGTGTTGATGCCTGCGGCTGGCACCGTATGTCTGTCAGTGCTGTAGCAGAGGTCTCCGGAAAGCAGCTCTGACAGCAGAGCATCACCGCTAACACCAGACTCCTCAACCTATAGCCCCACTGCCAGGCCTAGAAAGGCATAGCACATCTCCCGGACGCTAGGCCGTGTTTCTCCTGCCGTTAAATAGTCCGGGTGATGAGATGCACACGGTGGGATGTAGCTAGTAGGCTAACATTTGCTTTCTAGTGTGCAGTTTTGGAGATATGCGCTTATGTTTTGACCAAAGTACAGCCTTCAAAACAAATTCCAAGATCATTGATTACAGTGGGGTGTGGCTGAGGACAGCTGATCTGAGGCGTGCCAAATGAACAACCTCTAGCTCTAGGTCTTATTTCTAGGTCTTGTTAAAAAATCGCTTTTCTGCAAATGTTACATTTGGGGTGGTTTTATTAAAATATGATGATGATAAAGTGCATGCGTAGTCAAGCGTAGTGTTTCTTGTCTGCCATCTTATTTCAAGAAAACCAGCAAGAGTTCCCCCTTCTGGATATGCGCAGACACAAGCAATCAATGTCCTATTGCAGCGGTATTTAATTAGAATTTAGTAAGGTCCAGTTAGTGGAAATGTCTTCAGGCCAAGGTCTGGACCATCATTTCTAACGTGTGTTGTGCTTGAGTGGCGTATCCTGTTTATTGAAGTAGCCTAGTATCAGCGTCTTATAGCATCAGCTACTGAAACACCAACACATCACACATACCATACCGTTCAGTATTTTTCAGTATATTTACTGTTTAAAAGCTGAATTATTTATTTATAATATTATATTTATAAAATAGAATTATTTATAAAACTTCAAATAAATGTTTTATCCCCTCACTTGAAGTTAACACAAAGGCTGTATTAAAAAAAACAAAATGTTTTGGTTTTTTTTAAGTGAGAAAAAGTAAATAAGACATGCGTCTTCTTGTTAACTCGATTTAACATCTTAACAGTTTGTTTCTCGCTTGTATTCTTCTCTCAGACTTTCTCTTGTTTAGTGAGTGAAGTCAGCTCTTGGTTGTCCAGCCAGGACTTTAAACCTGGGCTGAAACGGTGTCAGGGCCATTCTCACACATAAGAGATATATATGGCTATTCTCCACTGTCTCATCAGAACATATGAGACATGTTGGTTTGGAGCTGCGTCTGAGAAGAATAAACATACGTCTCGGTCCATTCCTGGTTGAAAAGTCGTTTTTCGCTGCCGAGGTTCCTTTTTTTATAGCACGCCGTTTGAATGAGCCTTTCTCCGACTGCTGCTTCCCGCTTCGTACCTTGCCTGTGTGCACGCCGCGCGCCCGTATCTGCACAGATCTGATTGACTGAGGAGCTTTTGGTGAACGTACAACACATGAAATTGGTCTGTGAGTTTACTGCGCCGCAAAGCCCGTATACCTTAAAGGCAAGAAATATTCCTCCTCTTAAAATAACACTGTTGAAACACTGTTTGGGTCCGCATTGGACAACGTCTGGGTCCGGACCCGGAGTGCGGTCCGCCTATCAGTGACTGCTCTCCTATTGTATTCTTCAAGCCCTAATAATACAAAGCAGCTACATGAGCTTGCTTATAGATTTGACTAAATTGTGCATAACTATGAGTGAAACAGTAAAATGCATAAGGTTTAACGTGGTGTGTAGCAGTAGTATGATGGGTGATGTGTACCCAGTTGTTTAGTTGATTTAGTGATTGTTCGTTGTATGTGATATAGCATACGGTTAGCTCATCTAAAGAAAAGAGACTCTTAACTTACACTGTACAAACCTATAAATGTGGCATCACCGTTTTACATGCTATGAGACATCAGCAGCTGTCAGGTTTTCACTGGTTTTACATCTCGTGTACAGTCACAATTGATTTGAAGATGAAAATGTATTTAAAAGATATTACACTGGCCTTATTTAGAATTCAGAATTCATACACTGATGTGCAAAACTCTTAGGGAGCTAAGCTTATTGTTTAAAAGCCTTTATCGTAGCAATAAGTATATGTTTACCAATGAGAGCACCAGATATCATTAGAACAGATGTAAATAAGCAAAAATACAGTACAATGTAGGATGAGTATCTTATTTTGAAAGAAGCTTGTGCTCCAGTTTGAAAATCAAAGCCCCAGACATTGTATGAATGTACTTAATTGCTTCACCAGCAATCTTAGATTAGCTTAATGAAGTACTGAGTAGTCAAAGCAGGTATTAGATGATAACTGCAAACAACACTGGGTTGCTACAAGGAGAATCTTGGAAAGGATTAAATAAACACCCTGACGTATGTAAAAGCACTTCTTAATGCATTAATGTGTTTTGCTGAGCAAATAAAAGCTCCCTGTCTGAAGAGAATAGCTTTTTAAATACAAAACTGTCCCCACTTGCCTAAAAGATTGCACAGACCTGTATCTGTATATTTAAATGCTATATTTATATATTGGTTGTTGTGAAAACCAAGTGATGTTACATTTACCTATACTCTTTGCTAATAAAAACATGACTTATTTGTGATAATGCTGCTAGTATTTGATGTTCTTTGTGTCTAATGTCTCTGCAAACTTACTACTGTTCACCGGCATCACATAGGCGAAGCGTTTTTTTTTTTGTGTTCTTACAGTGAATAATGAGCAGAGGCATTAGTGTGAGCATGATTTCCCATTCGTAAAATTAACTAAAGTGTGTTCAGACTTTTGAGCAGCTTTTTGTCCTCACCTTAGAGGGACACTGTAAAACTTGCTTTGTAGGCTTTGTTTCATGAAATGCAATACCTGGCCAGAGGAAACGTTACATTGATCAATGAAGGGCATAGTTAGCCCTGAGCAGATCAATTGCTTTTTGAGCTCGTTTTTCAGTCAGATATAGTTTGCTTTAATTCCTGTTCAGCTATCCTTCTGTCGCGCTCAGCACAGTCAGACCCAGTTAGGTCACTTCAAGGCCTTTAGCCACTGGTGTCCCCGCACTATTTGTTGGTTTGTCATAGCGTGTACGAGAAAACAGAGACCTCGTTGGCTTTGTCAGTTTTGTCGTGTCGCTCGGTGAGTGTGTACACTAAACGGGGCCCTCGTGGACTCTCTTTGTTTTGTTCTTTAGCTCTGTAGCTCTGTATCCATACATAGACCATGTCATGTTTTCATGTGCCATTCTTGCTTTTGCAGATAATTGGCAGTTGGTTTCATCCTCTGTCTCTGTCTCTCTCCCGCTCTCTGTCTTTCCTGTTAAGTAAATGAATAGTTGGCCGCCGATCAAAGGCAGACCCTTGCGCTGTTCTGGCTGCTGTGAAGAGGCGTCGCGGTTGGCACAGAGCCATCCACAGGGCCTGCCAGCCACAGAGGTCATGGCAAAGTGTCTGTGCGCGCACTTCCTACCAGCCGGTCGGGTTTCATGTATCTGTTTCTCTCTCTCTCTCTCTCTCTCTCTCTCTCTCTCTCTCTCTCTCTCTCTCTCTCTCTCTCTCTCTCTCTCTCTCTCTCTCTCTCTCTCTCTCTCTCTCTCTCTCTCTCTCTCTCTCTCTCTCTCTCTCTCTCTCTCTCTCTCTGTGTCTCTCTTTCTTTCTCACTGTGTCCCTCCACACCGCCCCCCCCCCACCCCTTTCTCTTTTTCTCACTGTAGACCAACAGCAGGTTGAAGCAGCTTGAGAAGGACTACACTCAGAAGCTTGCCAAGTCCGCACAGGTAAACAGTCTCTTTCACCTCCTAAAGTATTGTTTGAAAGGATATACAAATGTTCGGAGGGAAATGAAAAAAAAAAAAAAAAAAAAAAAGCTCTCCTTCTTCCCCCTTCTGGACTAAAATTACACACCGACACACACACACACACACACACACAAAAACACAAACACAAACACTCAGCCTTATGTGTACACTGCTCCTGGCACTATCCCTATACAATACGCACACAGTCATATTACATCTACATTAACCCTTTGCAGGTTATCACTGTTAACACTGAAAGCCTATTTACTCCACATTCGTGTTTGTAAGTCATCATATGTACATTTTATTGAAATGTTGTTGTTGTTGTGTTGCTCCATTTGTTAATAGAATCTTTTTGCGTTCACATTAACATTGTTTTTAGATTCTTGATTTCTTTTACTCAAATGTAATATATGTATTACTTCAGTAATTGATTCAATAATTATCACATCACCACGAGATTTACCTGAACTTGAATATGAAAATTGTGATTTCTGTTGATTGTACACAGTTTAAATTTTCATCCCCAGCATCCAGTTAGAGAACAGTGGCCACTTGTAGCAACCAGTGGACTTGCTTGTCATCACTGTCCAAAAAAATGATGTATCTCCAAAATAAGAACTTTACAAAAGACGTCTTAACTTTAAATGCATGTCAATGTATAAAAATGGTTTATTTTTTAAGAATTTCTATTTCCATTACATGTGAAGAACAAATGCTGTGTACATTTTTCTAGGTGTCACAGTGTCCAGCAAAGTCAGTAAATGTGCTTTTAAAGAAATGCATAAGAGGGCTACAATTGTGGATTCTGTTGTAGAAACATGGAGATTGTGAGGAGCTGGGCTTCAGTCTATAACTGCTGGATGTAAGAGAAATGTGTTCATGGTTTTTAAAAAATACAGGGCTAGTAATTTACCACGTTAACCCATTACCACAGGAATTAGAGAGAAAGATTCAGGTTCGTTCTGGAATGCAGCATATAGGTGGCATATATGTTGATATTATAAAAAGTGATTGCCTTTTTGGCTTATGTACAGTACATCAAACTTAATGTGATAAGATGACAGTGTAGATACATAATTAACACATCAAACCGCTGCTGAACTCTCTCTCCTATTGGACAGATGCACTCAGAATCAGAGTCCTGGTGAGTGCAGGCATTTATGACATGTAACCTACAAAACAGACCAGACAAGCACATGGATACCAAATAAAATAAGAATACAATAAGTACAGCAGAGAATAAGAAAGAGTAATGAAGAGCCGCAGCACATGGACCAGTCACGCTGTTGATGTGTGGTGCAGTAAGCAATTGTACCCTCTTTGAAACTTAACCTGTGCCCCCAAAGAATCCAACAGTTGGAGATTCAGCTCGCTTAAACTGAAATACATCGTAAACTCAAACAACGTTTAACTACTGCAGGATTTGCAAATACATGAAAAACATAAACAAATCTGTCTAAAACAAACACACAGTGGGGTCCAAAAGTTTGAGATCACATGGAAAATCTGTTTTTGACATAACCAGCAATATTTGTTTTTTTTTATTTAATACAAAGAAAAGTTCTGAGAGGTAAAATAGAGAAGCGATATTCAAGACTCGCCATTATTTCTATTTTAATATTTAATTTTTAAGACTGTTGTACAGAAAGATCAGATTCTGTCTTCCATTGAAGCTCATGTTTAGACAAATCTCTGATGAAACTGATCTAATTAGCAGGTTTTATGCACCAGTGTGTGGAGTCCATGCCAGCCTGAGTGTGTGTGCTGTCATTAAAGCAAACGAAGGACATCCAGATACTGAGAAACTGTGAAATTATTGTTAAAGTTAAAAAGTTTCTCTCAAATTATTATGCTGTTTCTAGAATTTATAATGAAAATCTTTCTATTCAGCTTTAAAAAATGCAAAATAGAAGCGGTTTGATTAGTGGTGTAGTGAAGATCCCACTGTGTATTCAAATGACTTTGAAATTCAAATTTTTATGACTTCTTTTATCTGTTGGGCTTGTTGCTGCACCCTCAGAACCCCCACTTCCTGTATCCTGATTACTAGTTTCAGTTGATTTCTGATATATTCACACAAGTAAAACACCTGACAGCCAAGGACTACAGTAACTTAGTTATTTATAGTTTCTTGTCTGTCTCTCAGTTTTTCTTTTTTCTCAGTTTTTGCTAAATTATCTTATGTATCTTGTGAAGGTAGTAAACCAAATACAGGAGACAGCCAACCGAAACAAGGTTTATTTACTTCCTGTGTGGATTTCTTTGGGCTGTTAATGATGCTCCTACTTCTTGATGGGAGGCACCATTATTTTTGAGCTAAATCATCAGGGCCATCTGTGCATTGATCCCTATTTTTCGCTTTCCATTCCTACATGCTGACATGTCTGTTATTGGAGGGCCCCCACCCCCACCCAGCCATGTGGTTAACATTAGATTTAATTTGTTCAAACTGGGGGAAAAAAACAACCCCGGTTCTCGTCTTTTGCTCATGAATCAAGCTGTGGGCCCCGTCCCCTATCTTTCTTTCCTACTTCTCTCGCTCTCTGTTCTCCTCTGTTCTTCTTCTCTCGGCATGTGAGATTACATGGGCTACTCTAACACTGTGGCTGAACTCCTGAGAGTTGTTTATATTTCATAGCAGAAGAAAAAAAAAAAGCAAAAAACAAAAAGAAAGCTCCTCTCACTGCAAGGCTGTAGACTCCAATGGCATTCTCATCTGCCATAATTGCCCCTCATTACCTAACTACCAAATCCAAAACCCTTTCTTGTCCTCTTTGCTCCCCCTCAGAAAAAAAACACACACACAGGGTTCAAAGTGAGGTTGACAAGCAGATGTCGTGTGAAAACAGCGGCCTATTAGGTTACACAACGGCTGACACTCAAAGAGCCAAAAGTGCGGGTGCATACGCATAGAATTTCGCGGCCGCTTGCCCGTCTTTTGTTTATGTCTAATGCTACATTTCTGCCGAGAGAACCGCAAGTCATTAATCTCTCCTCCTTTTTTTTAAGGCACCAAATTGGCATAAGCTGAACAAACATGTCTCTTTTTCCTCCCTGCGCTCCAGCTTTGTGGGGAAAAACTGGCTTTGGTTAAGGTCTGATTAAATGCACCTCCTGCGCACTAAGCATCAGGTAGGATTAGCGTACCTGATGTTGTTATTATCTGTTGCTGACGCACCCTGGAATCTGGTTTGCCTTTAAAAACTCACTTGCACTTTGCAGACTGATTGCTCAACCCTGAGGTTGAGTGCTAAGCAATGCCCTTTGAACTTCTAAACAGGTTCCCACTACTAACCTATGCCACTTATCAAGAGGCATCTTTCTAATTTGCCTGGAACAAGAACAGTTGCATGTGTATCCTGCCAATTAAATATAAGCCAAGCTATACATTGGTCTAGAGGGCATCGTGGCTCTGGCTTCAAGTGCTGTCAATTTACTGAGACTTTAAATTAGTGATAACTGGCAAATGCAAGCCTCCTCCTCTACCCCCTTGACCCTAACAGTGTTTGCAGTTTTCCAGCTAACGAGTAGCACTTAGATGAAGCATCAAAAGACGAAAGCCTTCTCTGCAGTTATAGACCACGGATCCCTACTAAACATGATCTGTATGCTTCTACTAAGCATTGAATTATGTATATGCTTAGTGTGGATTTCTGCTTTGCTCCTGATAACTGATAATTAAGACAATCAGTGCATCTGAAGTAGCCTACTAGTCAGTAGGTACTAGATTGGAGCCAGTACGTTCTGCTTGAGCAGCAGATTAGTAGGCGGTTTCAGTAGGCGAGTTTTAGTAGCCACACAATCTTGGAAGCACTACGTCCGGCTTCTTACCAACGTCCTGGGACGCAAGTCGTCAGACCACCACTGTAAAACTCACGCTATTCGTTTAAAGCCCTGTTTACTGATGGATTTAGATACTTTTCACCGACTGAGACACACCCATTGTTATGCCTGATACCAATAACCTTTTAATCAGAGATGCTCAATTGTGTCTGAATCATACTGGAATATATTTTTTTATATATCGGCAAATGTGTGCTTTAAAAAATATCTCAGTGTAGGCCTGTTACAGTCGCTGCGTAATTCGTCTTATTTAACTGATTAAAGTTCTTTTCTGAAAATGTATCTTCTTTAAAGTAAAAAAGGGCAAATTTGATTGGGTATGTAAATGTATGTAAATGGAACAAAGCAGAACACGTCATGGGTCCTGTTGGAGAAAAAAGTTCAATACCGCAGGTGCTATAACATATTAAGAGGACAGCGGTGGGTAATGCCTGTTTATTTGAGCCTCTAGAAAGCAGAGTATTTAAAAGCTGTAATGTTTGAGAGTATGCGAAGCTTGCTGGTAGGCAGGTAGTTACATTTGTGTTACGAGGTGACATCATCTTGTACCAGAGAAAAGCTGGATTTCACAGCCTAATTTTGCAGACTGTTCACATCAAAAGCCACAAAACACAATAAAGGAAAACGGAAAAGCAGAAAAGCACAATAGGTCGTGTTTAACTTGTTATTCGCTATGATTTTTGTGCCAGTAAACATGGGGCAGACGTTAAATCAGACTGATTGTTTTTCGAAATGAAGAACAAATCAAATTGGCTACTTGATGAAAATACATAAAAGAGCATAGCACATTTGTTTACCTTTCTGACTTATTAGACTTAAGTAGACCTACTAGGAAATGTGGAAGCAGCACAAGTTTAGCTCGTATTAAATCAGGGTAAAAGTTGTATAGTGTAAACCCTGGCTTCACTTGGAGCTGTAGTTTTATCAGTCTGCCTCTTTTTTCCAGCCTTGCTTCTCTTCTAAGATCCTGCAAGCCAGCAATAGGACAGACGCATCCGCCAAGCTGCGGAGTGACAACTCAACTCATCCAACTTCAGCGGGAAGTCCGCTTACTTCCAGCCTAAACAGCGGCTGCAAAATTACAGAAGGCGAGCCGAAGCAATTACAGTCAAAAGGGCCTAAATATCAGAGGAAAGATACAGGAATAACAAGAAAGGAGGGGATGAGTGTGCTCCTCCAGGCTAAAGACTAGATGCAGGAATCTATATGGCGAAATAATTATTACCAAGAGAACTGATGTTACCGTAATAATGGGCCGTTTGTTGCTTTCATGTGGTCCACCCACTGACAAAATAAGCCTAATCTCTCCCTCTGTGGCCGCTCCAAAGTCTTCACTCCCTACTCCCACACAATGAATGGATTCCAGTCAAATCGTGCCTGCCGAAAGTGTACACACAATAAACAATTATCTGTCTAGCCCAAAGCGCAGTCAGCGCTGGCCGCTCTCGCCTTTCCTCCGCTTTTAGTCTAAACAGAGTGTTAATTTTGACTGGAGCGTTTCAAACACGCAGCTTCTCGCTTTTCATTTCACTGCTTTGCCGCAGGTTCACAGGCTTGTTAAGAAACAAAGATGTTGATGCCATGCCATAGATGCGAAGCACCACTCCTACATACGCAGGCCTTTCCCAAGCCAGTCTAGACAGTGAGTGCACATTTTCAGTCCATTAACACTAGGTCATTTACATATCCTCCCTGGACGCTGACACTGTAAAGTAAATTCCGTAGTCAGAGCTGCATTAAAGTTTGTATTGAAGCTGCATTAGAGTTTGCACCTGTTAAGGGGAGCAAAAGTTAGCCGACTAGCGAGCCAGCAGTACCTCTTGTGTAAATAAGCAATACAGCAACCGAGGGTTCGTCGCCAGTGTTTATTTCCGCAACCCAGTGAGCTTATATGGGAGTTTGGGGATAATTGAGTACAGGCCAGTTTACAGAATCCATCTATTACAGCCATACCAAGTTCACAGAGTTCAACTGGCTAGCAGTCAGCTAGATCATGTTTTTAGCTAACCAGCAATAATCCCCAAAAAAAGCTGACACATCTGCAACACTTAAAAACTAACTTTAACGTTCCTGCGTCTTCCATAGTGTGCAGGCCTAGAAAAGCCTCTGACAGGGTTTTACATATTCTATAATTATCACGTGTTGCTCGATAAAAGAGAGTAATACTTTCGAAAGAGCAGTTCTGCCAACTCTCAACTTTCTGGAAAAGAAAAACTAAAGTAATTGGTATTGTAATCTGTATACTGTTTTACAGTACACTGCTGTCGGAACAAACATAATTTGACATAATTTGAAAGTGCCTGCTGTTCTTTACGTTGTGTGTAAATTTCATGATGAATGGAACGAAATAAATGGCTCAAAAAGAGTTAGAAAAAAAGAGTTTGCTACATTAACTATCATTAAAAGTAAAGTATATATATGTTTTTTTACTGTTCATGTAAAGATATTTCTTTAGAGATATTACTTTAGAGATAGATAGTAAAGATATTACTTTTCCCAACAGCAGTAATGCCTTTGACTCACACAAGAGAGATGGGAGTGAGTACTCGATTTACACTAACATGTTTAATCGGCATCACTTGGTGTCATTAGCATTGTCAAAAGCTTGAGCATGTTGACATTTTTTAGTAATGCTTTAAAAAAATATATCAGTATAGGCCTGTAACAGTCACTGCATAATTCATATTATTTAACTGAATAAAGTTGTTTTCTGAAAATGTATCTTCTTTAAAGTAAAAAAGGGCAAATTTGATTGGGTATGTAAATGTATGTAAATGGAACAAAGCAGAACACGTCATGGGTCCTGTTGGAGAAAAAAGTTCAATACCGCAGGTGCTATAACATTTAGAGGACAGCGGTGGGTAATGCCTGTTTATTTGAGCCTCTAGAAAGCAGAGTATTTAAAAGCTGTAATGTTTGAGAGTATGTGAAGCTTGCTGGTAGGCAGGTAGTTACATTTGTGTTAACATTTTTCAGTAATTCTCATGTTTTAATGTTGTACACTCGCGGTTGGACAAGCATATCGGCTTGAATTTTGGCCCAGGGAAACTAAGTCAGTGTTTCTTTGAGTGCTTCCATATTTTTCCACAGGATGTGATGTTATATATTTACCAACACGGCAATTCACATGGGATTAATATAACCTGGGGTTATTTCTGCGGTTTGTTTTACAGCTGGTAAAAGCAGCCAGAAAATAAAGTCCATAAGAATTACCAACGTGGTATATTCAGACAGGACAGAAATCACTGAGCTCACACCAGTAGTGATTACATTATCCTTATCCGTAATCCTTTGGGAGTGCTGCTTCAGTATGTAATTCAAATGTGTAACAAAAGGACATGAACACTGTTTTTTCTAAGGTTAATCAATGTTTGATCAGGAGTCAGGCAAGTCGAGTTGGAGAAATTGAAAGTTTTTACATATCTGGGCTGAAAGACATGGCTCTTTTAATTTCACCAGACACTGACCAGTTCAAAGCAGTTGATATGACTGAAGGTGCTGGCCCGTTCTAATTCTTGGAAGCTCCGTCACAACCATGTCCAGGTTATGACCTGAACTCAAAATAAACACCACCGCTTGACTTCTTAAACCTTAGTGCGATTCTTTCATATTGCAGGATGTGAAACTCTTGAACAGTCTTAAACCAAAAGGCCTATTATTGAGTAGGCCTACACAGAAGTGTTAAAGCAGGTAAAATAACACTCGTTCCTGATCCCTTGTTTCTTATCTAGTAACCAACAAGGCGTTATCCCGTGTGAGATGTGTTCTTAAGTCATAGGTCCATGTTTGTGCTGGTAGCCTGGGCTGAATAGCTGTAAAGGAGAAGTACTGACTGTGGTGGTGGATGAAAAGTATACAGGCTGGTTTACTTTGACTATTGGTATGAATGGCGAACAGGAATTTTACCTGTACATAAATATGAGAGTTTAATTATAAGATGCATGTGCTTTGTTATACTGTTATTAGGCTCGTAATACAATTTCAGTAAACAATGAAGAAAAGCAGTTACATTTTTAATCATAATAATGTGTATGGTAATTAATCATCAGCAGAAATCTCAATTTTCAAACAGTTCCTCAGCCCGGCCTGCCAGGGTTGGATGTTCAGCTCCACTCTGTCTGCAATTTGTATACACGCAGTTTTGAATGTTTACCTGACAGAACGCCTCAGACACTAGCTTGCTTTAGCAAAACTGTCAGGACTCATCTTCCGTTTCATATTCGCAGCACACTCGCAGTGCCTATGCTTGCATTGCAGAGAGAAGAGATTACGTAATGTCTTCAGATTTAGATCTATAAAAAAAGACTAGTTCAGTGTCACAGCAAGTTACTAAACTATTTTAAACAAATTAAAAACAGTGATTATTTAAGTCACTAAAGTTCATCGGATGATCATTAATATCAGTACAAACCTGAACCTGCACATCTAATGGGATGTATATATGTGAAATAATACCACTTTTTAAAATATTACTTTTTATGCAAGTATTTTTCTGTACAGTTTTTGACTTGCAGTGCCCTGCATGTGTCCTGTATATATCTAAATGTCCTGAATGTACCTCACCAGCCTGTATGTAACTCTTGTATCTACCTTAACATCTTTTATGCAGGATGTAAAGTACCTTATTGTCCACCATCTACTTCACCGTCCTGCATATACCTTACTGTCCTTCATGTACCTTATCCCTCTGCATGTACCTTACTGTCCTTTATGTACCTTACTGTCCTTCATGTACCTTATCCCTCTGTATGTACCTTACTGTCCTTCATGTACCTTATCCCTCTGCATGTACCTTACTGTCCTTCATGTACCTTATCCCTCTGCATGTACCTTACTGTCCTTCATGTACCTTTCTGTCCTTCATGTACCTTACTGTCCTTCATGTACCTTACTGTCTTTCATGTACCTTATCCTTCTGCTTGTACCTTACTGTCCTTCATGTACCTTATCCCTCTGCTTGTACCTTACTGTCCTTTATCTACCTTATCCCTCTGTATGTACCTTACTGTCCTTTATGTGCCTTATCCCTCTGCTTGTACCTTACTGTCCTTCATGTACCTTACTGTCCTTCATGTACCTTATCCCTCTGCTTGTACCTTACTGTCCTTCATGTACCTTATCCCTCTGCTTGTACCTTACTGTCCTGCATGTACCTTATCCCTCTGCTTGTACCTTACTGTCCTGCATGTACCTTATCCCTCTGCTTGTACCTTACGGTCCTTCATGTACCTTACTGTCCTTCATGTACCTTATCCCTCTGCTTGTACCTTACGGTCCTTCATGTACCTTACTGTCCTTCATGTACCTTATCCCTCTGCTTGTATCTTACTGTCCTTCATGTACCTTATCCCTCTGCTTGTATCTTACTGTCCTTCATGTACCTTATCCCTCTGCTTGTACCTTACTGTCCTTCATGTACCTTATCCCTCTGCTTGTACCTTACTGTCCTTCATGTACCTTATCCCTCTGCTTGTATCTTATTGTCCTTCATGTACCTTATCCCTCTGCTTGTACCTTACTGTCCTTCATGTACCTTATCCCTCTGCTTGTACCTTACTGTCCTTCATGTACCTTACTGTCCTTCATGTACCTTATTCCTCTGCTTGTACCTTACTGTCCTTCATGTACCTTACTGTCCTTCATCTAACTTATCCCTCTGCATGTACCTTACTGTCCTTCATGTACCTTACTGTCCTGCATGTACCTTACTGTCCTTCATGTACCTTACTGTCCTGCATGTACCTTACTGTCCTTCATGTACCTTACTGTCCTTCATGTACCTTATCCTTCTGCTTGTACCTTACTGTCCTTCATGTACCTTACTGTCCTTCATGTACCTTACTGTCCTTCATGTACCTTATCCTTCTGCTTGTACCTTACTGTCCTTCATGTACCTTACTATCCTGCATGTACCTTACTGTCCTTCATGTACCTTACTGTCCTTCATGTACCTTACTGTCCTTCATGTACCTTATCCTTCTGCTTGTACCTTACTGTCCTTCATGTACCTTACTGTCCTGCATGTACCTTACTGTCCTGCATGTGCCTTATCCCTCTGCTTGTACCTTACTGTCCTTTATCTACCTTATCCCTCTGTATGTACCTTACTGTCCTTTATGTGCCTTATCCCTCTGCTTGTACCTTACTGTCCTTTATCTACCTTATCCCTCTGCTTGTATCTTACTGTCCTGCATGTACCTTATCCCTCTGCTTGTACCTTACTGTCCTTCATGTACCTTATCCCTCTGCTTGTACCTTACTGTCCTTCATGTACCTTACTGTCCTTCATGTACCTTATTCCTCTGCTTGTACCTTACTGTCCTTCATGTACCTTACTGTCCTTCATCTAACTTATCCCTCTGCATGTACCTTACTGTCCTTCATGTACCTTATCCTTCTGCTTGTACCTTACTGCCCTTCATGTACCTTACTGTCCTTCATGTACCTTATCCTTCTGCTTGTACCTTACTGTCCTTCATGTACCTTACTGTCCTTCATGTACCTTTCTGTCCTTCATGTACCTTATCCCTCTGCATGTACCTTATTGTCCTTTATGTACATTACTGTCCTGCATATACCTTACTGTCCTTCATGTACCTTATCCCTCTGCATGTAGCTTATTGTCCTTTATGTACCTTACTGTCCTGCATATACCTTACTGTCCTGCATGTACCTTATCCCTCTGCATGTACCTTACTGTCCTTCATGTACCTTACTGTCCTTCATGTACCTTATCCTTCTGCTTGTACCTTACTGTCCTGCATGTACCTTACTGTCCTTCATGTACCTTACTGTCCTTCATGTACCTTACTGTCCTTCATGTACCTTATCCCTCTGCTTGTACCTTACTGTCCTTCATGTACCTTACTGTCCTGCATGTACCTTACTGTCCTTCATGTACCTTACTGTCCTTCATGTACCTTACTGTCCTTCATGTACCTTACCTTCCTGCATGTACCTTATCCCTCTGCATGTACCTTACTGTCCTGCATGTACCTTATCCCTCTGCATGTACCTTATCCCTCTGCATGTACCTTACTGTCCTGCATGTACCTTATCCCTCTGCATGTACCTTACTGTCCTGCATGTACCTTATCCCTCTGCATGTACCTTACTGTCCTTCATGTACCTTACCTTCCTGCATGTACCTTATCCCTCTGCATGTACCTTACTGTCCTGCATGTACCTTATCCCTCTGCATGTACCTTACTGTCCTGCATGTACCTTATCCCTCTGCATGTACCTTACTGTCCTGCATGTACCTTATCCCTCTGCATGTACCTTACTGTCCTGCATGTACCTTACTGTCCTTCATGTACCTTTCTGTCCTTCATGTACCTTATCCTTCTGCTTGTACCTTACTGTCCTTCATGTACCTTACTGTCCTTCATGTACCTTATCCTTCTGCTTGTACCTTACTGTCCTTCATGTACCTTACCTTCCTGCATGTACCTTATCCCTCTGCATGTACCTTACTGTTCTTCATGTACCTTACTATCCTGCATGTACCTTACTGTCCTTCATGTACCTTACTGTCCTTCATGTACCTTACTGTCCTTCATGTACCTTATCCTTCTGCTTGTACCTTACTGTCCTTCATGTACCTTACTGTCCTGCATGTACCTTACTGTCCTGCATGTACCTTATCCCTCTGCTTGTACCTTACTGTCCTTCATGTACCTTACTGTCCTGCATGTACCTTACTGTCCTGCATGTACCTTATCCCTCTGCTTGTACCTTACTGTCCTTTATCTACCTTATCCCTCTGTATGTACCTTACTGTCCTTTATGTGCCTTATCCCTCTGCTTGTACCTTACTGTCCTTTATCTACCTTATCCCTCTGCTTGTATCTTACTGTCCTGCATGTACCTTATCCCTCTGCTTGTACCTTACTGTCCTTCATGTACCTTATCCCTCTGCTTGTACCTTACTGTCCTTCATGTACCTTACTGTCCTTCATGTACCTTATCCCTCTGCTTGTACCTTACTGTCCTTCATGTACCTTACTGTCCTTCATGTACCTTATCCTTCTGCTTGTACCTTACTGTCCTTCATGTACCTTACTGTCCTTCATCTAACTTATCCCTCTGCATGTACCTTACTGTCCTTCATGTACCTTATCCCTCTGTATGTACCTTACTGTCCTTCATGTACCTTACTGTCCTTCATGTACCTTATCCTTCTGCTTGTACCTTACTGTCCTTCATGTACCTTACTGTCCTGCATGTACCTTATCCCTCTGCTTGTACCTTACTGTCCTTCATGTACCTTACTGTCCTGCATGTACCTTACTGTCCTGCATGTACCTTACTGTCCTGCATGTACCTTATCCCTCTGCTTGTACCTTACTGTCCTTTATCTACCTTATCCCTCTGTATGTACCTTACTGTCCTTTATGTGCCTTATCCCTCTGCTTGTACCTTACTGTCCTTTATCTACCTTATCCCTCTGCTTGTATCTTACTGTCCTGCATGTACCTTATCCCTCTGCTTGTACCTTACTGTCCTTCATGTACCTTATCCCTCTGCTTGTACCTTACTGTCCTTCATGTACCTTACTGTCCTTCATGTACCTTATCCCTCTGCTTGTACCTTACTGTCCTTCATGTACCTTACTGTCCTTCATGTACCTTATTCCTCTGCTTGTACCTTACTGTCCTTCATGTACCTTACTGTCCTTCATCTAACTTATCCCTCTGCATGTACCTTACTGTCCTTCATGTACCTTATCCCTCTGTATGTACCTTACTGTCCTTCATGTACCTTACTGTCCTGCATGTACCTTATCCCTCTGCTTGTACCTTACTGTCCTTTATCTACCTTATCCCTCTGTATGTACCTTACTGTCCTGCATGTACCTTATCCCTCTGCTTGTACCTTACTGTCCTTTATGTGCCTTATCGCTCTGTATGTACCTTACTGTCCTGCATGTTCCTTATCCCTCTGCTTGTACCTTACTGTCCTGCATGTACCTTATCCCTCTGTATGTACCTTACTGTCCTGCATGTACCTTATCCCTCTGTATGTACCTTACTGTCCTTCATGTACCTTACAGAGGGATAAGGTACATGAAGGACAGTAAGGTACTTGAAGGACAGTAAGTTCTTCATGTACCTTACTGTCCTTCATCTAACTTAACCCTCTGCTTGTACCTTACTGTCCTGCATGTACCTTACTGTTCTTCATGTACCTTATCCCTCTGTATGTACTTTACTGTTCTTCATGTACCTTTTCCCTCTGTATGTACCTTACTGTCCTTCATGTACCTTACTGTCCTTCATGTACCTTATCCCTCTGCTTGTACCTTACTGTCTTGTATGTACCTTACTGTCCTTCATGTACTTTACGGTCCTGCATGTACCTTACTGATCTGCATGTACCTTGTGGTCCTTCATGTACTTTATCATCTGCATGTACTTTACTGTTCATGTATCCTAACATCCTACATTTACTTTACTGTCCTGCATGTACCTTACCACCTGGCATGTACCCTACATCATGAATGATATACCTGAACATTTTCTTTATTTGTTGTGGACAAAACCTTGTTTCAGAATGCATACAATTCTTTAAACATGTACAATAGGAGCATTGGTCTAACCACAATTTGCCACACCTTCTCTAACTGATGGACCTAAACTATCCTCTGCTGGAAAGTGGCCCCTGAAGACTAGGGTTGGAGACCACTGACTAGAAATTGCTTATAATATATGTTTCTATATGCTAGAAACTTATAACTTAAATTACAACTTATTTTCGGCATATCCTGTGTGTGTGTGTGTGTGTGTGTGTGTGTGTGTGTGTGTGTGTGTGTGTGTGTGTGTGTGTGTGTGTGTGTGTGTGCGCATGTATGTGTTTGTGTGTGTGTGTGTGTGCGCATGTATGTGTTTGTGTTCGTGTTCATTCCAGACAATGGCAGAGCTGCAAGCAGCCTTATGTTCAGTCAAGGAGGAGAGTAAAAAGACCCAGCAGGCTCTGGAGCGCCAGCTACAGGAAACACACACACGGTGGGATGAGGAGAGAAGACAACTGAGCCGTAATGCAGACCGAGCCAGCAAGGTGAAGCACAAATACACTCAAAGCAAGTCATAACACTACAAACCTGCCTCAAAGGGGAATTCCAGTCATTTCTCAAAATTGTGTATCTCCTTACAGTGGTAATAAGATAAACCTGGTGCTGCAGTGTTTACAGCATACATATAACTATTTTTAGAATCTGAAATAACAAAGGAAATTTTGAGTGTGTATTTATTAAGTTGGCAAAATAGTGCCTTTTAAAAATGGTGGTGAATCCTAAAAAAGTAAGTGTATTTTGGAGGGACTGCACTGCCTTACAACGCACCAAGAATGTAATTTTCAAAATAGCCTAAAGTCAAACTTCCATAACGTCGCCTCTCAGGGCCCAGGCAACGTATTTGTAACTATTTCATGTGCAGTGGCTGAAGATGCACTGGTCGATCAGCTAGTGATACATACAAAGCATGTTGGTTCATGTTACACATGTTGGGGTTCCATGTTGGAAGCACCACACAGAAAAAAATGCATTTAAATCCAAAGAATACAAATCCATATCTTGCCCGTGTTGCACATCGAAGAAGCACATAGATCTAAAAAAGACCAAAACTTCAGCTTCCTAGTTACACCACATATTTGTCTGAGAACGGTGCCTTGCAACAGGCTTTTCCTCTGTCACCCAGGGGCGTAGATTTGACATTGGTGGGGACCTATGAATCAGTGCCCCCTCCACCTCCAGTCGAGTTTGAACAGATGCTAGACATGCTTCTCTGGGAGACTGTAAGAGAACTGACAGTTGGCAGTTTGTTGTCAGTTGATTTCCAAACCATGTTATTCGCAGCCACAGACGATGTTAGCCTGCTGTGCGCCAAAGCTTAGCATTGCCATTAACAATATTATAATGAACTCACGTTTCTTTGAAAAATAGTTCTTTATGTCAACCATCTTCTTTTTTTGCTGTCGTCCTCACTCACTTTTGACACTCGCATGTGTCACCCATGCTGCACCTGAGTCTTGCACAGTAAGTCTTGCTTATGACTGGAAAGCTTTCCTTCCAGTTTTGGCACTGCTAGCAACCGTGGCTACAGAGGCTCACGTGACAGCAGGGAAAGGCATAGCCAATTACACTGGCCATATGTGTTATTGGGAAATAGGATTTAACACGATTTAAGCCTTTCTGCACCTCTAGGTATATGAGACGTTGTCAGAACAGTGTTTTTTTTGGAGGGGATCAAATTATTCTTGTGGACAATTCAGGACACATCACTTCCTCCATGCTAATTCTACGCCCTTGCTGTCACCTGTAGGTGTTTTCATTTGGAAATGTACAAATATAGCAATTCATTTTCAGTTGGAGGCTTGTAAAAGTTAAAGGTTTGTCCAATAACTTAGTGACATTTTTTTAAGATGTGAGAATTTTGTGAGAAAAGTTGCAAAATGTTGGTGTTTGCTGTTTATTGTAGTTCTTGAACTTGAAGCAGCCAAGAAAATTGCATGTCTTGTTATAGGGTTCGGTGTGGTCAGACTACTATGACTATGACTTGTTAAATGTTAATGGTTTATTTCCAGACGTTTTAAATGGTGGAATTATGTTTTAAATTAACAGCCATTACACAAAATTGAATACATTGAATTTGCTTGCCTCAGACATCATTAATCTGTAAATCAAGTGTGTTACATAGCAGGTTTGTCGTTTGGTCTGCTGCCAGTAATAGTGATGATGTAATATATGTTGTTCATGTAAAAATCTGCACACATTAATGTAAAGGTGAATTTAATGCCCCGATGTTTTCAGTGCACAGTGAAGTACCATAAGAACAAGAACAAGGCACGGATAGTTTATTTTCTATGTCTTACAAGTATGTGTCTGAGTCTGATTTTAATGGGAAAGATATGGCTGTGCTCTGTTTGGTGGGAGAGGGGTTAAAGACAGGTCAGAGTGGAGACTGTGCCATAGTGGAGTGTGTCATTTTTACGATGGATTGAACTGGATCCTCTAACTTTGAACCCCTCTGTTTTGGCACTGGTGCTCTAATGACCTTTGTCCTTCACGTTAGGCTTTAGAAGTTCTCCTTGCTGATAGAAGAGCCTACAGGCGGCTCTCGTGTTAAAGGGCTACTTAACTCTAAGCATTTGTTGTAATGTGTCTCTTATGTAATGTGATTCGTTAGATTAGTTTTCTTTGGGCTACTGCTGCAAATCTCTCAACAGAGTATTTTTTTTTATTATTATTAATAATAATATTTTTGTTATATTGTCAGACATAAGCTAGAATGGGGTGTTACATTGTCCTTTAGTAATGTATGTTTTGAATGTAGCATTTCTACTAATTTTAGAACAGTATTTCTATTCCATAGCCAATTTTTCACTATTTAACAATTTTAAATAAACATCCAATTAACAGTACGGATGTAGGTGTGTTCTTTTTTGAGGGTGAAAATCAGCAAACCCTGTAATTTGTCTTGGAGTGTGCAGATTTGCACATAGAAGTGTTTTTAATTTGCACAATTCCTGTTTATAAAGCTGTTTTCTGTCTAGTTAGTGTTTTCAATAGTAACGTTACTTTTGGTCTAATGTTAAGATGGCAAAACACCCCAATCTGGAAATGTCAGATTTGTGAGACCAGCTGTACACAGTCAAGCTTTCTTACAACTTCAATCAGCCCAAATGCTAATAATGTGTCAAGTTAACCATCATCATCTTAGTCAACCAGTTTCACCAGATTAATGGACAAGAAAATAAAATGGAGGATTATTATTAGGAAATAGAAAATGAGTCCCTTCTGGTTAACTTCACACAAGATTACCTGAACCATGGTATCAAGCAAACGTGACTTTCTTGAAGCTAATGTTTCTGTAAACTGCTGGTTTACTCATCTAGCTAGTGGTAACAGCTGTTTAAACACTGCCATATCTCAGTGGTCATAAAAAAGAATGGGAACTTTAATTTACACTTTTATTTAAAAAAATAAATAAATAAAATTGGTGAAGTGTTCTTATAGTGGAAGTGCTTTATTGCTATAGTTAAGTTTATTAATGTCTGAAGTTATCTGACCGACGCTACAGACAACACGTCATTGGACGTCACTTCGCGTGACAATCGCAATTCCGTTCTTTGTTGCTCGGTTAATTGCACTTTTGTGGCCAAATTATAGCTGATAATGTAGTACAAACACAACTTTGACTGAACAGCTCATGTATTGTGTTCTTTTATTTGACAAAGATTAAGCTTCAACTTGCATGCGTTGGCTTTGTTTGCTCCCCCATCTGCTTCAGAGTAAGGGAACGTCTAAAAATTCTTGGTAAAAATGTTGCTATCCAGGGCTTAATGTCTTGTGAAATAAGCCAGGTTTAGATTTGGATTGAATGCAGTTTCTATTTTAGGTCTTCTTCCTCATCCCCATATGTGTTTTCCATCTCCTAGAATATATGAAAGCCTCTTTCTCTGCATACTTTGTTAGCCCCATTTTACCCTGCTCTTCAATGGTCAGGACCCACTGAGAGTAGGTATTACAATAATGTGGGGGTGGTGGTGGTGTTACTGTGTGTTGTGCTGATGTGAGTTGATCAGACACAGCAGTGCTGCTGAAGTTTGTGTCCGCTCTATTTGACTCACCTACTTTATTGGTCAACCCTGTAGATGTAAAGTCAGAGACAGTAGCTCATCTGTTGCTGCAGAGTTTGTGTTAGTCATCCTCTACTCCTTCATTAGTGGTCACAGGACACGGCAGACAGGATGCTTTTGGCTGGATATTTTTTTGCTAGTTGATTATTCTGAGCCCAGCAATGAAAAACTGAATGTTTAAAAAAACTTCGGAAGTGTCTGATCCAGTTACGCCAGCAGAACACACACTTACACATCACCACCACATCAGTGTCACTGCAGTGCTGACAATGATCCATTACCCAAATAACACCTGCTCCTGACCATAGAGGAACAGGGTAAAATGGGGTTTACAAAGTATGTAGAGAAATATATATATATTTCTCTACATACTTTGTAAACCCCATTTTACCCTGTTCCTCTATGGTCAGGACCGCCAGAGGGCCACCAGAGAGCATATATATATATAAATAAATGATACAGTGCAAAGGTTTAAACTTGGGGACATTATCAGACAGCTTTTATTTGCTCAGCAAAACACCTAAATTAAATATTCAAACCGTATTAATACAGTAATTTATAATACAGTGTTTTTTTTATATGTGAGTTTATTTAACTCTTTTAACTTTCAAGATGTTCCTAGTATTATTTCCAGTTATTATCTAATACCTGCTTTGACTACTCGGTACTTCATTAAGGTGAAACAAGATAGTAAATTCATGCAGTGTCTGGAACTAAACTTTGTTCTTCAGACTGGGGTAGATTTTATCTATGTCTTTCAAAACAAGATATTCATACTACACTGTATACTGAAAATACACTTGTAATTTAAAGGATTCAAACCAGTGAGCTTAGGTGGCTGAGACTTTTTGCACAGTAGTGTGTGTGTATGTGTATGTGTGTGTGTATATATATATATGCATGCTACATTTACTATGTACGCACTGCATTTACATGCTGTGTGTGTATGTATATATATATGTATATGTAAATATACTGTATGTATGATATGTTACAGGAGGCCGAGCCTTGAATAGTATCCCAGCATCCAGTGGCAATAACAAGTATTAACTCAAAGAGAAAAAACCTGAAACTGAGGTACATAAACACGCAAATTACAGGAGGAAGTGATGTTATGTTGTATGCTGGGTTTTGAATAAGCCATGTTCAAGGTGTCAGTCCGTCTGTAGTGGTCTTGGAAAAGGTTTTGTTATTTTTGTGATTTTTATTTTTTTTCTTGTTGTGATGCCTGATGCGCTTTCATCTCATTTGAAGGTTCTCACGTGAGTGATGAGAAAAATCTGTGCCCTTCTGCTATTTATAGCGTATTTCAGTCGCTCTTTAACATTCTCCTCCGTACATTCCTGCATTCATTGTCTTTTTGGAGTATTTCTGGATGGAGCTCCCTGTAGTCTCATCACGAGCGAGCTGTGGGTCCTCATAGCCCACTAAAGCTCTCCTCCTCTCTCATTAAGGCACCGTGTTCGCTGAGAGCCCGCAGCCGATCCACAGGCGCGCGCGCACACACTTTCAAACCCAGTCTCGCAGCCTCATATTAACAGTCTGATGGAGTCTGACCAGCCTGCTTCGGATCTGCCTCGAGCGGGAGCACCATTCAATTACCTTAGAGTACACTCACGAGTGCGTGTGTGATTTGAGTGCACAAACCATTCAGTGTCCTCATTATTGCGAGCCTGTGTGTTAACTGCTCAGCTAATGAGGCTCCAATTAACGACTGACTTGTTGATTAAAGTCCAGGCGTGCGAGAAATGCGACTGATATATCTGCATGTGTGAGCAAGAATAGAGGGGAGCAGGGAAACCGTGTCAACCAGTCTTTGGACAGTGGCAGGCTAGCATTGTTTCCGGACTGCTCACTTCAAAGGCGGATTTTGAAAGCCAAAGGGGCTGAAACAAAAAAAAAAAAAAAAAAAAAAAAACTGGTGAAAGGGGAAAATAAAACAACATCAAAGTGCAGCGCATTTGACTGCAGTAATCCCAAAACATTTGTTGTCAGCGCGCCGCCTCGTATCAGATGTCCCTTTCCCCTCTTTTTTTTTCCCTAGATTAAATCCGGGTTTGTTTATGAAGCCGCATGAAGTCGTTGCGCTGCCCTAAATCTCCAGAAAGGAGAACCAAAGCTCTCCTCTTTGCTTTAATTGCTCCCATTTCCCGTCATGCCTCTTAATTTGCAAAATGACACCTTCAAATTGCGCGGCCCACACATCATTTCTCTTCAGCTTCTCTTTTCTTGGCCAATTTTATCTGTAAAGATACGCCTTGCACTCCATTGTTGCTGGCACAGATCCCAGCTACGGCATCTAGATGGCTTATTGTGTTCTCTCTCTCTCCTAAGACAGGTATGCGCAGAAATGGTGGAGGAATTCTTTCACTGAGAGTTCACGCCAGTGCTCGCAAATGCTTAAAGTGATAGAACAGAAAGCAAATTTTACAGTTTTCTCTTTACCCTAAATTGCAGATAATCAGACCAAGACATACTTACTTCTTCAGTTATGCACTGCAGCAGCAAGACTGATGTGACTGTCAAGTAATGGAAACTTGTGCTTACTGACTAACATTGTGCAAACTACATGTCCCATTATACATATGTGAACAGGGCTTAATTTGAAAATGATAACGCCCAAGAACACCAAGTGGTGATGGATCCACTAAATCAGTGTCACAACCCTGTATTGTTGACCCAGCTGACCTAGGCACAGATCACGTTCATTAAAAAAAAACACATAAAACTGTTGAGATGAATGTGTATTTATAAGTTTTAATTCTGACAGTTTGAGCAACAAACGTAACTTTGACACATGTGTTTCTCTTTTCTTCGTATTAGGACAAAACCACAACGTAGATCTTCCAAGACCTTCACTACCTCATATGGACCTCATATGAAAATTTGTTAAGTCTGACAACATAAAAATCCGTGTATTCCAGAAAAATGGTGGATCTTGGATGTCATAACTTGTTTGTAGAGTGAATTTAATTATTTCTATTATGAGTCTGTGTGTTTCTCAGTTTCAGGTTGTTTTTACTTTGTTGTAGCCCCGAGAGTGAAATTCAAGATTAGTCCCAATCAAGAATTTAATGTCCCCATCCGACACACATCAGCAGTGTCATGAACAGAGTAGCGTATTCTGTTTATCTCTATGAAGGTGGTTCATCTGAAGCATTACTATATCAGGCCTTCTGAGAGATAAAGATAGCTCTACTAGATTTGCTATAGAAAGTCAGCCATTCAAACAGATCAACTCTTTATAGATCACATCTTTACATCCAGGAGGAGCGTTACTAATTCAGCATCCAACTTATGTCAACTTCGCGTGTAGCAATTACCTTCATCTTGGAAAAGCAGTTCCCGTGTAGATTCTGGTTTTAGCGTGGTACTTGTTATGTTTTTATGTTTTTTTGTCAGTGCAGCATGTTCTTTTCACAAACAGCAGTTTGCAAGTGTTCAGTACTTTATTCAAAGCTAGTCCAAAACTAGTCCAGAAATTCAGACACCATGACACCTTGGCTGAATGTATTTAGATTAAAACAGGTTTTCTAAGCTGACTTGTTGTCTAAAGGCCAGTTTAAGTACATTTTCTGATAGTGTGACAATTTCTGAAGGGTATTTCTGGTATGTAGCCATGGCTGTACAGCATGTTTAAAAGGACACCAAATTTTATTGACCTCATTTTGTACTGTGTGACAAACAATAAGCTTATAACAGTTTGTAGCAGGCTTTAATTATTCATCTTTACTATGTAAGGTGGACTGGCCAACTAACCTTGTTATTTACATAGCAAGACCTGCCTTGTCTAAAGGCTGCATGCAAACGGTTGCAGGAGCAATGACCGAGCCATGAACACGGCCAGCCTACTGTTGGGGCTGTCAATTAGCCACTATATAACAAGTAAAGACACAGGCCACGCCACAGTGCTCTCACAATGCAGGATCTCATGAGAAGTGATTAAGAGCTTTCAGTCTCTCCTCCCTAATGTTTGCCTGCCCGTCTGTCTGTTTCTTTTTCCACTTTCTCTTTTGCCGGATTAGCAGGCTTACCCATCTCACTCACACCCGCTGAAAAAACACGCATCTGTCATCAGCAATAATCGTCCCTCGCAGTCTACGCTGCTCTGTGAAACCAGAAAAAACCCCAGCAAAACCCGAAACAAGTCCAAATCTCCCTCTCGCGTGCGCACACTCCCTCTGTCTTTCTTTTCAACCGCCTGATTGACATCAGCATGTGTTGAATCCTCAGCGTTCACGGTTATGGGCTGTCCTCGCTTGATTGCTATTTGCGATCAAAGTAAGGCTGCCTCCGTTCCAGAAACACCCTCAGTGCAGTTGTGTTCTCGTACACACACGGTGAGATTAAAGAGAAAGTGAGTGTGGTGGTCAGAGGAAGTTTCCGCCACAGGTTTCAACGCCCAACTAAATACCCCTCCACACAGACACACAGACACAGTCTATATTAGCCTCTCAGCTAAGCGTGCTGCATTCCACTGTTTGGCATGAAAATGACTTTTCTGCTTGAGGTAAAGGTTCTGAAGTCTGCCTGCTTGTTGCACTGGCAGTTTTCTTATTAAAGAATTACTTTATGAACCTTGCAGTGACTAATGAAAGAGAGAGAAGGTCATGTAACGCAAATGTGGTCATGCTTACTGTGTCTGAAGTGAAATTTCATTCATCAAAGTTCCACCAAGAGCCAGGTAATGCAAGCTTTAGAGGCAGGCTCAGTACAGTAACATTTAGATTTTAGATCGATCTTTAACATGTGCAATTACTAAGCCAACTGTACTTTAATACTACTGTCATATTACCTAAAGAAAGTTGGACGAGGAAGTAGTGCCATGCTACTGTTTATTTAGTTTCCAGTGCCCCCCCCCCCCCAACACCCATTTTCTGCTGCGAGTAGATTTCCCTTGTAGGCTGTGCCTGTCTGGCCTGAGAGACCGGCTTGTAAATAAACAATGATGCCCCACCCTTGACTTTGAACTGCCACCACACTTTCCCTCCAAACCAGCCTTTCCCCCATGCCTCAGCTTCACATGTAGCCGTCTGTCCTCACCTCAGCTAACCGGACTACAACGCTGGCACCTTCAGATCCACCTGCCAAGTCCCTCCCACTCGCAGAACACAACAGAGCCATATGCTAACCACCTGCTACCCTCAATAGTGGAAAACAAAGCAAATAACATATATGCTGTGTGTGTATATATATATATATATATAACGGTTTTACATGTGGCTTGTATAGATATAACAGTAAATGTTGGAAAATGGGCATTTAATTAATTTATGCCAACTGTTGCAGTTGTTTTGTTTTCACACCAGAGTTAGCAAACAGTTATTTACATATATTATTATTTACATATTTACATATACAGTATATATACAGTTGTATCCTGTAGTTTAGGGACCTCTGGTTTTGTTTGTTTGTTTGCTTGCTTGCTTGCTTGTTTCCTAAATAAAAATAAGTTGCCAAATTATCTACAGAGAAAACACTTCTGCACATTTTAAAGCACAGTTACTCTGTATTTGCCGAACTCAACATATACAGGAGGAGAATGGCATTTTCAAATGTTTTTCTCTATTTTATTTTGTGATATTGTAAGAATACCAAATTGTGATCCCAGTATCATGAGCTGAAGCTATCCAGGGGTTGAGTGTACCATTACACCTCTAACTGGTATTAGTTTTCGTAGCTAGTAGTTTTTAACCCATAAATCTTTTCAAGCTGCTTAAGAAAGTGTGCAATGAACGTACAACTCCATAAAAATGTAGAAGAATCCCAAATATGATTGAAAATATAGTGTTGCACAGTTTCATAATTATGATGTCTGACTTTCTTATCTAAAAGATGAAATACAAAAAAGAGGAAAAACCAGGAAGCATTTGCAAACCTGGTACTGTCTGAGTGAGTCACACATAGAAGCAGGCTACAACAGCAGCAGTAGTAATGGTGGTAGATGTGATAACATTGGGAAGAACTTGGCAGGTCCACATAGGGCTTCCCACAGACCCAGCACACCCTCCAGCCCAGTCTTTTACCCGGGCTTTAATGCTGTTCCAGATTTTGAACACAGGGCAGTTTAACTGGAGTTCAGGTGTTGTAACTGACCACCACTGTAACGGAATCAGAAATTGGTATTTCACCTTAACACACTCAATGACTTTTTACATGTCAATAATAAAATGAAGTAGAACTTCAGAAAAGGTTCTTTTTTTAACAGTAAAGATGCAGATTGCACTTCAGCTTCGTAGCTGCAGCCCAAACGTGAAGAAGTAAACTTTCCAAACAAAAAGGTTTGGTCTTTTCGCCCAACTTCTGTTTTGAGAAGCAGACCTGAGATGTCTTTGTAAGGGACACATGTAAATATAATCAACCACAATGTAAAAAATAACCCCCACATATTTACTTTAAGGCAAGAGATTACACATAAATTATCAAGTTATATTTCTTGGGTTAGTTTTGAGTAAAAAAACAATTAATTTTGAACATTAATAATTATGCATTTAGTATAAGTAATTAGATAAGTATACGTAAGTAAATACAAAACATGAAACAGTTCAAAAGAACTCAATAATACTAAGTTGGACAAACCAGAAATAGTGTTACATTGATTACACATCATATAACTAAGTTAAAATCACTAATGTAAGTTCATTTATGTAAATGTTCTCTAGACAGTCCATTATGTATAAATATTCCACAACATACATAACACAAAGCTAGTTGAATGTCACCAAAACAGCCTATAAATAAAGCCTGCTAATTTTAAATCACGCATAAAGCACACATCAAATTTCACCACACTTTTACCACACTTGAAATTTCACCACACTTGAAATTTCTCACATGCTTAAATTACAATAGAATTATGCACGGACTCATATAGCACAGGCTACACAGCAGCACTGCATAAACGTATATACTGAGAACAGAATTTTCTTTCAGTCAGCAATTCTGACTGGAGCAACGGCTTTCTTGTGGAATCTTCATAATATCCAGCTCCATGAAAAGTTTCTGAAAGGTATCTCCAGCTGCTGGCTGGAAAAACCCAGATTAAATCCATGTGTCCAGATGAACACATATCGACCTCAATAACAAAACCAGTTTCCCTTTCAGTGTCAGTTTGACAGTGTCCTACTTTCTTAGGCATATTTTGGCAAAGGGCAAAGGAATAGCTACTACAGACAGTAAACTGGTACTTTTAATGCACATATCAAGTGTTAAACGTGCCAATACCCTATTGCCATCCTATTCAGATAAACCTAGCAAACAGACAAACACCCACCTGTTGCTGCTCAGTTTATCAGCCCCCACCCCAACCACAGGCTACAGACTAATACACAATATGCCCAGCAGTAAGATGGCGCAACAGTGCAGGTGTGCTACAGTGCAAGGGTTCACAATGTTAGTCAGTCTTAATCTGATCAGCAGTGTGTTCATCAGCATTGTGTTCATCAGCAGTGTGTTCATCAGCAGTGTGTGGTCATCTCAGGTTTTTTTCCTGTGGTGGCAGCAGGACCCCCCACCATCACAACGTAAAGCCGTTTACACACCACCCTCTCTTCCAACTTCTCTGCTGTAAAAATTGGTTGGTTTGGGCATCATCACATCTTTACTTCCTGTATCTTTTGTTTCAAAGTAAAAGCCCTCTGCAGATTTTGAAACAGAAATACATTATGAAATATGTGTCAGGAAAAATCGATCTTCCCCTGGATCGAGAGTTGCACCCAAACAACATTCAAAAACTACTGTTTTTGTATTAGATTGGATTTACTTAATGTCTCTGGTAGTTTACATTGCTTCAATTGAACGTCTATGATCTTAACAAATACATATATATTATTATTAGTATCAAGTAATTATTGAATGAGTTATCATTAACACAAATAACTTATTATAAATTAATAACTAATTAAACTTATAACTTATTAAAAACAATTATATTGAACAGAGCCTTTTTCACTAAGGCACTGTCGTTTCCCATGTGGTACAGAAAAAAAAATGTAGAGCTCTTTTTTTTTTGTCTTTCTTTTTTTCACACTCACATTTACCTCTTTATCACACCTGCTCATATCCTCCTCCTCAGCTCCTTGTAAACTATGACTCATAAGGAGTCTCAGAAATCTGATGGGTCCCACACGTCTGCTCAGCTCAGGGGGCTTTAGCTCAGCTCTGCCGCTCTTCAGACAGTAGTGGAAGAAGGCCTGTAGGCAGAGGCACTGGCACTGCGGTTCAAACACGCCTGAGCTGCGAATGAGTCCTGACATGCACTGCCGCTCTGACTCATGGATTTGAGAAGAGCAAGGCCGCCTGGCCCCCAACTGGAGCAGTCGCAGAAGAACAGAGAAAGAGTGTGTGTGTAATTGGTGCCGTGGATGATGTAGGTCAGTGCAGCATGGCTTAGTGAGAGGAGTAAAGCTGCAGGGTGCCACACACCAACACACCGATACAAGCTCAGTCAGCACAGTGCACTCAAAGAATGGAACACATACATATTGTTGCTGTCCAAAAAAAAAAAAAATCTCCAAAATGGCAACTTCTACAGGGGAGCACTACATCCTACTTCACTTTCAATGCAAGTCAGTGGGAGTTTTTTTTTCATGTCATTTTGGAGCCTTTTCATTGGTCCATTCTCGATATTTTCAGACAATGTAAACAGCAGCAGCTGCATTCAAATAAAAATGGACAGTAATGGAGATTCAAGTTTTCTTTGGACAGTGTATATATATAAATAAATTTGTTGGTCTGTACCTTCACAACAGTAGAGGTGTCTTGTATGACAATGTGTTGTCATGATACATGATACATTATGGCATAAAATGTTGTGGCAATCATTGTTACTTTTACAATATAGGCTCCTTAATCTCAGATCTATCCCGACAGCCCACATCTCGCAACAAGTGGTGGAGAAAAGATGTGGACTGTTAGGAACTGTTCTAGAACATTACATTGAATCACACTTCACTATCTGGTAGTCTGCTGAACGAATGTGGGTTTGGTAGCTGGACTATATATAAACAGTTTTAAAATATAAAAATGTATTAGAATTACAAATGCAGTAAAATCAATTAAATCAATCAGATGTGGTGATATAGTAACCCTGCATTGCCTTCACAGGTCTGCTTAGTACAATATATTAGTACAAAATATCAGTCCAATCTAAACATTTATCTAGTGGTGATGTGTTTTTCTTAAGCAATTACCTTCCAATTCTGATATTGTGTATGGAGCTCATAACTCTAGGGTTAGGCTTAGACCTAATAATAAAACAGACGTCCTTTTAATTAGAGTTCATGGTGTTCTCAACTCTTAGCTCAGCGTATGATATTAAATCAACATGGCTGCTCACACCATCAACGGTGCTATGGTTCACTGTTTTGAGAGAGTAAATGCATCACAAACATTACTGTAGCTGGCTATCTTGTTGCTAGCAATGCTTGCTGTCATGGAGACCAGCGTTGCTTACTCAGGTCTTGCTGCATTGTTGCTAAAAGCCTCTACTGGATGTTCCACAGTCAAGGTTCTTCACTCTTTTCCCTCAAGTTCAAGTCCTTGACATACAAATACACCCCATTATCTACTCATCACCTCTGTGATCGAGCTCTGACCCCTCCGTAACCTCTCCACTCTTTGCAGCAGGCTGGTGCTAAGCCTGTGGTTGATCCATCTGTTGTCATGCTCTCATGTACTGTCGCTGGCTGCTGCTTTTCTGTTTTTTTGAGCCACAGGAATGATGACTAAGCATCTCTGTTCGCGATGGAAGGAGATAACCCCGATGTTCTCCACATCATGGATGGGTTTGGCATGTGTATGTATATGTGTGTTGAGGGGCTGTGGGGAGGAGGTGGAGGCTGATTGATGAGTGTATAAGACTGGGGCAGATTCCCAGAAAAGGAGGGGTGGGAGGGGGGGTGGGGGACAAAAAAAACATTTGAACTTCCCGTATCGCAGGAAGCGGTGCAAGATAACATTCCAGCATCCTGCATGAGAAAAGCTTCAAAACTGCAACTCATCTACTACCCCCCCACCCCCACACCCCCACACTCTCTTTCCTCTGGACAATAGCACTCTATACAGCCGGTGCCATTCATCCTCACTGTCTGATAGCACTCCTACCAACCAACCCTAACCAGAACAGTCATTTCACAATCCTTCCTTCTTTTTTTCTTTCTAATTCCAACTGTTCTTTTTCTTTTTTCTTTCAACTGTAGCCGCATGGTGCGCGCTAGCTCAAGGGTAGCGCGGCAAAGACAGAAAGTAGTTTGTTTCAATATTTCTGTTTCTTCCTCCTCCCCCCCACCCCACCCCCCCTTCTGGAGCGGAGCTTAACAGCGTCAGGTCTACTTTAATTACACCGCGCCGCGCATGGAAGCCCTTTTTTCTCTCTTAGCCACAAACTGCCTTTTGTGTTTTGTAGTCTGTTCAAGGATTTCTAAAGGACGTGCTGGCATGCACAGGCCCTGGCGAGAGAAGTAGTGTGGGGGGGGTGGGGGGGTATTGAACTGTTATTGTTTGAAAGGCATGTAAGCGGCCTTCACAGCACCGGAGCCACCGCCGAGAACAAAATAAAAAGAAAAAAAATTCGGGGGGATGTAGAAAAGAAAGAAAGCAAGCTTTAAAGAGGCACAAACCCAATCTCTCCTTCGCATCCAGTTATCAGAAGCTGTGCCAGAGGAGAAATGAAGCAAACCTCTAAATCTCCCTCCCTCCTTTGCCTCTCTCTCTTTCTCTCTCTCTCTCTCTCTCTCTCTCTCTCTCTCTCTCTCTCTCTCTCTCTCTCTCTCTCTCTCTCTCTCTCTCTCTCTCTCTCTCTCTCTTTCTCTCTCTCTCTGCGTCTCCCTCTTCCTCTTGGACTCCTCTTTGTCATTTTAAAAAACGCAAACATCAGACCTCGCAGCTGTCCCGAGCGGCATACAGCTGTTGTTACGGTAGCGGCGCAGAATAGAAGCAGACCACCTTCGAGCTTGTCCTTCGAACCTCAGTTGCCTTTGACGCGCTTCCTCTCTTTCTTATCCACTCTCCGTCACTGCCACTGTCACCTTTATCCCTTCATCTTCCTCATGCCCAGGCAGCCGCAGACCCGTGGCACCAGGGTGGTGGTGGGGGCAGGGGGGGTTTGAGGGCGGTCATGCAAGCACCTCCGTAATTTAGTGGCAGAGATGCTCTCCCACTCAGCCACACTGATGTATGTTTGTGTGGAGGACCTCCGGGCCTGGCCACTGCAGGCTTTTTGAGAGTTTTGAAGTAGTTTCACTCGTTGTCATTAAAGGCTCTCTTTAATCTGGAGCTTGGAAAAGTTCTTAGAGCAGCCATGCTGCAAATAGAAATTCCACATGAAGAGCAGTCTAGTGCTAACAAAACATGGACGGGGGTTTAAAAGGGCTCTGAGATGTTTTTTTTTTTTGTCCTCTTCTTCTGCTCTCTTTCTCACTCTTTCTTCCTCTGGCTTTTCGCTACTCTTCCTTCCTTGCCTCTACTTTACCCGAGGGAAACATACTTGCCTTATCTTTACAGGAGGACCACCCAGGAATAACGATTTGGATCGCACCTTGTGTGTGTGTAAGCATTAGTGGGTGTCTGTATAAAGAAGCATTACTGGTGTGTATGTGAAGGGGGGTGGTGTCAGTGAGACTATTAAAGGGCCTATACCACAGAAAACTGACAGCGTGTAAAAGAAGTTATTTAAAACGTCAACATGTACACCCCATTCCCACCCTAGTCTATAAATAGAAACAAAGCTGATAAGCTCATTTTGAATTCATTTTTTTGGTGATGTCAGGAAAACCAATGCTTTTAAATGTAATCGTATGCAAAACTTTCAACACCACCGTTCATGTTACATGTTTGTTGATTTTCCAAGTGAAAGTAAGTTTACACGTCCTCTCCAAGGAAAACACTTTAAGGCAATTTCCAGCGCACAATTTTTTTTGGAGTTTAACTTTAGAAGAAAATAAAACATGAAATATAAAATCTTAATTAACCTTTACACAGGCTGCATATTATGTGATTATGCTTAACTAAATATGTTCTTCAAAAGAGGTTTAGTTATTGTTGCTTAGGAAATCATCCAAACTTACTATCCGCCTACAGAACTTTGGTTCTGCCCATTCTTTTTCAATTTATTAGTGTATAAATGTTTTAGCCTGGACTATTTTAAATGTGGCACAGCACAGGGCAGCCAATCAGAACTGATCTGTATCTTAATGTAAAAAAAAGAGAGGTACGAAAATGTGAAATGTGAAAATGCATTCTGATTATTTTTGTTATATGGACTCCCTCAAACACAGAGGCGTCAAAAGTATTCACATTCATTACTCAGGTACAAGTACAGATACTAGTGTTTATAAATACTTTTGTAGAAGTTGAAGTAGCAACTCAAGCATTTTACTATAGTAAAAGTGTAAAAGTACTGCTTTCAAAACTACTTAAAGTATAAAAGTAAAAGTAACGTAAGAGAAAAAATATGCTATTTTATGACAAAAGCTTAGGTCGCACCACAGGGGTCTTTATTGCACTAGCCCACCTCCCCCGACAAAAATCATTCTATTAAAAGCCATAATGACTATCTTATATTAAACTGTTAATATTTATAAATATTTGGTATGCACTAGGCTTCCTGTTTTAGCCATATATACGGGCATGGAAAATGAATGTATTTTAGTATAATGTAAATATATTAAAGAAGCATATCTGTGTACTACTGAGCATTAACATGTGTTTCATGGAGCAGAAGATATGATGACTAGTTGCCTATAAGTATTGTAATGGTGCAAAAAGTCAAACTTTTTTTTTTGTGTGTGTGTGTGTGCTTTAGTAATCTTCAAGGGAAAGCCAGTTGTTAAAGAAAAGAAACAACTTTTGAAGAAAGGCAAGAATAAAACTCACTGCTACAGTTTCTCTCTGTATTTATCCCCCCTTCTCTCTCTCCTCTCTCTCTCTCTCTATCTCGCTCTCTCTCTCTCATGCTGTCTCTCTCCTCCACCCCAACCATACACCCCCCATCCCACCCCTCTCCAGGAAATCGAATGTTCCACATTTGCCGCCTGTTGAGATCGATCCCACACTGGCCGCCTGATAAAGTGCATATCACCCTGGCCATCTGGACCCTGTTTGGAGAGATTCTCCATAGCAAATTCCCTGTTCACGCCGAGAGGAACAACAGCTGCATGGCTTCAGCACCTTACTTCTGCCCCTCCTGAAAAGGTTGAGTGGGATGCAAGTAAAAAAAAGCACTAGAGTTCTACCTAGGTTGTATCTAGGACCACCAAGCAAATGCTGGTTTGTCAAGACCCTTGGCCTATATTAGAGCCTTTTTTGTTGCAGAGGGCTTGTCAGTGCAGGCCAGAGCCCAGCAAGACCATATGAGTCTAATAGAACAGTGGAGACTACTAATCCACTTTAAGAGCTCCTGTCAGTCTTGTTGACTTCTCCCAAGGTTCTGTGAAAGAAACCTTCTAGCTGCTCTGAACTGTGGCCTGTGAAGCGCTCTCGTGCAGAGGAACTAGAGATAACCCACCATGAGTCATCAGAACTTTGTGCTTCTGCTTGCTGGGGATGACGTGCCACTTTGTGATGAGGACCGAGCTATTCTCCCATCCCCTCTAAGCCTTGGGCTGACTCGATGTAGCTTCAGTAATCCAATGGGAACCACATGAAAGAATTCCCACTGTCGACTGTCAGCACGCTTCCAGGAAGCAGTGCCGCACCAGCACTGTGTCACACTTCTGGGACTTGCCCGTCACCGTAGATCCTGATATACAGCTGGTTCTTGGCATTCAGTTAAGGGTAGCCTGGTTGAACCCCATAGGGTCATGATCAAGCTTAGGAACAACCCCACAGGGAGATGCAACAAAGGTGAAGCAGACTTTACGACTGCTACTTTGCGCCTCACCGACCCTGACCTCTTACACATGACCCCCTGGCCTCCCAAAACCATGTTGTTTTTTTGTGTTGATTTTTTTGCTTAGGGGCCCCAAAGATAATGGGAAGAAGTTGCAATGTTGCAAGCAAGTGGTGCAGCTTGTGCACTTTTTAAACTGTAACCGACATTCGGTCAGTGATTTTGATGAAAAAAATGGATTAGAGCAATATGGATTACTTTGACGATAAGCAAACCCATCGCACCCATCTGCTTGTCTGTCGTCCCGTGCATTATGGTTTCTATTATTCATTATGGCTTTAGATGGAGTCAGTCATGACACACTCTTTGCAGGTTTTTCAATGATGTAATCAGCAGAAATGATTGAATCCATGATGTTCAGCCATTCAAAGAGACACAGAAACTCACCAGGGGGCTGTCAACAGCTCGGTTGACCATCCATTTTAAAGAATATTTTATATATATATATATATATATATATATATATATATATATATATATATATATATATATATATATATATATATACACACACACACACTACTTATATGTCTGTCTGTCTTTGTATGTGAGTGTGAGTGATACATAGCTAAGAGGAACCTTTAGTGCCAATCCAGAAAGCTACAAGTTGTTCCAACTCCCTTTCCAAACACCTGCATCTATCCCACAGTGGAGACAGAGCATGTTAATAGATTGACCCTCATCGTCACATTGTTCGTGGACCCTCTCATAGAGCCACATGTTGCAGCTTCGGCTCATCATGAGGCATAATCCAAAACGGAGTGTACAGATGCGTGCTGAAAACATCTGGTTCAAAGTGCCGAGCAGGAACTGCGCCTCTCTTTCCACTACTATTGGTTTCAGGCGTGGGGCTGGAGGGAAAAACCTCAATCTGCTTTTCTGTTGTTTGGCCTCAAAGTTTTGATTTAAATGTTTTGCAGATTTTTGGTTGAAAAGAAAGGCAGATGGGCTTAAGTGTAAAGAACCTCGCAGGCATTGTGAAATCAGTCAATTGATCGCTCCCTTGTCTGTTGCCTGTGACACATTAGATCTTTTTTTATTCTTTTTTTGCTGTCCATCAAAGTGGCACTTAGTAACATTGACAGATGATTCAGGCTTTCCTCAAATTGAGGTCCAGTTGGTCTCTTCACTTTAATCACATCTGACTTCCCTCTCTCCCTCGGTCCCTCCCTTCCTCCCGTTCCCTGTTTGTCTCCCTGCAGGTTCTCCAGGAGCGGGTGGAGACGTTACAGAGGCAGTCACATGCTGCCGAAAAGAAGCTGATGACCCGGGAGCTGGAGACCCAGGAGCAGGTACGGTTACCATCGGGACTCTGATAGATCTCAGGGCTCTCCAGGGCCCCTAGCCCCTGCAGGGCCAGACAAGAGCCGAATCTTCCTACTTGAAGTCACTGATACGCACCCCATGTGCATTCCCCACATTCCTGGAGATCCAGCTTCAAGAGCCAGCGCCCCTGGGCCAGGAATGCCTGCCCTGGCTTCAGAGGAAAAGCCAGGTTAATAACAGGGCTGCTTTGACCTTGACACACAGTGGGGCTGGGGTGGGGGGCAGAGAAAGTAATTAGTAGAGACTTGCATCTCTGGCCTTTTGAGACACTCGTTTTGTCCTGGTGACCGCGGCTCAGTGCAAAGTTCTGGAGAAGGCCGAAGCATCTGCTGAACGAGAGCCTGGCTCGATCTTCGCAGCAGCTGCGGAGAATTGGCACCTTCTTGCTCCGAGGAGCTCCAAAAATGCCTTTTATCTAAAGGAACACTAATAGATCACTGGCTTTGAGTAGGCGAGTTATGGAAAGCGTCGTCCAGACACCAGACAATTAGGGTCATCACTCATTTGGCTAGACTGCCTCTAGCGTCGGCATGTTTACTCGGGAGCATGAAGGAGGAGCCCCGGAGGGTTAATTGAAAGCTTGAGCTGGAAGCGGCTCCCTCTTATTGTCTAGTCATTATGAAAAGGCTTCTCCACGGCGGACACACAGGGCTTGATGGCTCAGCCACTATCAGCTGGGAGTGTTCGGGTACATTCAGAAGTGGTGTTTACTCTCGACTCTGCTGCTTGACGAGCAAGGCACCGCCACCCCCCAAATCCGTAGATTTGACTGTGGAAGACCCTCCTCTCCAGCCCTCCCTTAGAGGAGGAGAGCCTGCAAAGCACATCTACTCCCACCTCATAAACCCGCATACCAGTCCCAAGCCCTCCCCAGGTCAGGTCTCTCACTCTGTGCGTGCGTGCGTGCGTGCGTGTGTGTACGAGTGTGTGTGCGTGCATATGTATGCACATACGTGTGTGTGGAAAAAAAAAGGGAGAGAGGCCTACTCTCTCTTTTCCGTGCCGTGATATTGCCCTAGTTTATCTTCCAAGACATGTCTTTGTAATATGATCCTCAGCATGAGAAAAAAAAACAGCCCTCTTTCTGCCCAGACTTCAAACAGATGTTCTTCCAAAGAGGCTCTTCCAGGCCCCTCTGTGCCTGCTTGGCATAAAATGTCGGCAACAACCGCATACAGTACTGCGCAGTCTACCCCGCCACGCTGGATGAAAAGATTAGGCCCTCAAAGCGCTAAGAAATAGCACAGCAAGGTGACACAGTCTTCCTCTGAGCTTTCTCCTCTTGAAGAGGAGTGGGTAGTTTTTATATTCTTAATAGGTAGGATTTGACTTGTTAGCTAAAGCTCTTGGCGCAGAGGAGTTTGCTGTTAGCAGAGAAACTGCAGATGGTAGTTTTCCATGCAGTTCAGGAGGATGTGGGTTTGTTAAAATGGGTTTATGTTAAAGTAAGGGGAAAATGGCATATTTATTTGTTTTACTCTTTTCTATTATAGTGACTTCTTTATTGTTACATAATAGAGTTGTAGGGTTTTGCTCGCACATATCTTTTAGACTTTCTAGACTGACTCTTCAGATTTCATGTTCAAGTGACCCAATCAGATTGTATGGTCAGGCCGTAGCTGCATTTCCTCACATATATGTTTGTGCTTTGTTTCACAACAGTGTTTTAATTTCAGTTTCACTTTTCAATAACTATAGCATGTTCAGAGCATGGCCTGATGTACCTGGTCAACAGACTGCTAACACACAATAGGCTGTACCAGGAACAGGTTCAGTCTTTTAATCAAGCAATTATTACCTAATTTTCTGTTTCAAGCTTCCACGCTCTGTGTTTACGTTGTAGCATATAGATATGTACACTCTCTTGCATTCTAAGCTGATGCTTTATCTGTTTTTTGGCGGTTCAGTTTACAAAAAAACCCTCCTGCTCCAATCGGATATGCCAAAAAATTTAGATTTGAGCTGCTTGTCTGAACACCACTCTGATATCAGCCAAATATGCTGGATTAGACACTGTAAAATAAATAGCATCTGATCTAATGAATCCAATACAATATACATTTAGACTGAAGCTTACACTCATACTGTGTAATGTGATGTTATCAGCTGTGTATTTCTACAAGTCTGGTAGTTGTTTGTTCTTAATGGTCTGATTTTAGTTTTAAGGATCAGTACATTTTGACATTAAAAGACATTTTGGATCGGTTCATTATCAATTTTGAATGTTCGTTTTGAAAAGGAAACCAACATCTAACAAGTCCAATGTCTGTAATTCAGTCTTAAACACTTTGGGTTTTGATTCTGGACTGTGTTGCTGGTGATTCTGACTATAAAGCACCTTGTCTGAGCCCATTACAAAGCTTAATGTATCCTGTCCCAGTATGTCTAATATTGGATCACCATATGCTGGGGTATTTTTTCACAGTGAAAACACACATGTGCAGGACTGTGCATTGAGATAGCGTTTTCATGAGATAAATCTGAAGTGATTATTGTATAAAATGTTTCCAGTAGTTTATAATACTGGTGTTTTTAAAATGATAAAAAAATAAAAAAACAAAATGGGACTTCCAGTAAATGTGCACAAAAACCAAAACTGTCATCATCATTGACAACACCAGACTTCAAGTTCAATGTGTTTGCCATTATTTTGATCATGAAAAGCACAAAATGCAACCAACTTCTAATACTGAACACTGTAGATGTGGAAAAAAATCCCTGCATATTTCTTTGAAGAGCTGAAAGCAGGACCACTGGAAAGAATAGAATTTCTGGAAATTAATATAGTGGCTGGTTTGACTGGTGATTAAGTACATGAAGGGTGGTCTTTGACTTTTGCACAATTACTGTATAACACTGATCTTGTCATCGGTGTAGTCAACCTGAGATCATTCAGACTTGTCTGAGCATCATACAACAACTTCATTGACAGAATGCAGTCATTTTCCATTAGCCAGCCCATTCTAAAGCTGGTGCTAGTCTTTGGAGCCACTCTCTCCACATGACTGACACTTCACAAGGCACATCTCTGCCTCATAACTTCATAAAGCGCCTCCTCTGGTTTCTAATTTCTCCTCACATCACTCTCATGAAAAAACATTCCCTCTTTATGCTTTTCTTCACAGCGCAGCTCCTTGCAATTCGGGGTGAAAAAAAAAGAAGCTTCCCCGCTGCACTGCCGCGCCCGCTTTCCAGACGCGCGGTCTGTTGACGCAAAACTTTGTGAGTGGCGCAGGTTTTGATATACTCCCTTGTATCTGACAAGAGGGTTTTTTGTCACTTTTTGCATTTCTTTCCGACGCGTACTCACGCCTTATGCCCAGACAACACAGCCCCCCCCCAACCACCATCCAGCACAGCCATACCCCACCTTCATTAGCATACATCAAGCTCCTGACGACCTGACAAACTTCATTTGAACGTTAAAAGCAGTGAGGCCTTGTTGCTTTCAGTTGGCAGCTGTCAAAAAGCTCGGCGTGTGACACACTGCGCCAAGCAAAGTCAAGCGCAAGCTCAATCTAAAGGCTATATATAGATGAAATAGTGTCACTTTAACAGAGAATTTTTTTTTGGGGGGGGGGCAGTGCTTTTCTCCATCTTCAAAATGGAGAGCACTTCATCAGGAGCAATAAAAAAAAGAGAAACTTTTTAAAAAGGCAAGATGAAACCGCTCGCTTGAAGTCATTGTTGAGCGCTGACTTTGTAAGCTGCGGGGAATAGTGCTTTTATAATCTGGGCCATCAATGAGCGCAAAAGCCCTGTGCAGTTTGATCAGTCAGTGTCCTCAAAGTGACCCTCCCCAAACTCCCACTCCCACCCTAGTCCCTGGTGTTTGTCAGGTTCTGTCATTGCTTCCCATTCACTGAAACAGAGAGAGGTCTCTATGAATGCAGGATAGTTATCTCTGAGGGAGCTCACTGAAAGCCTTGTCAGTAGCGTTCCATGCTATGTTCAACATTAGTGTCCCACCCTCCCATTGACTGACGCTATCTGAACAGTCCTAGTTATAAAAGCCCTGCAATATGCCTCTCTGGTTTGGGTTTAAAGCAGAGCTCAGCGCTTGATCTCCTGGTATTGGTTTGAGAATGAACAAGAAAACCTGCTCTAGATCTCTGTCTTGGCACAAATGGCTGTGGTTTGGATTTGTGGTGTCAGACAACAACACAGTATTACTTAATCAATAATGTAATAGTACTACTTAAAGCTTATGCTATACTTACAATACACATAGAACAAGGAAGGAACGAAGCAACGCCGAGTTTAGTGTATTTTGTGATTGTAGAGTCTTGGAAAGTGGGGACTTGATGTAGAGAGTTGGCTTTGACTTTGCCCTTATTTTGTGACCCTTATTATCTTGACACCTAGCTGGAATAGCAAGACATAGCCTGTGTGAATTTACCTGACAAGGAAAGCACAACAAAATGGAGAGAAGGAAAACTGTTTATTTCTCAGGTTACATTTAATTGGTGGTGAGTACAGGCTGTCAGAGGTTCATTCATTTCAAACATGGATGAGCACACCTGATTCCCCTTGTTTAATTAATTGGTCTGACCCTTCTCCATTGATCATGTGTGTTCCTGTTTCTTTGGAATAAAAAAGATGCACCCACACTGGCTCTTTTGGTATCTGACTGGACATCACTGTGGGTGAAAGGAATGTTTTATTTTTTTGCTGTTGTCACATATAATCACATATAAAAATAATCACAGTGAAATACATTGATAACATTGCCAGTAAGTTCTGGTCTGGTGCCTTTTTTTTTTTGCTTTTTTTTCTAGGAATGTTTAGTGAAGGTAATCTGAAAGTTCCTGAATTTGCACAATACTTGTGTTTTCTACCCCAAACAAACTTGGTGCCCCTTCACTTTGTTTCAGTTCTGCAGTGGAGCTGTGGGGCTAATAGGCTTAACAAGTAATAGAAGTTTGCCTGCATGAAGTTAGTTTAAGTAAGTTTCAAATTAGACTTACTTCCACTGCTGTATGGCATATTGTTATCTATAAAACTGGTTACATGTATTTCTGTAGCTTGAAGTTTGTCCATTTAAGCAAAACTAAAAAACTTCAGACACCAAACATGTTTATTTACTACATTTGAAGTAAATGGAAATTGTAATAATTGTATTTATTTTTTTTTAAGTATTTCTTATATTGTTAGTGTATATTGTAGTCCGTTGACTAAAATGACCTTTGACTGATCTACAAATATTGTAGCCATACTAAATACTGCAGTGAACCAACTTTGCACAGCATCAACTTTGAATGTTGACAATTTTACAAGTGGAAAGTTGAGTCCCGCACCATTTTTTGACAGAGTCAACGACTCTCTTCCAGGTTCCTCTGCCTAATAACTGACGTTTTCCACAGGAGTGCGCCCAGCTGTCGAGGGATCGTCCTCCTCTGCACGCTCATGTCTCATGCGTTAAAGCTGGCATCCGAGCACAAACCTCCACTCCCAGCCTTGACTGTGCATGAGGGGGGCAGCACTGTTAATATGCACAGGCAGCCGGGTCCACCTGTGGCTATCTGCACACAGCTGCTGGAGGGAATGGCCTCCACTCCCTGCTATTCCAAATCGTCCCACGCCTACAGGCTGAGCTAATAGAGCTGTCCACAGTGGGCCAGCAGCCAGACGCACCGTACTGCTCCATGGCTCGATTCCTTGAGAGTTGTCCAACAGACGGCAGCTTTACGCAAGCATCTTCCCCTGCCTTCTTTCTCATCGATGCCTCTGCCTCCCACACTTGGAGGCAAACAATTGCGGAATGTCAACTCTGATTAGCTGTCGAGATTTCGGTTTAGTATGCAGGGTCTGCCAGGGTCTCTTGCAAGATGCATATGGAGTAATTGTGATGATTGCAGCTTTGGTTATGAAAGTGACGGTGGTGTTACAGTACGCTTACAGTACAGCGACTCCGGCGTTCAGCTTGAAGGGACATTGGACGGAAAACTTGGACAGCCTTAAAAGACACTATTGTGTAGTCTTGATTTCCTCAGCCAGAAGTGATCACCACATTACATTTACATTGAATTCCATTGTTAGGCCATCTTTCCTCACTGTGAAAGCTTTTAGCCTTTCAGTTTTGTGGCAACTCAAATTATATCCTCTAGTCTTTTTTAAGTATTTGTTTAAGAACTGTTCTCAAGTTTCGTTTTTCTTTCTCCATGAAAAAAGTATATTGATCGCCTCATGTGTTTTTTTTCCTGACTCCTATTGGCCTGACACTAAAAAATCGAGACGGGGGAGGGGGGGAGGGTTGGCTAAGTGGCAAATACCTAATCTACTACACACTGTGCTGGGACGAAAAAAAGGAATGGAGTGCTGTGTTCAGATAATTTATACTCTCCCTCTTTGAAGTGCCTCCCAATCCTTTCATTGTACCCTGAAAGATTAATTACAGAAAGCCAGAACAATCAGTTAAATCCACAACAGGAAAATTATTTTAGGAAAGGCAATCATCTCTCCTTATGCGCGCTCTCTGTCTCACTACCTCTCTTGACAAACTGAAGAAAAGAAAAAAAAAGAAACATGGCAACCATATTTTAAAGAGGTTGAAACTAAAGAATATGGATCGGCCATGCCGAAGACAACTAGTTCCCCCAACCGTAACTCCTGAGATGGTGTTAATGTATCTTCTTCATCTCTAAGAAGCCCTTTTTAAGTGATGCTAAGTTTCCAGAAGCTTCTATGGCCGTGACCTCTCCGTGCATCCTCTCTCTACAGCACACCACATCTTGTCCATTCAGCAGTTCTGACAAACAAGCACCCCAGATATGTGTGTGGGGGGTGGCTGGGGGATTCCTAACCAAACTGTTTAAGCCTAGTCTACAGGCTATGGTTTGTAGTGTGTAATTTAAGGGCTAGACAGACTGCTGTCCTCTGCGGAGGGCTTTGTTGGTCGGACTTGCTCTGCGCTCCAGTCTTCTGTGGGCTGACCACAGTGTGCGGCAGCCTGGTGGGGGCGCTGTTACTGAGCTTGTGGTCGTCTCATGCTCTCTTTCTCTCTTTCTCTCTCTGTGTCTGTCTCTGTAGATCACACACATTCGTCAGGAGTATGAGCTGAAGATCAAAGGCCTGATGCCTGCTGAGCTCAGGCAGGAGCTGGAGGACACCATCGCCTCCCTCAAGTCACAGGCAAGCAACACACACAGGATCACTTCTCCGCTCTAAACGTTCTTATTTCTGACTGATGTTTTCCTCGAAGTTTGAACAGGTAAACTCACTGGCTGTTTTCAATGCTAAATATGTCATTCACATAAATCTTACACAGCAGAGGTTCTGCTGCCGGCAGGGAATTCTGAGAGAGAATCCCTCCAATCCCCACCCCACAGCAGTAGTACACAGTAGATAGAAAGCATGTCATCCGTCCGGCAGTGTTTTACCGTATGTGATGCAGACTCAGCCAGGGCGTTTTTAAAATTAGTAAAATCTGCGTGTCTCGTTGGGGAACCAAGACAAAGATATTTAACTCTACTAATCTGATACGGTACTGCACACAGCTGAACACAGTGAGTATCAGTAAACAGCAGAGCTAGCACGCGCAGCTAGCACAACACAAATAACCCAGAACACCATACAGACCAGATCTGATCGGTACGAACAGAACAGCAGCAGCAATTCAATATCTGCATTGAATGATTACAGATTGTCTGCTTTTAATGACTGCAGTTTTTACTGCATTTATTTAATTAGCTTTTTTTAGTTTTAAATGAAGGGTCTAAATGTAATGTTTGCAGTATTGGTGATATTTGTTTTATTTACTTTGTTTATTTACTGTTAATGTACTGTTATGTACTGTTAATTTTATTAAAAATATTATGCTGTTTTATATGAGCTCGTTAAAGATGGTAATAAACCAGTTTCAACCATGTTTCATGACTTGCGCTAATACATGTAGCCCTGCCGTGGCGTATACCCCGCCCTTTATCTGTATCAGCTATTGGTTGATCGTGCTGAAAGGTGATCGGCGATCAGAATCGACCTCAAAAACGCTGATCGGTCCATCTGTAACATTAATAGTTTGGTGGTACATGGTACTTCGGTAAAACTTGTTTTTTCAAGTTTAGACCTCTTACAAAGGGTCTCCCATGACGCCTTATTCTTTAGATGGCAACACTTAAGTGTCGTCACATGTGCCACCTTCTCTGACATCACATCGGCATCCTCCCATCTCCCCTACAACCTCTCTCAGTCTCTCTCTCAGCTGTTTCTTTGCAGAGAGGTGAAACCTCGCAGCTTTGAATTGGAGTGTCTCTTGTTTATTTGATTCCTCGGATGAAGAGTGGGGGGGAAAGGCTAACAAGTAGTGCGAGTTCTTCCATAGACATGGATCTAATTTGGCCATGGGGCTTTGAAGTCTCAGGCCCGATTCATCTTCCCTCACGCACAATTATACCCAGCAACCACATTAATACTGGCTTCAAGGGCTCCGGCCAAGTGCTTATTAGTTACAGCGGACCTTGTTCAGTCTGCGTTTGTGGAAGGGGGAATTTTTCTCAAGTCCAAACAATAGCCCCCTTTTTTTCGCGGCCTGTGGTCCAGGGGGCCCCCGCAAACATCATTGTGAGGTGGGTTAAAAGACTTAGGTCCCTGAATAACTGGATCTTTCTCTCCTCAGATCATGTTCTGTGATCCTGCATGTTTGTATGCTGTAATTTGCAGTGGGCATGGTCTTCCTGCTCCACTCGAGTACGGCGAGCATTGCCTGTTGATGTGTGTTATTCACACTTAACTAGTGGCCTGGCTCAAGTTCATGCACGTTGAGAAAACGGACCTCACAAATTCTCAGCCACTAGAAACTGGATCCCGGTTGAGGTCTAGACCAGAGTGTGTCTTCATCTCAGGCTGAAGACGGGACAGAAAAATCACAGGCATTCTTTTAAAGTTTGCGGAAAGTTAATTAGAGAACAGTACTTTGAGGTCAACTTCGGGAGGAAAAGGACTCTAGAAGAGTAAGCCACGCTATTAGAGCAACTTAAAGTATCACAGTGGGCTTTACTGATGTCCAAATAATACACTTTACTGATTGATGCTTATTTCAGAAGAAAGTAAATGTTTTTTTTATTTTCGTCTTGCATTTTGGGGGCAGTCGTGGGCTGGAGGTTAGGTTACTGGTTCAATCCCATGAACCGAGAGGACTCGACTGAAGTGCTTGACTGAGTCTCGACTGAGACTGCTCCCTGGGTGCTGTGGTAGGGCTGCCCCCAACTCTGGGCAAGTGTGCTCACTGCCCCCTAGTGTGTCTGTTCACTAGTATGTGTGTGTATATGTGAGTGTTTCACTGCACGGGTGTGGGTTAAATGCAGAGATCTTGAATTTCCCTCAGGGATCAATAAAGTATCTATTTATCTATTTATCGTTTTAAAAAGCCCGGACAGCTTCTTAATAGGTATGAATATAGAGTCATTATGAATCTGGACAGCCACCTCAGGGTCTTGGTCATTTTTAACTTTTGTGCAAGAAATACTACAAGTTAATGCAGAGTTCCAAAACTGTTACAGCAAAAGAAAATAGGTTGTATAAAATGTCTGGAAAATAGAAAAAAAAGCTCTTGTTTCTAGTCCTGGAAGAGTAGTTCATAGTGTTTTGGAGGAAAGATATTGTGGATAGGTATTTTGTTGTTAATAGATAGTAAAATAATGCCTGTACATTTCTCCTATTCTCTGCTCTGTTTTCCTAATGCATATCACATTCCCTTGCCATGGTACGGTTAATGACCTTCTTCAGCTACAGTTGATAGATAGAAAGAAAACTGAACACAGGTAAAAATGAAAAAGGCAATCTGGAAAAAGTCTATGGAGTCTATGGCAAAGGTATGGAATTTCTTCATGACGAAAGAGCAGGAGCTCTGGGTTTGAGCCACTGACACAGTGGTTTTTGTCCAAGTTTTTTTTTTTCTTTTTCATTCAGTCAGTCATTTAGAGGGGGGTTTAGACTGAGCTTTGGATTCTGGATTCTGTATTTCAGTGTGTTCATAAAGGAGACAGATTCTCTCTCACACTTTGAAACTTTTGCTGTGTGTTTGTGTATGTGTGCGCACTGGCTGTAGGTCAACTTCCTCCAGAAGAGAGCGTCCGTTTTACAGGAGGACTTGGACGCCTGCCGCGGCAGGAGGTGAGAGTCTGGTCACCATCTGATGTACACACACAGTGTTTACTCGCATGTATTCGTTCACTGTTAGCTGAAAATCTATGCCGCGCACAGACACACACACACACACGTTGATCCACACAGGCCCTTAACCCATGGGACCTTTTCATCGTCCAGCTGAAAGATTAAACAGCTGACATTTTAAAAAATGCACCAACCCACAAATGTCTCTTACCCGCTAGCTTTTTCATAAGTCAGTGGAGTAATTGACATTTCAAGAGCAGCCTTTGAACCTCTTTCATCTGCTGTCCCTTCGTCAGCCCTGTCACAACACTCATATGTAAAACATGTGCGCGCTGGCAGCATTCAAATGCGATACAGCTTATCGGCACGGATCACTAAGACCCCTTCACTCCACTTGGACTAACTGTACGGTCCGGGTTACAGTCCAGTCTAGTTAGTTAGCAGTTGAAGGTGATGACGGTAAAGAACTTAAGTACTGTGAAGCCTCTAAAGCTCTAATTCTGGTGCTGTAAAAGGTAGAACGCGGTTTAATTAGCCTGTACCTGCTGTGGTGTATGAGGCTGAAGTTAATCAGATTTTTTATTCCACCTTAAGTGCTGCAGCAATTAACCTAAATGGTCGAACACTTAACTGCTTTACCATTTAAACTCTTAAAAACTGTTTCAGAGCTACTGTTATCAAACTTATGCTGCTTTCTAAATAATAAAATACTGAAAATACTTATATTTCAGCGTCCAGTATACTGAACATTTGGACTTGAAAAATTAACATATTTATTACCCCCACCATCACAACACTGAAAGCAAATGTTGAATTGTTTTTGTGTTTACTGTCATTTTTCAGAACTCCCCAGGAAGGATTTGTAAAATATTAAATGATGTTTATATTTTTTGTATCATAATACTATACAAAGGGTTTTACTATACAAAGGCATATAGATCGATTTGCATTACAAGACTTAAAATCAACAAAACGTTGAAACAAATAATATTGTAATATTGTACATATTACTAACATTTTATTCGATATACATAGAATCATATAATGAAGCATATGAAATTACCTAAACACATGAAATGTGTAATCTTTTGTTTGGGTCTGTTATCTCAATAAAAATAAATATGGTCATTTTTTAAACTTTGATTAGTCTAATTACAGTGTCCACTATACTGGTCAGAGAAATCCACTGATAGTGTTTTGCAGTGCAGAAATGTATTATATTAACCAAAGCATCTGTACAAGTCCAGATTACTAGACCTTAAACTTATTGTGTATGTAGAACATACACATGGGACAATCCCACAGAAACATATAATCAATGCTGGATCCCACAGGAACAGGGTTGGATTTGGCCATGTCACTAGCTGCCATGTTTGTTTTTTCTTATAACAAGATGAACAATGAGATGAGGTTTTGGACCTGCTATTATAAAGCTGTAAAACCTGGAGAAAATAAAATGATTAAGTATGCTGGAGCGTTGGAATCAGGTGCGTAGGGTGGAATGACTTTGGATGTTCTCATCTGTAATTTTCTAAAAGTGCAGCTATAATAAAGAAATCTTGCTAGACGTTTCTCTTAAACAAAGCATGAGACCAATCCGGATAACTTTACTTACATCCTAAAGTTCAACTCATGCAGAAGTTGATGCTTCCCATCTGCCCCTTCAACCTGTAACCAAACTGCCTCTAACATGAAACTGTGACTCCACCGCTGATCCACAGACTCAGAAAAATGCAGAGTGTTATTTACCAACAAAACCTGCATATGCTTTGACTTCAGTCAATTTAATTAAAAGTAAATGTGTATTTTTGGAGTGCACACACTCTTTTTCCACCATGTGAGGCCCCTGGGGGACAAGGCTTTTCCAGGTGTTAAAAGGCCCCTTTGATCCAGATAGAGGGGGGAAAAACAAACAGCAGCAGGTTTGTTTTTTTTTTTTTTGCTCTGCTGATTGATGCACACTTCCTCCTTTTCTTTAATTGTCATTCTTTCTGTGTTTGAAGAGGGATCTTGACTATTCAAATATTGGCCTACTTGAACCGAGCAGCCAGAATGGGGTGGAGAAAGAAACGAGCGATGATGTGAGAATAAAAACAGCTCACACGTCTCATCTGACAGGAACTAAAGTCAATGATTTACTCCTCGCCATCAAAATGCGAGCGCTAGCTCTTGTGCTGTATTCTAATACTGGCCCTAGTGGACCAAATCCAGACCCCCTGCTGTGTTAAGTGCTTGTGTTGAGTGCCATCTGTCAGCAGGTATTTGATGTCATCCCGCCTCTTTACTGTCAGCTTCCTCCCCGTGCCCACCTGACCTGCCGCTCACAGGCCTAAACAAACATGTGACACCTTCCCCGCTAACTTTTGTCTCTCTCTCCTCTCTTCCCCTTTTTTCTCCTTCTATCCCTCCCGTCTCTCTCTTTCCTTCTATCTCTTCTCTCCTTCTATCTCTCTTCTTCTCCTCCCTCTCCATTCTTATTTCTTTTTTATATTCTCTTCATATTTCTGTCTCATGCTTTCTCTCTGTCTACTCACTCTCTCTTTTTCATATTTCTTTTTCATGCTCTTTCACTTCTCTCTTCACTCTCCATTCTGTCTCTCTCTATCTGTCTCCCTTCTCTTACTTCATTCCCTCCCTTATCTTTTTCTCTCAATTGCTCTCTCCCTTCCCTCTCTCTCCCTCCAGGTAATCAGGGTTACCAGATATGCAGCAGTACCTACTGGAGAAGATATCTGACCGAAGTGAGCATTACCCACCCGCCACACCCCCCACGCTACACCCAGAAAAACACCCTCATTCATCGTTCATGTCTTGAAGCATGATTTTTTTTGTTTGTTTGCAGCACTGATCTGTTTTTATTTATGCATATTGAATTTATATCTGTTTAAAAAAAAAGCAAGTTCACATGATGTGGCATCTAGTTTTTTGTCTTTGTGTTTACATATGAAGGAGGAAAAAGGTTTTATTTTATTTTTTATTAAAAAACACTTTTTCATCTTTCTCATATGCTCATGGTCTTGTCTCCATCTGTCCAGAAACATCACGGTTTGTTTCTTAGTGCTGTCACAGCTTCCCCAAACCCTGAACCCAGCATGTTCATGTATTTATGATGCATTCAGCCAGTTCCCATCGTATACTACGTGGCAAACGTGCCACCATATTAGGGGTCTTAAAGGGGCACGCCAGAAAAAACTTAAAATTTTAAAACATTTAGCCATCACTACACACACTACAGTAAACAGCTGCTGTATTGTATTAAATGAGATTTTTTCCTGTTTAAAGATTAGAGAAGCCCTTTCTGATTATAGCTCGAATGTGGGAGGAACCTTGTTTAACATTTTATTTTCTTTTAACTGGTGAATTCAGGTGGAAACCAGATAGCTAACGTTATTATAAATGTTCTCTTGTTATCTTTATTGCAGCTACAACTGTAGTTAGTAACTGCCTTAAACTAATTATAATTGATCACACAAAGGACTCAGATTATGAGAACAACAAGCTAAAAGCTACAGTTTAGTAAGCTAGCTAGCTACCTGACTTCCTCCTTACCTTAGTCTGGCTGAAAACAACATCTATCTGAATAAAGATACAGTTTTCTTTTTATGATTTTCTTCAGTGACTGCCATAAGAACTTTACTGATGCCACCTGGCAGTCAGGACTGGTTGAGTCTGTAGTGGTCGTGTGACAGATTTGTGGTGTGCATGCTGGACATTGAGAATGTTGATGAACCTGAACGTGAAACCAATTTAAAATCATAGATTCTGTCAAAGTGGTGAGGTTAGTGCTGCATTACAGAATACCATGCAACAAGACAAATAATGCATTAAACTTTATTTTTAGGTCACAGTGTCTTTTTAGGATGTGGGTACAGGATACTACCACTCATCTACCAGCCCATCTCACACACCACAGCCCACAAAGCATGCATCTGCTTACAGACATGCTAGAATGCTAGCATTGTAAACACTTGAGTTCACAGTGTTGCCCTCGCACAGTTCACCTCGCAGAGTGTTCAAACTCTTGCCTCTGTTCCACTCGCTCATGCCTGCCTGACCTGGAGCTTGTTGATCAAAGATTTCCTTCAGAAGCTGCACACCTTTGATCCTTGTGGCCATATGCAAGGTGGCTAAACAAATGTCGGCTGAAATGTTCCTACCATCTGAGTGCAGCTTTCAGTTGAGGAACTTCAGAAGTGTGTGTGGTGTCCTTTCTCCGTTCTGCATACCCTACAGTCCATTTCCTCTCACCTCCAAACACTTAAGCTTGTTTTACTTTAACTTTCTTTAACTAGTTTATTCCTTTACAGTTAGAGGTGACTGGCACTAGCATCCTAGCATACGGCGTTTCCCTCTAAATGTTCAAAGCCAAATCCCTTTTAGCAGGGAGATGATCATTGATCCTAATAGTTGGAATTCCCTTTTTTTTATGGGAAAACCGCTCTGAAGATGAAAGATCTTTAGAGATTTGGTTTTTGAGGCTTCCACCATGTTTGCTATAGTGAAATTACAGTTTGAAGAGCCTTCCAAATGACATTCCCGTGTGCTAGATCCGATACTGTTGCAGCCTGCCGCAACCATTTGTTTAACCAGCGGCTCCACTGGAAAACCAGAGAGGTGTCCAAGACTTTCTCAAGGTCCAGTTTTTGTATACCGCTCAGTTCTCTCTAAAATGGGGAGACAGTTATAATTTTAAACACTGGTTTTTGAAAAAATGAATGGGGCCCTTACAGGCCACTATTGTGTTCAGGCAAACGTGAGGGGTGTTTATTCAGCAAGCATGTCAGTGTGAAAATACTGGCCCGGGATCAGGTCACAAATGAGCTTACTGGAATACAAACGGCAAAAATGGGATCCTAGATCAGCAAACTGATTTTAAAGCTTGATGGACAAACTCTCTGTATGTGTGTGTGTGTGTCTGTGTGTGTGTCTTCTTCCAGGAAGGCATTATTATTGAGCTCATTTATACTAAACCTGTATTGCACAAAGAAGCTGCTTCCATTTGCATTGGAGATTGCTGCCTTCTTTGCACATTTATTACATGCTTACCCACTCCAGTTCTCTTTGTTCGTGATCTGGGCTGGGGTTTACAAAGGTAACACTAGCCCAGCAGATATTTATTTGATGTGCAGATTTCGCTGTTGGTCCCTGATCTGAGCGCAGAGGAGTTTTGGTTCCCGTTGGAAAGAAAGGCCTCGGAGGGACTGTTGAGATTGGAAGTGGTGCTCTAAGGGCAGGCAGCCGTTCCCTGCAAAGAGCACAACTCTCAGGTTGTTGGGTCTTGTTTGATCAAGAGATGTGTTTCAGTGTTTGGTTTTAAAATAAATGTTTGGCAAAAAAATATATGTAAAAAATGAGGGGGAAAAATGTTCCCTGACCCCAAACGTAGTCGATCAGCCAAGATATTCCTGTTATCTTTTTTACTGTGACTGAAGCATACAGTTTATGATAGCTTAAACAGTACTAGCACCACATTATCTGTCCCTTCGTCCATGTTTTGAGATATGTCATACAGTGGCATCATTTTAAAATAACTAAACAGCTTGGGCACAGTTTGCTGTGGGTGATGCAGTAATTGATAATTACTTGTTAACTGTATAAGCCTCATCTCTCCAGTGTGGAACCGGAAAAGCAGCCTTCAGAACTTGCTGATCATTTGGGATAGTGGGAAATGGTTTGTGTTTTTGTGTTTTTTGTTTTTCATAATGAGGCAAAGGCCAAACTTTACCAGTAGGGTTCGGTTGACTTTTAAGGGTTACTGAAATCGAGGGCTGCAGCTATTGACCATCCGATGGATAGTTTATTCTGAGCTGCTGAAGCACTGATACAGTGTTAGTGTGGTAGGCTAGTTCAGTTTTAAAATAGACACACTGGACAGAATCATCTGGGATTTTTTCTTCTTAAAATAATCCTAAACTTTGAAAACTTTCTGTTGTTTCCTCTGGTCTGTCTCTTCTGCTTGTCCCTCACTATTTAATCTCTTTCTTCATTTTGCAATCAGATGTGTTGTGCAATAGTAATAATCATGTGTACTAACACAGTGAACTGTATACACCAATCAGCCGTAACATTAAAACCAGCTCCCTGTTTCTGCAATAAGTCTACAGACTGTAGTCCATTTGTTTCTCTGCATACTTTATGTTTACTTTATACTATTCTTCAATGGTCAGGACCCTCACAGTACCATTGCTGTGTCTGATCCACTTGTACCACCACAATACTTACTAACATGCCGCCATCATGGCAGTGTCACTAAGGTGCTGACAATCATCCACCACCCAAATAATACCTGCTCTGTGGTGGTCCTGCTGGGGGGTATTAACAAAGTATGTAGAGGAACAGATGGACTACAGTCTGTAATTGTAGGACTACAAAGTGCACCTCCATGATAAGTGTAGCTGATAAAATGGACAGATATTGTAGAAACCAGGAGGCGGTTTGAATGTTCCAGCTGATCAGTGGGTATAATTTATAATTAATTTAACAAATTATTTTCATTAAAGATTTTTAGTTATCAGGTTTCTCGAGGAACCGATTCAGTCCTACTGAATTCTGAGCCAGAAGAAATAATTGTTGGGTCCAGGGTTTGTATGACAATTGGACTCTGAAGTCCTCTTTTTCCTCTCTTCTCCGTTTTCTCTCTATACTTTCATCTCACTTTCTCCTTCTGTCCTTTTACCCTCCCTTTCCCTCTCCGCCGTCCCGCACAGAACCCAGACCCAGCAGGACGTCTGTTAAACAACAACAGAACCTTTTCAGGCTTTCATTATGGTATGAAGGAGGGAGCGCCACAGTCACAGAGTCCATCCAAACACAGGGGTCACCCACTTAATGTGACCACAACCCGCTGGGGCTCCGTAACCAATCTCCGCTCTAGCCAAAACTCAGCACTGGCTCTGACCTTATCGATGCTTTTCATTTCCTGAATGGTCCGGGAGGATCAAAGGTTTGTCCCACACCTCTGTGTGTGTGTGTCGGAGTAATCTGTTGATCTGTTGAGAGAGCAGAGCTCTGTACCATTACCTCATAAAGGGCAGATTACGCCAGTGACGGAACATCCCTGTCTGGCCTGCCTCTGCACAGGGGAGGTTAGCTGGTTTTGCATAGGTTGCCCTTCACTGATCCCAAACCTGTCTTCCTGTTCCTCTGGTCTTGGTTAGGGTTGGTGCCAGAAGAAAGGCGACTGGTCCTGCATCAGTAGAGAATTTCAGCCTCAGCCCATTTGGCACTAGTTGTAGGCTCTGATAGCGGAAAGGTAGTTAAGCAGGTTAAGGGCGGAGGCCCGTCATTGTCCAGGTGCCACTATATGTTAGGCGTGTAAACATCTTGAGACAATAAGGCAAGGAAGTGATTCATTAACTGATCTTAGTACTTCTAGGCTTGGTCCTTTTTGATGTTGCTGCCAAAATAATGGGTGTAGACTTGAAATGAATATACAGTGATATCCCTCTACAGTGAAACTTTACATAAGATATTTTTCATGTCTGATCATTGGCCGCTGGGTTTTGGCATTTAACACATAGCAGAGATAAACATATCAGTACAGTTACCATTCTAAACTTATGGACATATGAATAGATACATATAACAATACTAAACAATTGTGTTGCAGATACATGTATATAGTGATTCTAATATGGTGCTGACAGTCTGTAGATTTTCAATTATAATTAAGTTGTAACAAACTAAGACATTTTCAATGATGAACAGAGCTGTACGTTATTCCATTATAACTAAGAAAGTTCTATAGCATAAAGAATAACAAGTATGCTTCATATTTGAAAGCGGTGAGCAAAATTCACTGACCAGTAGATGCTCATTATAGTTTTATGCCAAGAAGTCATAACTTTGTTGTTCCCAGAATTCACTACACAGTTATTATTAAGTTATTAATGACAATTGATTCCAAATTTTGGAATGAGAGCACGTTGCAGTGCATAACAACGTGAAAGTGTTAGAAGGTCTTCCATGAAACTGGAGCCACACAATGCCCAGGAAGACTTTTATGTGCTTAAGGACCTACGGTGCTCAAGAGTGAGATCACATAGAGAGACTCTCAAACAGTAAATATTAGTTCTAGGTTTGTATCCCCTCCACGCCCTCGTTTTTGAGCGCTGGCTGTCACTGGTATCCGCACACAGCAGAGGGCTCCCCAGTCGGGGGTATGTTTTCTTCGCGAACCAGCACTCATGCAGGGAGCGTGCGCACCATGACTGCAGCTACATAGTGGTACCGAGAGCAGTAAGGAAAAAAAGCAGTTCTGAAATGGATTCACAGACATTGCTGACTCCATGCTGCAGCATACACTTTGTACCTGCATGTGTCTGTGCCAGACCCCCTATAGTTCCTGCAGTACAGTAGTTGATAGGGCTGATGGTCGATTGATGTATTTGGGTTGGGCCCTGGATGACAGTCAAGGTACTTTTTTTTTTTTAATGGTACCACTGGAGAAGTGTACCGAATGATCCTGCAGGGAGTTTTTATAGACTTTGCTTTTCCCTGCAAGGCCTGCCTGCTCACTGCATGCCATCTGCATAAACAATTCCATGGGAGCTTGTGCCTGGTTCATTTTTATGTTGTCTGTGCCAACAACTTCCTAGCTTTATCACTGATTCGCCAGTGTTGCATGGCTGATACGGAAGCCTTCATGTAGCCGTTCAGATGGTGAAGGAGTCCAGTAGCGCAGTCGTCCACTCTGAACAGTCGGAATGCAGATGTGAGGTTGGATCAATCATTCTTCTATTCATTTGTCTGCGTGCGGCATAGATTTTCCGTCAAAGTCGTTTCTGTTCTGTGTACACAGGACCAGCCTGGGTTTTTTTTCTTTCTCTCCTGTGTGTGGCAGCTTGGATGAGCTCACTGGAGTCTGTTTTCTATCTATTTTATGCTCTTTACCTTGTGACACAGTTAACTGTCTGGCGGCTCTGCCTGTCACTCAAAAAAAAAAATCTTGGCTACTGCACTGGCTCCACATTTTCTATAATGAAGAACGGTTTATGTCCGCACCACACCGCTTATGGTAACTATGTTAAAGCTAAAGGGGGCATCTGGTTATGCCTTTTGATGCTGTTGACGTTTCTGAGCTGTCTTCATGATCGTACAGTTCCCAGATGGTGTGTCTTGTTGTCTTAAGAAAAATGCTATCTTCTGTGTGTTCTAGGTCTGCTCATGCCCCCTACATCAGTCAGAAATATGTTCTTGCTATATATTTAGAGAAAGATTGTGAATGCTGGTTTGTTTCTGGCCTCGCCTTGTTGCATGATGATTAAGTTAGGATAGATGCATATCTGGATGGATGTCTGTCACTGACTGTATCTGCCATTGCATTTAATAAGAGACACACTAGCTAAAATATTAGAATGGCTATAAATTGCTATAATAATTGCTAACAGATGTATGAAAGTCAAGCACATAGGCATGGAGTCTCCACAGACTTGTAGTAGGATACATGCTGAAGACTTCAAACATAGCACTGTTATAGGATGCCACCTTTGCCACAAATCAGTTGGTGAAATTTCTGCCCTGCTAGATCTGCCCCAGTCAACTGTAAGTGCTTTTTATTGTGACATGGAAGCATCTAGGACAACAACTGAGTCAGGAAGCAGTAGACTACTGAGTGCTGACACATGTAGCATGTAAAATGGCCCTATCATCTGCTGCATCACACACTACAGACATCCAAACTTCTTCTGGACGCAACATCAGCACAGATCTTCTCAGCACAAGATCTGTGCAACTAGATCTCCAGGAAATGGGTACACATGGCCAAGCAGCTGCACACGAGCCTAAAATCAAAATACACTGTTCCAGTGAGAGGTAATGTTGATGCCCCAGCATTTAAAGACATTTTAGACAATTATATGCTTCCCCCTGTATCCATACAAAATTACTGACTTTAATGGTGTGGAGGAACCCTGCCCTTAATCACACTTTGGATTGGATCAGAAAGCCAATAGCTGGGTCTTTTCATCCAACATCAGTGCCTGACCTCATAAACACTCACAATTGAATGGGCACAAATCTTGACAGACACACCCCAAAACCTTGTGGAGAGCCTTTCCAGAAGACTGGAGACTATTAAAGCTGCAAAGAGTGATGCAACTTCATATCGTCACTGTCCAATGAAAGACATGTATCTCTATTTATGGCAATTTTGAGTCATATGAACACACCAGTGGTCGTTTACATTGTGTAAAAATTTCATGATGAATGAACCAATAGAAGTGCTCCAAAATAGCTTGGAAAAAATTCTGGTTCTATTGACTTACACTGAAAGTAAAGTATGTTTTTGGTCTCTCCTGTAAAGGTTATACTCGTTTTTCATTGGACAGCGTCAATATATTTATAATAGTGTAGGAGTGATGGTCAGGTGTCAGCATACTTTTGATCATACAGTTTATCTATAACTTCACTTGGTTTTGACTTATTGCTTTGAAATCAACCGTCATATCCATTTAAAAGCTATTGACTGTCAGCCATTGGTGTTCATCCTGATGATATCGAGAGATGTACACACACAGGGATAAGGATAATTTTGGTTTTGGTTTGTACTGCACAGACTGATGGGTGATCCTTATACAGTCTGATATTGACTAATTAAGTATTGCTGCATGCAACTATTGTCCTTAAAAGACAAAGAATTAAATTCACTTCCTCTATTTTCCAATTCCAGTGGATCGGCAGAGCAAAGATGGAACCCTGCTATTAAGGTTGTCCGGATATTGTGCATGTCCTGACAGCATATTGCCTCATGTTTAGAGGTGTCTGACAGCTGTGGATGTTGTACATGTCACAGCTTCAGCAGGTCTAGTGACAGCCTGGCTTCTGCGATGACAGCTTATCCACTGACTAATGCAGCTCTCTTGTACTGGAAGGACAAGGGCTGGTTGAAATATCCTTTTTTTTCTCTTTTTGCTTTGTACTTACTGTTTAACATGATTAATGTTCAAGAAGGTGTAGCTAGTCCAAGATCAATACAAACAGATCACCACAAAAGCCAAGCCAATATCAGCTTGACTAGTTTTAGACCATGAGTGCGGAAGAATTCGAAGCTAGAGCATAATGCTTGGTTTGTTGGGCCAAAGCTCAACGCTTTAACAGTTGACTTCACTTTTCCAGCCCAGTGCTCACTGCTTATAACGGCATGGGGTGAGAGTAGGTGAGTCGGACCCAGGGGGAAGTGTATCTCCACACTTGACTGGGCAGTTCAAAGGGAGCATTTCAGATCAGAGCAAGCTCTCCGCTTTCTGTTTTTAAGGCAACAAGTGAGCGTGTGTGGGTATGTGTGTTTATGTGCATGCGTCTGTCCGTCCGTCTGTCTGTCTTTGTTCAAATGTACGTTTATGTATGGACACGCATGTACGTGTGTGCCCGCCTACGCTTGTGCGCTGGTACAGCTTTAAAACTTTCCACGCTTCTTTGATTGAGCGACATCAAAGCAGCAATAGCCACTGGTGCCTGTCCGCTCTAATAATCATTTGCTTGCCGAGGTCAGCTCCGTCCACTCTAAACCCATCCTCGCCGAGGCGATAATCCACCCAACCCACCGCCATCACCAGCAAAAAGAAAATGAAAGTCATTACTGCAGATGTGCTGGGTTTCATGGCAGAAAAGGGATTAGAGCAGACATCAGACATTGTTTCTATACATTGTTTGACTTTAAAGTCATGCGCAAAATGGGATTAAAACAGAAAGAGAAGGAACGTCAATAAATAACCTTCAGTATCTCAACGTAGGCATCCTCCTGAAAGCTCGGCTGGGGGTACAAACTGTTCCACATTTTGAGAGATTTCCTCTAGCGTCCTGAAAGAACATTCAGGTTTTATCTAAAATGTACATTTTCTGTAGGTGGGCTTTTGTTTTAGCCCTGGCTGTAGAAGGGAGGGCAGCTTTTCCTCCATCAATGTCCACTCGCCTGCTGTAACTCCACACTTTCCATTCTATCTTCTGGGCAGCTCTGCACGCTGATCGATCCTGCTGACAACTGCATTTATTCTTTCTGTCTTCGCTCAGAGCTTTTTGCTAGGGAGGGTATCTCCTTCACTGTAGGCTTGCTTAATGATACTGTCCCAGAGTCCTGATGTTTATTTGCCTAAGCTATCGCTTCCTCTAAAAGCCTTGCCCTTGGTGGGTATACCATGCAAATTATGAACAGAAACACTTCTTATCTATTTCTTTTTGCTTTCTCCCCTCACTTTCCTTCCCCTCCCTTCCACCTCCCACACAATCTCTCTCCCTCTCTCACTCATTCTTTCTTTCTTTCTTTCTTAAATGCACGCACACATATTGCAGTGGTAAAAATGGACAGTCACACTTCCCTCCGTGTGGACCGCCATGATAATTGCCATAAGCCTCCCACTTGGTTTCATTTTCCATTGTCCTCCCCAAAGTCTTTGGTCTGGCTTGAGATAAAGGGATAATCACTTCAAAGCAAACTGCTAAGAGTTTAACCCCAAGCCGTAAGAAGCGGCAGACAATACCGTAATTGAGAGGAGTTACTGATCAGAGCTTTGGTGTGTAGCGAGAGGCAGAAACACTCTCCAGCACTCTGACTTTTATTGGTGTTTATGACTGCAGATCTCCACTGAGCTAGACGGTGTCCTGGGGTCGACGACCTTAGGTGCTGTCTGATTTTTGCTATGTTCTGTTTCTGAATGGAATATATATAAGAAGAAGGGTTGCCTCGAATTTGGTATCATCTGGGAAGACCATTTTTCATCATTTGTTAATGATAAGGTTAAAAAGGTTAAAAGTAAATTTAAAGTATTTTAGTGTAGAAGTAACAAATGCTTATAGCATGAGGACATTAAGGATATTCCACCGATTTAGATAATTTATCATTGGGATAAATACAAAATAAGAGAGAGAGAGAGAGAGAGAGAGAGAGAGAGAGAGAGAGAGAGAGAAAGAGAGAGAGAGAGAGAGAGAAAGAGAGAGAGAGAGAGAGAGAGATAGCAATCACTTTTCTTTCCATTACCTAAAAATTCCCTAAAAATAAAATAAAATAATAAAAAAATAGAAAAAGCTTGGACACCCAAACCACCACCCATATTCTATACATGGGGCTCCTCGCCTGGTTTGCTTGCACAGTTTATACAAACATTCACCCTCCATATGCAATGTGCAAAATACAGTGGTCCCTGGGGGGCTGGTCCAGGTCCCCCTAATTAACCACCTTCCCAAAAGTCCAAATCAGAAGAGGACATTTCCAAAAGGAGTGTTAAACCAAACATTTAGCTCCCACTAAAACTAGCATTAGCGCCACTACGGCGAGACCAGCCAACGCCGACTGAGCCAGCCAACATGGGACCCCCCCACAAATACCAAGAGGTATTTCACACACTGCCTATATGCATGCCTTTACATGAAAGGAGACACGCATGCTCCAGATGGTGCTCTGAAGTCAAACGTATTTGAACTGATTTTTAACATTTCTTCCAGAATTTTATTTTTAGGTAATGTTTTTCTGCAAGTTTATGTTACTGTTGTTTCCTGATTGAATGTAAGTCCCCATACTGGCATACAGTCTTCAAATGGCAAGCAAAGTCAAGAATAGTGCAGTCAGTCCAATTGTCTATATGCATGAACTGTAAATGGTCCATCCTGGCCTATAATCCCTTAAGTGTGGCGTCCTGCTGCTAATGGAATTGAGACTCAGTTTTGGGTTTTGTTTGTGGATTCTGTTAACCGTGGACAAACAAGGCTTCTTTGTTGTGTGAGATTGTTCAGGACGATTAGCAGAAATGTGTGCTGTGTAGGATTTATCTGCTTCATAACGCAATCAGATACTTGGGGTCGTGCAGCAAGTGTGAAAGGTGGCATGCCATAGCGTGTGCTGTTGAGTTTACTATCATGTAAGAATGTGTAACACGCTGCACCGCCCTACCATACCACTGTAAACGCATCTGACTTTGTACTAATTCATTTATTTTATGATATCCTGTTCCTTTAAGTTAATGTTCAACATCAAAGGGACAATAAATCCTTTGAAGTATCATGGGGGTGAGATCAGTGGAACATCTTCCTTCTGCATTTGAAAATGCAGGACAAGCTTTTCTAGTAGTTTTACATTTTGTGCCCAGATAAGACATGAGTGTATCGTTATGGCAGGGTAGATTTTTTAAATTACTATTATCGTTTTTTTATCCAATTGATTTTACGCGTTTGCCCATTTATGTTTACTGACTTCTGTGTTTTTTAAATAATAAAACATGTTTTTCATAAACTATGTCACATAATATGAGCTACATTAGAGAAAATGGTACTACTGAAAACTATGCTAGGGCTGTAGCTGCTGACAAAACTGATTAGCACATAGTTGATCACGATTGAGAGAGCTTGGTCAATTTCAGAGCATTTGCATAATCAAACTGTGGTAGGAAGCAAATGTAATTTTCTTTAATCAAGTTATGCAATTGGCTATCACTAACGTATTGATCTGAAATAACACAATTTTGCATGAGAGTTTTTAAACGGGTTAATATTTTCAAGTCAAATCTAGTCTTATCTTTTAGCTGCACATGAATCTAATTAGCTAATTGTTGTGATTAGACAGCTCAAGAGTTCACACAATGCATCATTATGCTAAATGATCTCATGAATATTTATTCCACACCAGATCCTCATATCGTCAGTAGTCACAATGAAACGTGGATCTTCCTGTTGTTCATAAAAACATTGTGTGTTGAAATGCAAATAACTGTTGCACAGGCAGAAGTTACTGTCCAAATTATAACTGTGCTTACTCATACTAAATATCTGTCCAGCCACCAACCTACCAATCTAACTTGCAGACCGAAACATAAACTACATCTGCAAATAATATCAGCTTTATTAAAGGAGCGATATGTAAAATGATGCAGTATGTCAAATTTATACTCCACACAGTCTGCCTCATCCCTCCTTACTCCTCCCTCTGTTTACTTACCAGTCTAAGAAATTGTTCTGAGTGAAGCATCAAACTTCATCCTTTTACTTTCCAAGAGCTTCTCCAATGGTGGAAAGTAACGCCAATGTTCATTCTTATTTAGCTCCTGTTTTGTATATTGTTTTCTTCATTTTCAAACATGTTTTCTTGCTAAGAGTGGGTTTGCTTCTTTTTTATCTGCTTCTGTAGGACCTACAGACACTAAAGTAACTCACTATCGCCTCTTAAGGCATAAAGTGGCATTACGAGTCAGGACCGGACAGGGCTAGCTGGATCTCAAGCTAACTTCAGAAGATATCTCTGCAACACATTACATAGACATAACACAAAAGTGGTCTGTAAATTAGGAAAAACATGAAGAAACTATCAATGGAAAGATATGCACATTGTCCACATGACAATGATAATGAAAAAAAAATAGTTTATTTAATAAAACACACTGTGATACCAAATGACCCAAGGTTACATGCCCCCAGATGTAAGCTGTGACATGTTTTAGGTCTGTACACTAAAAATCCTAGATGATTATGTCTTCTTACTGTTTCCTTAAAAAGTTTTTTAGCTACATGCATTTATTATGAAGTGAAAACATCGGAGACCACAGTTATTTACAATGACTATTTATTTTGCACATTTTAACATATAGGGAAATATATGACTTCTGAAAATCCATTGTTTATTTTCTGTTTCATATTTTTTCAAATACTTTAAATAAATACTTACTTTAAATTCCATATTTAGGTTTGTTCTTCGTAGATGTGTTAACTTATTTTCACTTAGAAATTCAACAAAGCACTGTTTTGCATGTGACTGCATGCACACTTTAAAGGTGTAGTGAACAATGTCCCACCTCGTTAGAATAAATCTGTATAAAATACTTTCATTTTGACTTTATGTTCTAGTGTACAGTCCTAAAATGGTGTCACCGCTTAAATCTTCATCTGGGGGCATGTAACCTTGGGTCATCTGGTAGCACAGTTGTGTGTGTGTGGGGGGGGGGTGATGAATTTTTTTCATGATTTTTTTTTTATAATAACAAATTACAGAAGCTACGATCTGATTTCTTAACCCGTGTTGTCATGTGGACAGTGTGCATATCTTTCCATTGACAGTTTTCACGTTTTCCCTAAAGGGGGCGTTCCTCGTGATAATTTACGGACGATTTTATTCACTTCTTATTCACTATTTTTCACGAGCTGTGAATGTTGCCCGCTGATCACACAGTCACGTGACTCGGATCCACTCCACTGGCGTAGGCTTTCTGCCGTGTGTCTCGGGGAGGAAGGGGTTAAGGTTTAGCAGCGCGCTGTCTCGAAAGAAAGGGGGCCTGCGTCTTTAAAGTTTATGTAGCAACAGAAGGATTGCAGGGATAATGCTATTGGGGCGGCGGATCACTTACTTCTGACGTTCCAAAGCCTCGGGGAGTTGGCGCAAGATCGCTCCTCTTTGATAAGGTCCTTGCAACTTGCTAGTAACTTTTGCGCTCTCCGCCACTCGCACTGAGCGGTTTCGAGCACTCTCCTCCAGACCTCTCCGACACGGTTCTTCACCGTCTCCGTTTTTAGCGTAACGGGGTTCCGTCTCCTGGCTGCTGTTTTGTTCTGTGTGACGCCTTTTTTTGTATACAGTAATTTTTAACCGGGGCAATTATTTTCTATGTACCTTTCGGGACCAGGCAGTCGGCTCTTTACTTTGATGTCCGCACTTAAACCCTGAGCCCAGTACATATTGGAATAGCCTAGAGGAGATCTGCCGTATGGCATGGCTGCGTGAAACACTTGGGAAAGGACTGGGGAGGGAATCCAGTCCGTTCATTCTGGAGGAAAAGCGCTTTTAATTATTTTTTTTCCCAGCGATTTACAGAACGGAGACGGAGAGGAGCGCCGCTTAACTGAATATCGTGGATTATTCTTTTTCACTTGTGGAGGAAAGAAAGTGGACTTTTTTTGAGGAGAGGGGGGCCGAACTCGTGGATCGATGGTAAGTTTACCAGAGAGTTAGTGCTGTTCTCCTCGCTGTGGCCCCATAGGCTTCGCTTTGATGTGCCGTGGCTGTGTCAGAACCAAGTCCTTTATTGTTGTCGGATCTAAAGCTAAAAAAGACGAGTTTGTGGGCCGTGGACGGGTTGTTTGTGGTGTTTTATTTTGTTTTTGGGTTTTTATTTTTTGCTATGATTAGAGCCTCTCTCGGCGCTGTTGTTTGACTGGGGTTGTTTCATTTCGGCGGGTCAAAAGAACTTTGTGTGGAATTCCGCCCCCCAGAGATCTGAGACTTGGAGGGGGGCGGTGGTGGTTTGAAGTTGAATAGGGCGTTTTAATAAGCTCTCCAGTTTTGATAAATACTCGTGGTTTGACAAAAATACAAAAAAAAAAAAAAAAAAATAGTGAGTCGCGCGAGAAGAAATGTGCGAAGGAAACTGGGGGCAGATGAGTCGCTGTCGATGTTCAGGTGAAAGTCGGACTCCGTTTAAGTGAGGAGTGGTAGCGCTGAGCCGAAAACGCTTGAAGTCGGGCTGTTTTTGTAGTTTGCGGGCTGCTCTGTGGCAGGGTGGCTCTCGGGGCTGCCGCTGGCTGTGGGGAGGAACGCAGCGTTAGAGTTGTAGCAGTTTGTCAGTTGCTCCGCTGCAGCGGCGTTATGCGAAGACCCCATTCATACAGAGCTGCTGCCACTGAGCCGTCTCTGCAGTGAGTTTTACCCCCTCAGTGCTGCTTTATTCGCTTTTTAAAAGTGTGCTGGAGAAAGAAAGTAGGGATAAGTTGCGTCATGTTCAGCGCAACATGCTCTCGTTACTAGTAGCCGGTAGTAGGTTTTGTATAGGCGGCTCTGTGTGAGTAGCGCTGCTAATGCTGCTGCTCTGTTCGAGTGAAGGTTAGAAATGTGCGGGCTGTGTCTTCTCACTGACCTGCTTTGGGCTTTAAAGGCTGCTTGATGAAGAAGGTACGTTTGATGTGGGTGATGTGATAGTTCAGTCTGTGGTGCATGTAACCTGCTAGCCGAAGGTAGAGTAAGAGATTGTTCCTTTAGTGTTATTGGACTGAAGGTGTCAGTGATGTGGTAGCAAGTCGCCGGAGGAAACTATCTTTAGGCTTGTAGCTCATGTTTCGGTACCAGGCGTGCTCTGAACACGCTTCTTTACCTTCGCTGTGAACTGGCTAAGTGGGTGAGTTGAACAGCGGAGAAGGGTTCTCTCCTCTGAAAAGAAACCGTGAGTGGCTGACTTCACTGCCTTTGAAGTTTGGGCGGATCTGGTTTTGATTAGATCAATACTTTTTTCTCTCTTTCTCTCCCCCCTCTGTTTCAGAGAGGAGACGGGCCGGAGAAGGAGCTCCCCCGCTGACTTGAGAGAGTGAGGAGATTAGAGCAAGAGCTCAGAGGAGGAGGAGGCGAGGAGGCGGGGAGGGGGGGCTTTGCTGCCGCGGAGCCTGAGCCATGAACAGGGCGCTTGCAGACCCTGTGGTCAGTAGCTTCAGAGAAGATGCCCCTCGCCCCCCGGTCCCGGGGGAGGAGGGAGAGGCGCGATGCCGCGACCCGAGCAAGCTGGCCGTGATGAGAGCCAAAGAGGCGGCTAGGTCGCTCACTCCGACCGGCTCTTCAGCGCGGAGGGGCGACGAGGGTCTCGGGGAGCCCGAGGGCAGCGCCTCTCCGGACTCGCCGCTCGCGCGCTGGACCAAGTCGCTGCACTCGCTCCTCGGCGACCAGGACGGCGCGCAGCTCTTCCGCGCCTTCCTGGAGCGCGAGAAATGCGTGGACACGCTGGACTTCTGGTTCGCCTGCAACGGCTTCAGGCAGATGGACCTCAAGGACAGCAAAACGCTGCGCGTGGCCAAAGCTATTTACAAGCGCTACGTGGAGACCAGCGGCGTGGTGGCCAAGCAGCTCAAGCCCGCCACCAAGACCTTCATTAGGGACAACATCAAGCGGCAGCAGATCGACTCGGCCATGTTCGACCAGGCTCAAACGGAGATCCAGACGACCATGGAGGAGAACGCCTACCAGATGTTCCTCACCTCCGACATATACCTCGAGTACGTGCGGAGCGGCTGCGAGAACGCCACGCACGTCAGCTCCGGCGCACTGGCCGGTCTCAAACTGGTCTGCGGCTACTTGCCCACGCTCAACGAAGAGGAAGAGTGGAGTTGTAACGAGTTTAAAGCCAAAGCCCTGGCCGTGGTTGGACTATCTGCTAAAGCGCTACGGTCAGCTACTTCCTTGAGGACCGTGGAAGTTTTGGAGAAAGGCTACAGGTAAGACCCGAACTCTTCTCCTTCTTCTAGAAAGCCAGTGCTGAACCCAGCGAGTAACGCACGGCTGTCTTTCTTACTGTCTCCCACAGTGGAGTGTTGTTCATGTGTTAGCCATGAGCTATTACGTTTAGTCTTCTGGGGCTTGAAAGGAGGTGATATAGGAGATGATACGGCTCGTGCTCCACAAGTCCAGGCGCTTTTCTCCCCCCCGCCCCCACCTGGCTTGCATTACTCTGAGCCCTCTGCTGGCTACTTTCAGACTGTTGGGTATGTGGGGATCATCTTCTTTAGGAGTTTCACAAACAAAACGTAGCTCCAGGCAGAAGCAAGAAAAGTAAAAAGCAAGCAAACAAACAAAAACACTACTTTGTTTGTAATAAGTGAGAGCCTTGGCTTACTTACAGACAGACTAACCTTTAACCCTGTAATAGCGCAGATGGATTGTTTGTGCCTCTCTTCTCTCTTCAGGCACATACCCTGCTCATGTGACCTATTAACAGGTCTTTTGATGTTAGCCGCCAACGTTGTCCCTGTATTTTACAGTTGCTGCTTATCAGGCAGCGCAGATCTAACGTTTAGGATCAGCGCTGATAAGAAAAGTGTGCGCAAAGTCTGATTACACTGCTGCTACCCTGCTCTTGTCAGACTGCTCACTCTAGCATTGTAAATGTGGAGAACCATGCAAGCGTGACACCAGACAAATGTATATCCAAGCTCATAGTGGTGCTGTTTGTAGTTGTGGATGGGAGGAGATCTAAAAGAAGGTGTCTAAAGAGTTCGTCTGGACTGTTTAAACGCCTGTTGGTCATGCGGAGGGGCGAGGGAGATGTTAGGGCTTAGAAGGGATATGTTTTTTTTCTTTCTTTCTTTTTGACATTTGAGCTGCTTCTTCTTCTGCTGCTTTCTTCTTTCACCCCACTCTCTCTCTCTCTCTCTCTCTCTCCCTCTCTCACTCTCTCTCTCTCTCTCTCTCTCTGCCTGCATCTGGGCCCTTTTCATCTGAAGCATGTGGAACTCATTTATTGCTTTCTCTTTCTTTCTTTCTCCTTCTTGCATTCTTTCTCTCTCTCCCTCTCTTGTTTCCCCTCTCTCTCTCTCTCTCTCTCTCTCTCTCTCTCTCTCTCTCTCTCTCTCTCTCTCTCTCTCTCTCTTTCTCTCTCGCTAGCTCCATCTCCCCTCAAATTTAAGTTATTTTCGAAAAAAAACCAAGCCACAGCAACTCTCTCTCTCTGAGTCACATAGCCTTCATCTCTTCTGTTTCTGATTTCCCATCTCTTTACTGATTTCTGCTCACTCCCCACTTTTATCTCTCCTCCCTGCCAAAGAGAGGGAAGGGAGAAAAAAAAATCCCATGGATGGAGCCTAAGCACACTTTCTAAGCGGAAAAGAAGGAGAGAAAGGGAGGAGGAGGGGGGTTCCTCGTGAAAGAAAGGATGAATGAGGGGGTGAGGAAGGGGGAAAATGCGAGCCCAGCTGTGCTAAATACCTGACTCTTTGCGAGAGCCTCCAAAGGTCAGGTTTGAGCTGGGGCCGCAGGCTCCAGTCATGCTGTTTCTCTCTTCGCAGCCCTCCTGCCAGTAGGCATTCTCATAAAGGAGGCCCTCCTTCCACCCCCCTTTCCCCCCCTTCCCTCCTTTCTTTCCACTCTCTCATGTTCTCTTTCTCTCCCTCTCTCTAACTCCGATTCCTCAGATCTCTCTTGCTCTGTCTTATGCCTGCTCCCTGTCTGTGTCTCTTTCACACACATTTTCTTTTCTCCCTGGCTGTGTCTCTGTCTGTCTCTTTATCTGTCTTCCTCACTCGTTTACTTTTTTTTTTTTACTCCCCTCCTCTCAGAGTGAGCTCAGGTCCTCTTCCTCTCCTTCTTTAGCAAATGAAACAGGAATGTATCACAGCAGGACAGGAGTATGGAGAGAAGGAAAGAGTGAAAGGGAGGGAGGGGGTGGGTATCTGGAAGAGGTACCCCGGTATGTTGGAAGGAGATGAGAGAAAGAGCATGAGAGGAGAAATAGAGGAGGAACAGCATTTAACAAGAAAGTGGAGAGGGAGAGAGGTAGAGAAGTGGGGTGAATTCTTCAGAGGCAGTTGGACAGGGTCTGGAACCTCATGCCTAGCCCCCAACAAAAGGCCCCAGATATGCTGTTCTGAGGGGAAGTAACGCTGGTAATACACACAGCTGTACTGCACACTAGTCCCCCCCCCACCCCCCCCTTACTGTTCTCCCAGCAGCCTGGGGGAGGGGGCATGAAAAAGGCAGAGAAAACCCTACTGAGGCGACTGTGACACATTCTTAAGGGCCCCAAACTTTGGTGCTAATAAAATCCCAGGTCTCTCCTTAGACACCGTTTCAAATACACCAAAATTCTCACAGACTGTTAAGTCTTTTCATGACTCGTGTGAAGCTTTAAGATTACTATACCATTTCCATGTTCAGCAATGTTCTAAAAGGTTCCCTTCATGTCTGTCCAGGTCGTATAGACGCGTCGATCCAGCCAACCCATACCATGTGGCCTCCGGCTGCAGCTTTGCCCCCACCACCAGTGCCAATGACAGCGAAATTTCCAGCGATGCCATGACAGACGATTCCATGTCAATGACCGACAGCAGTGTGTAAGTGCAGCCTTGTTTTATTAACCTTAAACAAATATAAGTAACTGTACACAACTCCAAAAACAACACAACAGCCACCATTTGTTCTGAGAACACCTCATACAGCAGAAACAGAACATGGTCTCTCTGTCTCTCTCTCTCTCTCTCTCTCTCTCTCTCTCTCGCTCACTCTGCCTGTTTCAAAGTTTCTCTTCCATCCGCCACTCGAAAAGCGCAGCCCGCTCCCAACTCCCTCCGGTGTGCTTCCCCGCACAGCGCTCAGATGCTGGGCAAAGGTTAAAATATTTTTCTTGGGCTGTTAGCAGATGTTGAAAGCCTTTGAAAGCCTTTCGTTCTTCTCTCTCTCTCGCTCTCACTCTCTCCCTCTCTTTATCTCTCTGCGCGTTTTTTCGGTGATTCATTGTTTGAAGCTGGTAACGAGAGATAACGCCGACCCGCTTGGCAGCCAGCTCTTTAGATGTTATTAATAGGAATGTGCGGAGTCTTGGATGCGTTGTTGTACTGCAGCAAAGGGCTTTGGTGCTGGCATTCCTGCTTTGGGAAGGACTCCGTTGTGTCTCGTTCCTGCTGCTAAATGATACTAATGTCTGCAAACTCGGCCACAGGAAATGCCACTGGCTGGTTTTCCCATTCTTTTTCTTTTTCTTTTTCACCCCTTCCGATTGCATTCAGTGTATAGGGGGTTTTCTTCATCCTCGAAAAGACCCCTCTTGTTGGGCTTTGCTAAAACTAGTGGCCACCATTATTTGTTATCCCGCCCATCCCTATTGTCCCTTGACTTGAAAGAGAAGGGGAAAGCTGGCCATGTGGACCATAAGACACTCATTGAGGCGAGCTGGCAGTAAATGAAAGGGAGCCAGGCTCACATAGCTTGGGCTTTTTGATCTGCTTCTACTGGGCCCTGGCGCTGGGGGATCCAGTGTCAGCTAGCCTGGACAGCAACAGACTAGCAGTTTCTGGAGTGCGAGAGTATGTCACCCGGGGTCTGCAGTGGCTGGGATTAGGGCACCCTCCCTACCACTGCCACAGCCACTACTACTTCCTCTCCCGTTTCAACCCTAAACTCCGAACCCCCCTCGATCTTACGACACACACCCCTCCGCAACTCAAAGCAGCCCTGCCCATGCCCACAGCGGACCCCCCCCCCATCCCCCACCCCCCTGTGTGTGTTAGTGGTGGAGCCAATTGTGCAAGTGCATAGTTAAGTGCAGGGAGTGAGGAATAAAGTGCATGGTGGATGAAAGGCTTAACCGAATCGCTTTCAGTCCATTGTTAGGCAAGGCGAGCTTAGGGGGATAAGAGGGTGGCTGGCTGCTTTGAAAATTACTTGCACAAGTGAATAGGAGATCCCCATAAAGCTAGGCCCATGAAAGAGTCCAGCCTCTGTTCGCCTGACACCTCAAAGGGCCGGCCAGCGCACAGCTTGTGGGAGTCTGTGTGTGTGAGAAGGCTGGGCTGATTAAACTTGGGAGATTAATATTTTGGCAGAGGATGTGTTGCTTGCTCGGTTGCTCTTCTTTTTGGTGTGAGGTGTGCAACACTTAAAGTGTTCCAGCATTGTTACCAGCGCCTGGAGTTAAAACTGGTCTGTGATCGCTTCCTGGACCCATTCCGCTAATTACACCTCCCAGTGCCTTTTAGTGTGTTTTATACATTTTCAACCACTTAGCCATCTGACCCGCTCCGAGTGGACTTTCTCAGACCCAGAAACACTTACAAACTCTTACTCACTCTGACAGCTCCCAATAATCTTCTAAACTGGTGTGCCGCTGAGGAAAAGTGAGAGCTCTGATCGAGAGCATTTACTCTGCAGATAATCTTAAACCTGATAATAAAGCTAATCTTCTCCACTTTCATCCTTATTCCACTATCCCCTAAATCTCACTCACAGCTGGCCATTGTGCTCTCTTTTTCCCCATTTAACTTTTATCAGTGCAGACTAAGCAGGCAAAAGGGAGAGTAAAAAAAACCTGGCATAATTCTATTTGTTTGGGGACTGATTTGATTAGAATAGCTTCTTTTTTATTTCAGTTAAAAAGCACAGCACACAAATCTGAATCTCATTTCTAGATAAAGAGAGAGAGCGGGAGAGAGGGAGGGATGGAGGGAAGTGTGGGGGGTTGCTTATATCTTATTTATGGATTTGCTTGGACGCTAGGGAATGCTGCTGCGCCGACTTCAAACATTACCTTATCTTACAAACCAGCCTTTTGATGTTGCCGAGATCAGAGGCTGACTGCAGCGCCGCTTGCCAAATGAAGATTGGAGCGCTGGCTTTGTGCGCATGACTGTGAGCTTTCAAAGCCATGCTGGAGACGGCATTTGGGGCTAGGTCAGACACTTCCAAGTGGGAGAGGGAAAAAAAGTGCAAAGCGGAGGGAACTGGCCCAGCTTTGAAAAAATATGCTGAAGAAGATGATGATAGTGGAAGATGTCTAGGTTTTGGGAGAAAGCAAAGAGAGTGTCTGCAGAGATGGAGGTGTTTGGGTGTTGAGCTGTGAAGTCATCTGCGACAGTCTTGGTTTTTTAAAAAGCTGGATGAGACTTCTGTCATGGTTTAGCATGCCATTTAGCTAGTATTGTCATATTGGGTTGTGTCACTCTACTGTTCTGGATTGAGAGAACCCACAGAGAAGTCCTCATTTGGAATTTCAGCTGCCCCGAAGGTCTCAGCGCTGGGCAAGAGAACAGAGTTAACTAGTCGTGTCGGGCTGTGAAAGTGGCAGTCACATTGCTTGTGCCTGATACATGAGTAACTGAAGGCAGCAACAAGTTTTGGGGGCCAATGCAGAGGGCCAGGAGAAGGACGAGACCATGTGTCCGAGTAATAGTGAAGCTGTTGTTGTTTATCTGCAGTAATGAGCCATGTGTGAGTGTTTTGAGGAAGTGTATAATTTGTTCTTGCTCCCTGTTTCCTGGCAGTGATGGAATCCCTCCGTACAAACTGGCCAGCAAGAAGCAGATTCAGAGGGAGATGCATCGGAACATGAGGATGAACGGCCAGGTCTCTCTACCTCCCTTCCCTGTAAGTGTCTTCTCCCTACACAAACACACACCCTTCCAATATCACATCCCCCTTTTACTACAAATTAACTTCTCAGGCCCTCTTTGGCTCGCTGGGTTTGGGATATGGGTCTGGCTCTTGTGGAGATAATGACTCTCAAAGCATTTGAGCGGCACGTTGATGTAAATAAGGCGTTTCTAAATGAGCCTGTTTTATCCCGAGGCTCTCTTGCTTTGATCAGTGGATGAATAGAGCCAGCTTGGAGGAAAGTGACAACTTCCAACAGCGATTGAGAACCCCCCCTCCCTACTTTACCCCCAAAATGCACTCTCTCTTTCCTTCTTTCCCTCCCTGTGTCTCTCCATGGGGTTTGTAAGGGTGAGGAAGTTTCTTAGGGCTGTCTATGTGCTGGATGGACAGCTCCGAGAACCATCCGCTTTCCTGAGGCAGAAGGTCAGAGCCTAAAGATTGGACCTGGTAGAAGAGAATCAGGAGAGAGAGCAAGCCATTGAACCTACAAACCACCCCCTATTCTTGGCACTTCCTATTTTCTCAACTTCTGTCTCCATCCCTCTTCCACTATCAGACAATCTTTTTTTTTTTTTTTTTTTTTTAAGAAACCCACACTGAGCAACTGTTTAGTTGTACAGTAAATCTTTGCAGTCTCTCATGCTCAGTCTCTCTTAGCTCTATGTCCACATGTTCTTAATTCGTAATGTTTCCTTTGGTGTGGCTGTAGTTAGTCCCTGGAAGCAACGGGAGCCCTAAGCCTATAGCTGAACCTCTGTGAGTAACCAAAAAGCCCCCACTAAATAAAAAAAATACATGCCAAAATAATCTGAATACACTAAGAGAGGTGTGACTGTGCCCCCACTGCCCCCCAACACTCACACATTTGGTGAAGGAAGAAGAAAGGATAATATGGCTACTGTAGCTCAGAGGTGCCCAGCATGCATGGGGTAAATAAATTACCTCTGCTCCTCTGATCTCCCTCCATTTGACTCCTCTCTGTCTCCCCCGCTGCCTCTGCTCATCTCCTCATCTTCCTTTTGCTTCTTTTAATCCTTCCTTTTTTCTTTTTTCCCTTCTCCCTCCCTCCTCTCTCTTTTCTGCCACCACCACCACTCCCCCCCACCCCGCCGATATGTGACTTTTATTCCTAGATGTAAAGCCACTGTCCCTCCCAGCCCCAGTGTGCGTTTGATATTTGACGAGGGCCCTTTGAAGCGGCTGGCCTTCGCTGGCTGGGGGGCGGCGGCTTGGTTGCACTACAGAGGGAACAAGCTGTGGCTCCTCGGAGCGTGACCAACTGCTCATGCCGGCGGCGACCCATGCCAGCGGTGCAGGCCGGATTGTGTGCATGTGCTGTGTGTTGGGGGGGTGCGGGTGGGCTCAGGTAGAGGGCAGCTGTGTGGACCTGACCCTCCCCCCGTCCTCACTGTCCTTCTCGCTCACCGGGTCTCTTTCTCTGTCTGTCTTACAGAGGACGCGCCGGCCGCCTAAGGAGATGACCCCGGTGGACCCGGCAGCTTTCGCCGCCCAGCTGATCGCAAGGCTGGAGAGGCTAAAGAGGGAGCAAGACACCATGAGCTCACTAGAGGAAAGGCTGCAACAGATCCAGGAGGTCAGTCATAACCTGTCACCCTTTGTCTGTGTCCTTTTTTGGTTCAGTCTACATCAGAAGTGTCCAGTTGCTCTACTGAGTTTGGAAATTGATTCAGGTGTGAGAAGGTAGATCACTAAATTATGCTGCACTAAAACTTCTTACAGCAAATAGAGTGACTTGTGTATTAAAAGAGTAGCTTTGCCACTAAGGTAGCTTGTTGATTTACGGGCCCTTGTTGGTGGGTTACTGGTCAAACAGTTGTCTGAAGTTGTGTTTATGTATCTCTGTAGGAAGAAGAGCGTGAGGAGTCAGAGCTCTCCAGCAGCGGTGGTGGTGCCCCTTCCTCCCAGCACTGCTCCCACTCTCTCCCCCTTCTAACCCAAGGTTCCTGTGAGGAGGATCCACAGGCCATCCTGGACGAGCACCTTTCCAGAGTGCTCAAGACCCCCGGTTGTCAGTCACCTGGTGTGCCCCGCCACTCGCCCAGGTCTCGCTCACCTGAGCTACAGCCCTTGCCCCGGGCAGGACCAGGCGGGCCGCGTTCCCTGGGTGGCCCCGTGCTGGGCAGTTACCTGCCTGGCCGAGCGTTTGTGCCTCGGCCGTCCACCAAGCACGTCCATCACCACTACATCCACCACCACTCAACAATGAAGAGCAAAGAGCAGATAGAGGCTGAGGCAGCCCAGCGGGTGCAGTGCCTGTGTCCTGGGGTGTCTGAGTGCTGTCCCTCACCCTACACACGGAGCCGCAGCCTGGGTCGTGAACAGGGCAGCAGCCCAGCTGAAGGGACTATAGGGTGAGCTGGGCTTTGCGTGTACATCTCTGGTTTACCGGTTACCTTGCGGGCTTATTACTATTATTATTATTCTTTTTTTCAGTGTCTGGTCATGTCTACAAGGTTGTCCTTGTTTTTCACAGGTGCTCCAGTACTTTGTCCAAACGTCTGTGTAAGTCAGGTGAGGAAGTAAACAGTGAGGGAGGAGAGGCCAGCACCCTTCAGCTTCCTACAGACAGTGCTGACCGCTCACAGAACGTCTGGCAGTGGATCTTGGAAAGTGACAGACAGGCCAAGCACAAGCCCCACAGGTCTGAGCTCAACCCATAGGTTTTCCACAGTCACATCCATAATCTGAACAAGTTTATGATGGTATGTATCTTCTTTCTCTGCAGCACTCAGAGCACAAGGAAACTGTACGGTCCTGACTCTGTGCGCACTCCTACCTGGGGCGGTGGAGGTAGCAGTGGGCATCTCCGCGCCCACCAGCCTGCTCACCCCTTTGTCCAGGACCCAGCCATGCCTCCTCTTCCTCCACCTAATACCCTAGCCCAGCTGGAGGAGGCCTGCCGGCGTTTGGAGGAAGTTTCCAAACCCCCTAAACAGAGGTGAGAACATAGATTCATGTGCATGCAGAAGCACAACAATGGCCAGGTAGAAAACAAGGAAGCTTTGTTACAGTTACTGTCGTCACATCCTCCTGTGCTGAAAGACTTATTTATTGTGGAATTGCTGTTGCCAGGCATTCGACCCAGGGCCTTCAGAGAGACAAGAGCCACACAGTGCCTGTCCAAAATGGAGCTGCTGCCTCTCTCCTGAGCCAGGGCCCTCAAACTGAGGAGTAAGTATCCCCTCTAGCCTCTGTTCTTATGCCCATACATTGACACTGTGTTCTTTCAGTGCACTCTGATCCATTGTTCAGTACTTTACAATATACACACACACACACACACTGAGGACAGGCATATGAGGCAGTCATCCTCAGAAGAAGGCAGGGCTTCAGTCATCTTTCTCTTTTCCCTTGCTTCAAAAAGACCTGCCGTCCTTCGGCTTGCTCTCTGGCCTGGGCCTTTTTGCATTTTGAAGCGCGGGGCCACAGCCACCTGATGGCCGAGCCCCCTTTTTTCATTTTTAATTGGATGACCTTCACTCTGCCAGCTGTCTTGGGTGAGCAGGGCATTTTCTGAAGTGGCCGCCACAAAGCTCCGCTCGTGAAGGGGTGTAGCGGGGGATGAATTAGCCAGTGGTGGCTTTGGTGACTGTCCTCTCTTGCTCTGTCTGGCTTTCATTTCCTCTGTCTTCTTCCCTCTGTTCCTCTAGCTCTGTCACATAATCTGTGGTGGCCCTGAAGATATCCACACTGTGCGACTGCATGTAGCTTTGTTCTTTAACACTGAAGAACACTGGTTAGTGTTAATGCCAAAACTGTGGACCATTGGCCTTATCTGGGAAATGCTTGTCATTTCTTTTAGTGGTCAGAACCATGACTTAAGAAACACAATCTGGTCCCACAAGTATATGAGAAGGCAATTTTAATCCATTTCACTCATGAGCTCCTTTGAATCTCTCTCTTGGCTGCAGTTGCTGCATTTCTGTGGCGTGTACTGTCACACAAATTCCTCTCTCACACCTCTTCTCATCTCTTGTCCTCCCCACAGCCCAAAAGAGCCAAAGAAGCAGCCTGGCAGCCATGCCACCACCAGCTCAGAGACGGTGGTCACTTACTTCTTCTGCGGCGAGGAAATTCCCTACCGGCGCATGATGAAGACGCACAGCCTCACCCTCGGCCACTTCAAAGAGCAGCTCCGCAAAAAAGGCAACTACAGGTACACGCTTGTTCCCTTCTGTTTGGCTCCCTGTGGGTGGTGGTCAGTTGACAGACCAGTGGCGGCGGAAACTCTCTTCTGTGTTTGCTTTGTATGGCTGTATGAATGTAATTGAAGGTAACCAGTTGAAAGGACAGTGGCTTTGCAAGGTTTTATAAGCTTGAAGTAGTTCAAGTGTTAGGCAGACATTTCTGTGCTGTTCTGTTGATGTGCTGCTGGAAGCACAGGCTGTGCTGTTGTGTGTAAATGGAGAATGTTTACTGCGAGCTGTTTACTGGAGTTGGTGGTAGGAAGGGAAGGAGGGAAAAGGAAGAGAGGAGAGAAGGAGGGAGAGAGATGCGGTGGGTGTACAGAAAAGGAAAGAGGGAATTTTAACTGGAGCCGTTTGGTCACATCTGGTATTGATTTCATCGTAAGGCGCACTTAATAAGCACGTCTTTGAAGCCCAGGCCTTTCATTTCATGCACAAAGACTCACACAAATTATTCACCGATTGTATCAAGCTACATTGCTCTCATGCACTTGTGTACATGCATTTGTGTGTGTGTTTACATAAGGCTATCATTTTTTTAATGGATATTTCTCATTTACATCAAAGGACATTCTTGTTTCTGTGCTGTTTTGTTTGAATGGGGCTTTGTCAAGAGGCTGCCACTACTTTTCTCCTTGTGCTTTCCAGCCTTCTAAAAGCCTATTGAGGCAGACAGACAGATTAGACCATAAAGATTATAGTTGATAGCTTCAGTAATACATCTTCAGCAGCCCTCTTGACCCAGCCCACCAGTGAAACTCTTTTTTTGTTCTTCTTTTTTTTTAACCCAGTAAATAGCCTGCACAGAATCCTAGACCTCCAGCTAGATGCATGCTCGCTGCGCCTAATGCACCTTTTTTTATCTCTTAATTTAAAGCCGATGTCCCGAGTGCACAGGGTCCTCTACCTGAACTAAAGCTCTCCTACCTGGCGCATTCTTTGTTGTTGTTTTTTTTTTTTTCAAGGTCGACTGAGTAGACTGAATCAAAGCTGATGGTTTTAATAGCAGAAAATGTGTGGAGCTGGGTCATTTTGACATGGCAGCAGTTCAACAAAGAACAGTACTTGCCAGCACTGCCAGACGATATTGGTGCCAGATGTTGCGAGGAGAAGAATCTTGCCACATAAAATGTGTTCCAATGGAAAGACTTCTTTCTTACTCTTTTTTTTTTTCTTTCTCCTCTGATTTTTTTTTCTTCTCAAGCAAATAAGAGCTGTGCTTCCCGTTTGAAGATTTTTGTGGAAGAGGATGTAGCTTTTTTCCCTCCTCAGAAATAAGAATGTAATTATGTGGCATGTCTTACTCTTTTACTTTGTCTCATATTTACAAAGTTGGACTTGAAGGGACAATAGATCGTTTCCGGCTTGGGTATTGTTGAATGCGAGTAGAAACTGCAGTACAGGCTCGTCATTTGGTTGACATCTTCCTGTATGTTCAACATGTACATCTTGCCTTTCTGTTTATTAGTGGCCACCCGTTCTGCCAACTGTGTTTGCTGGAAGTTGAGCAATGCCCCCCACTCCTTCCTTGTTCCTGTAGATGTTTTATGTGCATTGTTTGTATGACTTGGTGGAGTCTGCTCGTAAAATAAAAAGTTAACTCTTGGAATTCGAGTGCGCACCACAGCACACTTTTCTTAGTGAACGGGGGCATTTTCCATTACAGAGCTAATTGGAGCAGCCCCCCTTTCTCCTCTCCCCTACTTCTCCCCTGCTGGTTCCCTTTCCGTTTGAAAGGGGAGCCGGAGAGGGGGGAACAGTGCCTTGTCCGGGCTTTCAGAGAGAGGGGCCAGGCCCTGGAGCATGTGACCTCCTAAAAATGATGAGCTCTCTCACCCCAGGTCATGCACTCCATCAACCTGAGAGTCATCTCCCCCTCTCAGCTGTGGCCCAGTCATCAGCCAAGACTGAGGAGAAAGCAAGAGCCGGCGCGCGCATGCGAGCGTGTGTGTGGTGACATGCAGACTTGCTGGCACCCAAAATATCAACCTTTGTGAAAGAAGCCCTTCATTTGACAGCGCTCCCAATTAGACACCAGTAGACAGAGGAACACTGGCGACAAGCATGAGAGAGGAGGGGCGTCGAGATTTAAGCCACCCTCTAATTTAAAGCAAAGCCCCTTTTTTTGGCCCACAGTGGACCCGAGCAACAATGCAAGGCCCAGGCCGAAAATCTGTGGGACTTGTTTTAATAATGGTTCAGAGTTTATTCTTGTCCTCGGAAGGATCAAAGGCGTCTTTCTTCCCTTTAGGAATGTCTAAAGGTGGAAGTGAACAGGACTTCTTTTTGACCTGTGGACATCAGGTTGTTACCAGTGGCTCCATGCCTTGAGCCTCTCGTCAGTAGCTCATTTCCAAGGCCCCCCTCAGACTCAAGTAAATAATTGCAGATGAACCCAAGATCTGAGGCAAGGAGAGGGAGTGTGTAGGCTGGCCTACAGAAATATGATTTAAAAGCAGATGTGGTTTTATAGTGTGTCCTGATTACAGAGTTAATCCTTCATGTGCTGTTGTTCTTTCTGCGTCTGCAGGTACTACTTTAAGAAGGCCAGTGACGAGTTTGAATGCGGGGCCGTGTTCGAGGAAGTATGGGATGATGGGACCATTCTTCCAATGTACGATGGCAAGATCCTGGGAAAAGTGGAGCGAATGGACTAAAAACCGGACTGCCTGCTAGCTCCAATCAGTGTAGGAACAGTCCTTCGTACGCCACACGAGGCCAACAAGCGAAGAAAGTGACTTCTTGTCAACGTGTTTTCAAAGCTAAAGAAATGTTAATATATCCACTAGACTTTTTTTTTTTTTGTTTTGTTTTGGCTCACCAAGCTATTGAAGGAATACTAGCCAATGAAGTATGCCTATTGGTGGAGGACTCCAGCAATGCAGCCTGGGAGATCTGGCACCATTCCTAACAATTGGAACACTCTAGGGACGCTACAAGTATGACCACTGTCTGAAGATGCGGGTGACTGTTTTTTTTTTTTTGTTTTGTTTTTTTGTTTTTTATCTTCTTTTTTTTTCCAGTGGGACTTCAATGCACCGAAGCTGGTGCAACCCGCACCATGGACTGCTGACCAACGTTTAGTTGTGCTAATTGTAGCTGTTTGTAAGCGTGTGTGTGTGGGTGTGTGTGTGTGTGTGTGTGTGTGTGTGTGTGTGTGTGAGTGTGTATGCAGAGGTGCTTATATGTGCACGATATAATATGCTTTTGTCTCAAGTAAAAGGACTATTAATATTTATTAAACCGTCATTTCCCTCCTGCCCCATGTCCAGCTGATGGACAAGCTGCTTAGTTGAATTGGGAGATCTTTCCAATGTAACTCATGCATGGACACAAGTCTATTTAGAGTTCCCCCTTCTTAACTAAATGGACTATGCCAGGAGTCTCAATGCCAGCCAATGAGGACATGACTTCTTTGCTGGACCCTTATTACCTTTCTCAAAGCTGTGGCGATGCTCTATAACATTTTGCATCATAGTGCCTTTGAGGTTCATGGTCCCAGGCATTGCACGCAATTGAGCCGCCTTGTCTTGGTGCCTCAAGAAAAAATCTAAAACAAACAAACAAACAAAAAAACTGAAAAAGATGATCAGTCTCTTATTCTTATTGAGCACTACCACCCCCAACCCCCCAAAAATAGTGTGGCCTATTTTCATTTCCTCATTGTTATTTAAATGAAATGAGCTAAATGAGCAGAATTAGATTGTGTCCAGTACTGAAGTCCTATCCACAGTGGCAAGCGTGCATTCGGCCATACAGAAGCTCTGAGCTCCTGGACAGGGCGTAGTTATGCATTGGCGTCAGCAGAGGAGTGTACACTAATGCTAGTGTTTTAGACTGCAGTACCTGTGCCTACATGGATACCATGCCGTGTGCTGCCCTGCTTCAGGGTGTAATATTCCCTTGCTTTTCTAAAGGGGTTTATGTTTCAAAGATTTTTTTTATGCTTTGGATATCTTGTAATCATGATATTCTGGGTTTTTTTTCCAAGGCTTTTGTTTTCTGTTCCACTTAAATGTAAATTATGCATTATATAGAGCATCATTTTAAAGATGACTTGGTACTTTAATTATTGTAATTATGAAGAGATGTAGCCTTTATTAAAATGTTTATATTTTTCAAATGAATTCTCTTTGGGTTTGCTTGCTTACTTTGTGTGTTGTGAGTGTGTGTTTAACTGGCTGTCCAAAACAGAGAGATTGGGTCTCTGAGGCTGTGCATTAGTATAAGCATTCCTTTCTGTGAGTGCATTCACTTCCCTGCCTGATTACAAGTAGTGATATTTTGTATGTTATACTAAGTTCCTTTCACTAAATGTCTTGGGCTTTGAGGGTCTGTGTGTGGCACATCACTCTACCTGCTCCCTCAAGTCAGGAAGTCTGTTGCAAACATGATGAATGACAGCACAGGGAGGCCGTCGTAAAGTGGTTCCCCAATAGGCCATTAATCCTGTTCATTAAAGCATAGGCGGGGTTTGTGCCTCAGCGGAGGCGTTGTTCACGGCTCATTCACTTCACTCCTTTACCTACCCATGGCTTCTGAGCCTTTGGAGCTGTTCTCAGACCTGCTCTGTCACCTCCATACTTAATTAAAAACCTGACCCCCGTCTTCCCAAAGCCCCCATCATGAGAAACAAGCACAAAAAAACTAAAATCCTTTCCCAGAAAAAAAGCCCTTATGTTTCCTTGAGTGTACCCCCCAACCTTCAAACGGCCCCCAGGAGGTGGGAACCTTCAACTCTCAGCTATCAGGTTGTTTTCGTTGCCTGTTTGGCAAGAAGTGCCTTGCGTTTGCATAGTATCGTGTGGGAATGGCTTTAGCTGGCTAGCTTAGATCACTGTTTCGAGTGCTCACTTGAGAGCCGAAGGGGGGAGCTTTGATGGAGCTTTTCTTCAGCGCCCTCTCCACACTTGGGCCAGGTCTCCACTGCTGCTCTGGGAAGCAGGAGGCAGGTTTGCCAGCACCCCGGGTGCGGGCCGGGCCTCTTCCTGGGGCTAATTGGGAGGATTAGATTCAACTCCCCCTTTGGAAACGCCGGCAGACAATGTGTCTGTCTTAATGAAGCGCTTCAGACCCTGGTGAGAAATCTCAGGCATATTTGTTCCCATTATCTGTCTTTTAATTCGCTCCCTCACAGAAAATTAATAAATGCAGCGGTAATTTGGCCACCGGAGCCCTGTTTCGCCTGCATGCGTGTGTGTAGAAGTGTGCAGAAGGAGAAAGAAAGAGGTAGTTTTGGTAAGATGTCTTGTGCTGCTGCTGCTGCTTTTTAAAGGGAATTCCAAACTCAGGTCTGGCACACTGCAGTCAGAGGGCCTGACCCTCAACTTGGCGTTTCCCATCTCTAAATTGGCCCCTCATTCCACCCCGGATTTATTTGTATAGCTTCCTGCGCTTTGATGGCAAAAACATTGATGAGACAAGAACGCTTCGCAGAAGTCCACTCTTCAGTCTGTCCATCGTAAGCAAGTAGAGTGGTGGTCTTGGGTGTAACAGAACCCATTCTGTCACAGTGGCTGCTAAAAACCCAGTGATCTAATGAGTCATAACTTTGTCCGTCAAGGCCATATCACTGCTTGGTTGGGTGGTTCCTCTACGTTAACAGATAGCTCAACTTATGAGCTACCTACCAAGTCTTCAGTGAGTTAAATCAGGTGTGTTAGAGCAGAACAAAGCTTTCAGCATTGGCGTTGGGAACCAAGACTCAAAAAGGATCAGAGAGGAAGCAGTTTGTAACTGTGTCTGGCACAGAGGAGCTCAACCACACTCTGAAGAGCTCTAACTGTTTCATTTTCCCTGCTTTGTGCGAGATGGTAATTGGCATTAGACGAAGCTTTGGCTGGTGTAAACAGCATCTGATTGTGTGTGTGTGTGTATGTGTGTGAGAGAGTGGGCTAAAGCTGGCTTCAATCTCCGACCCCCCCCACACCCTTACACGGTAGGGCTGGGGACTATTGTGCCACTAGCTTTTGTTGCTCCAAGGAGAGCGTGGCTCCAAACCAGTTCCACCACACAACGGGTCCCTGTTGATAGATTTGGGTGCCAGGTATAGAGAAAAAAAGCAGCCGGAGCTAAGACTGAAAAGCGGGACAAACAGAAATGACAAGGTTTGTGGGGGGGGTTGTGGTGAAAAGAAGAATAAGGAAGCGAGGGATAAATAGGGAAGGAAGGAGGGAAAAAAAGAGGGAAGGAAGGAGCGGGACAGAGACTGAGGAGATGGGCTTTTGCCAGGAGACACATCAAAGCGCTCCCTTGATGTTTATTTTGAATGGGCACAAATGGTTTCTGAAGGAAAAGAATTGCAAGAGGAGGAGGAGGAGGAGGACGGACGAGAAAGATGGTGAGAAGGAGAGACGGCATAAATCCGGACAAGGCACGGATGTTCTAAAAAGGGAAGGAAAGGGAAAGCTCGGGGTGTGGCGATGGTGGTGGTGGTGATGCTAAGGCCAGGTTATGATTACAGCTAAAGAAGCGCTTGCTCTTTGAGAGTGCTGCCTCAGGGCTGGGCTGGGTTAGGCCGTGTCCCAGCCTGGCCGTGTGTGTCTTTGTCTGCCATCCGCTGTGGAATGATAGTTTTCCTAGTTTTCCTATAGACTCGGTGGTGTTGCTTATATGGCGTTTTCCTTGCTTTGAAATCAGAGCATGCAGGCTCGGAACAGATTGAAATCAACATGTGTATATGTGTGTTAGAGCGTGTGTGTGTACCGAACAGGTATTGTTACCATGCCCTCTGGGTGAACGCAGGCAGGAGCGACTTCAGGAGATTGCGTCGTGTCTTCGCTTGCCACAGTGCCCGAGTCTAGGCCCTTCATTAAGTCGGATGCCGCGCTTTGTTTGAGGCGCACTGGATAAGGTTGCGTGTGAACTCCTCAGACGAGCCTTTCATGTCGGATTACCTCCGAAACTCCAAAAACCGCCACTGTCCCTTTCCTCTTATCCTCTCTCTACTGCCTAAACCCTACAGCCCAGCTGGGGTCTGTGTTTACACACATGCCATGCTTTATATAAGGGTCATTATATTTGTCTCGATCTGCCTCTGTACTGTCCATGTCCAAGCTTTTTTTTCCCATGATCTCCATCCTGCGACGAAATTTAAATGTTAAGCCTTTGTGGTGTAGTGGTTAGAACTGCCACCTCGGGATCCGGGTTCGATTTCTGGTCCGGGCCGTTCTGTGTGGAGTTTGCATGTTCCCCCGTGCTTGAGTGGGTTTTCTCCCACACGTCCAAAGACATGCATGTTAGTTTGATTGGTCGCTCTCAATTGCCCGTAGGTGTGAGTGCGCGAGTAAGTGTTGGCCATGCGATGGACTGGCAAACTGTCCATGGGATTGGCTCCAGCCCCCCTGTGACCCTGACTAGCGGGATTAAGCGGCAGATAATGAATGGATGGATGGATGGATGGGCTTTGATTTGAAACACAGCCTTGTTTGCAATGTAGAAATCCAGTCTGCAGCACCACCTTACTGCAAAATAGCTAATGCAAAAAACGTCAGGAAAAGGTGAAAGTGTGTCATATGCGGGAATAGAAGCCTCTCCAAGATAGTTGCACCTGGTCTATTGAACTTCACCTCTGGAGCCGGTGCATAGCCTTATGCTGCCTTTTATATTGAAAGGTCACCGCAGTATTGTTAAAATACCACTTTGCGGCACTTTCATCAGGAAAGGTCACTGCATATATTCTTTTCCAGGCTTGAAAGGTAGGGGAGTGCACTCTATGGCCTTGTCAAGTCTAATACTCCTCTGAACGACCCCCTTTTCCAGGGGTCGCTTGTGCAAAGGTTTTGCTAAGGGTCAGGAAATGGACACCAAGTTAAAAGTTTTGTATATAAACCCAGACAGTTTAACGGAGAGCGTTTGCACAGTAAGGAGGTCTAATCTGTCTGCGAGATCACTGAAAACACAATGTATGATTTCAAACTGTTGTTGCTGTTGTGATAGGGATCACACAATTTCTCTGTGAAAAGCTCATTTGTGTACACAGCCCTTGATCTGGGTGATATGCAAAAACAGTTCTGGTATTTGACCTAGACCCTACTTTGTGAACAAGCACTGCATTAGGTAGGTGTTTGAAGGTGGGTGAGAGTATCTCTCCTCATTTCCTACAGCGATATAAACATCCAACTTAGTCTCGTATTGTGTGTCTTTATCATAAGACGAATGCAACCTTACTGCTGCTCAGTGTGCGCTGGCCCATTAAATAAGGCACTCATTAAAAATAATTGTATTGTGTAAGTGCACTATGGGAATAGTTTTTTTATCTCATCTTTTAGAGAAACTCAGTATAGTTTAAGGAGTTAAGTGCTTGTATTTTACATGTAATTAAAGATGAGCACAGCACACTGTGCTTTGACCCTGTGGAGGTTAATAAAGAGCCGAAGTCTCTGAGCTTCCCGGCTGTAAACAGCAGATTAAAGGCGTGTGATCCCGCGCCTTTTAAACACAGCCTCGTAATCCATAACAACCAAACTCATAACTCCAATTAAATTCCAAATCGTTTGTTGAGGTTCACTTCATACCACATAAATGGAATAAATCTCATGCCTCGCCCAGCAGAGAAGTATGCGGCGTCCGCAAACATGGAATGACAGCAGCCACGCAGATATGTCTATTCAGATGCTTGAATGCTGCCTGGTAATTGGAGGAAGTGCGACGCAATCTTTGTCTGCCAGTTGCAGCACTTGTTTACTTTAACTCTAAGCACCTGTTTGTGATACTTGTCACATGGCTGATCAAAGGCATAGCTAAACAACGGGATAAACAGGAAGTAAATCCATGGTGATGGAACGTGGGGTTGATGGGATATGACGCCAGTCTAGCTTTGAAGAGTGCCATGCTTGCTTTCCCTCTCTCTCTCTCTTGCTCAGGCTCTGTTTGCTCGTTCTGCCCTTGCAAGGCTCCAGTTAGGGCCCCTCTCCTTCCTCCTTTAACCCCGCAATTTGAGTCAGAACATGCAGGGTTGTGCATAGCTGTCCACCGCACCCTGGATTCCCCAGACTGCAGCGAGGAGTGTGGTCAGCCAGGCCTGGTCTGGGCCATGGCCAGACTCCGCCACCACGGTGAGAGCGAGCAGCCTTTCACGTGACCCCTCCTGTCATATCCTTCTCGCACTGACTAAAGCTTAGGCCATGTTTCGCAGACACCAAATACTTCTTTAGTTAAAGCCAACACTGGACCATCTAGGTCCGTTTTGCTGGGCAAAGCAGTTGTATGTTAATCTCACTGCTATGTTTGGCAAAGCAATGCATTCTTTTCGGTCCGCACTCTAAGGGGAAATGAGGTAACTGAAAGGTCTATGGAGGGGGCACAGAAGAATGTTTGTGTATGAGCTATTAGACGTTGGCCAATACTAGGTGTCTTTTACAATAAGGGTCCGAAAAGTTGAAATTAAACTTGAATTAAAGAACATTGCGACAGCCCCTCAGCTGTAACCCATCGCCACTTGGCACGGTTAGCAAAAAAATGGCACAAGCAAATATATATTTACATTGTTTAAATCATTCTTGTGATCATGACAGCACAGAGACCACTTTTTAACATCCCGAGAGCCGAAACACAATAAAGACAAAGAAAAGTGTTGCAATGCAAACAAGGACACACCAGGACATGGAGCAGCGGGTTCTGAAACTCTGTCTCTCTGGGGATCTTTCATTGCATGTGGTGGGGTTATAGCAGAAGCACGTTCGAACCAGGCCCAAGCTCATTGTCCTCTGTGGAGATGTTTGTCTTAGGTCTTCGTGCAGCTAAACAGATGCCCGGTCTCACAACAGGATCCCCATTGTTTCGGAAGGCCAGTTGGAGCAATGGCCTGGAGTCACATTGTCCCCTACTGTGTGGCCACTCGTGTCTTTGTTTTCCCCTTTGACTAAACTTGTGGGATTGTTGCCCATCGATATTCCCTTTAAAGAAGTTGTGCATTGTTGTGAAGCTTTTCTCCTGCCTCTTCATTTATTCTCCTTCATGTTCTTGTTTGGTACTTCATCTTCTTCGCATTCTATTGCTTCTTCTTCTTCTCCTGCATGCCGAGTTGAGGGGTCGGGGCCTGAGCGCGGGGAGAGTGTACAGTCCATGTGCAGTTTTTATGGCTAACCACATGTGTTTCTGGATCTTTAGGCCTCCACGTTTCCCATGGAAAGCCGGTTGGGGGTAGTGTGGGCCAAGGAGGGGTGGAGGGGCTCTGGAAGGGGAAGGAGGGCGAGCGAGACACAAACATATGGTTCTTGTTTGGAGGGTAAAGATGGAGTGGCTACGTTTTGTTCCTTTCGACGTGCAACGGAAATCTAAACATCCTCCTGGTGATTAAACAGTATGGTTGCAGAGACGCCCGTGCAAGAGAAACAACAAAACACGCACTCGCATGATGGTGCTTCAACAGAGTTCATCAACAATGCTATAGAACAGCAGAAGACTAGAGAGAGAGAGAAAGAAAGAAAGAAAGAAAGAAAGAAAGAAAGAGAAACTGTATTTTCTGGCATGTGGAAGTAATCAGTGATTGAGAGCTTTGCAAACCTCTCTGGTAACCCATGGCACTTGCGATAACTGAAATGATATCAAATAAAATGTGTATGCATCAGTGAGTGCACGCCTAGAGCTGCCACATTCCTGTTCCAGGCCAATGGCACATATGCCCATCACCTGAACATGTGGTTTCCAGCCCTGGTCCTGCTACTGCTAGGGTGATTAGTCAGATCAGGTGTATTGATCAGAGACATGAAGAACCAGGACTGAGGGTGTGTGTGCATGTGTGCTTGGGTGATTACATCGGAGCTGCCCCCTTTTCCCTCAAGCATTCCCTGAGAATGAAGTCATGCACCTCATCTGGGCCGCTGCAGAGACGAGAATCAGAAACGTCTGAGCAGCACCCTTGTCCTAGCAACCAGACCTACTGCTGAGACGAGCCAGCATGGACAGAGATCAGAAAAGCCACACTCTGCTCACATGAGGCACTGCACCACAGCGCACTCTTTAAAGTCAGAACACCCAGGTACATTAAAAAAAAAAAACGAGAGAGCGGAGAGTACAGCGAAGCACGTTAGCACTACCCCACTTTCTAACTTTCACATGCTTTGATGAGGGTAGATTCAAAGAGAGGGATGGAATGAAAAAGGAGAGAAAAGAGAGAACATCAGTGTGAAAGTCAGCATTCCAGATAGTAAAGGATGGTAGTAAGGGGTAAGCGAGGGAGGGAGGAAGGCAGGGGTGTCCCCCCCCACCCCAAAAAAAGGCAAATGTGGAAAATGAGCCGCTCTGCTCGGCTCTCGCTAGGGTGTAGGCTGGTGTAAACAAACCAAGAGCTTATGCCAGCGTTTGATCTCATGAACTGTGAAATCTTCCCAGCAAAAACAGGAAAATTAGCCCTCGCCTTTTGCAGGCAGGCAGGAGGGGTTGAATGACAAAAGCTGGTGGGAAGGCAGGCATTTTTTTTCTTTTCTCAGTGGCATTGGGCATTTTGTGGGCTTTTGACTGAGGATCCTCTTTGAACTGCCTAATGATCTTCATGTTTTGCCTTTAATGTTAACTCAACTCTGCTCCAGCTGTCCTTATTGAACAGTGTTGGCCATGAAAGATTGTGCGAAGCAATGAGAAAAGTCATGGCAGCATAGATAAATACAGGACAATTCAAAGAAGGAATATTGTAATAAACAGTCCATACTTTCAGAGATGAAAAAACAAAAATCCTTTCCTTACATATATGCCTGTATGTATTACTGTGTCGAAAATTCTGCTTTTAATAAGTATTCAGGTCTCAAATTCCAGATCAGTGAATTAGAGATTCACCTCTATGCCACTTGGCTAAGGGTTGAGAGTAGCAGCTCTGAATCAGGTCATATCAAATCAAGTTCAGTCCTGGGCTTCATACCCTCAGGACTCTGTTTTGGGTGCTCCCTCTACATCTGAAGTCATGCCATGCCTTTCTTTTCTTTGATGTTGTGGGTTAGAAGTGGATAGAGACATGTTTTCGTTCATGATGTGAAGAGCTGCTTCAAAAAGCCTGAGATGTGAGTAACTTTCTCTAATTCCTCTTTATCAAGGCGCTTCAATGTAAATCGACTACGTTGGTTATGAATGAGGTCTATTGCATAATGAAACATTGAAAGAGTGACCAGTTGTCCAGAACAATCTTCTCTGTCGATTTTGACCGGTTAGTTTAAACAAAGCATAAGGGAATAAGATGAAACTGTACGCTGCTTTTCTTGAGGGGGGCTTCAAGAGACCATGTTCATGTGACTGTAGAGATGTAGGATTATGGTAATCACCCACTTTCTTTATGGAAATCAAACTTTGTGCCGGCATGAGTTATTTTAACACACATTCAGCCTTCTCACCACCAAATGGAATACACATTTGGAGGTGAGAGGCTTTGAGTTCAGAGGCCTGGCTGTGGTGTCCCTGGAGCTTGTTTGAGGTTAAGGTCTTGCTCAAGGGCTTGTCAGCAGTTTCAGGGAAAAGAGAAACCTGAACCAGAAGCTCTCCAGGACTAAATCAACCTTAGCTTTATTTCTCAGCAATGAAACCCACAATCCTCCATTTATTGAAGGGCATTTTTCACTGCCTCGCCACATGCTGCCACAAAATAGATTATATTATGGTATACATTATATACAGCAATGTGCAGAAGTCAGAGACCAACATCCATTTAGGTCATTTTTTATAACATGTTGCCCATAAAGTACAGCCATCCTAGGAAAACTAGCAGAGACCAGCATTTCATCGCTGTCCAAAGAAAAATATGTTTCACTATGTTTTTGTTGTTGTTTTTGTTGTTGTTTTTTAAACATGTCAGCTGCCCTTCATATCCTATGAATGTTTTATGATGACTGGACCAATAGGAATGCTCCAAAATAGCTTGGAAAATATTCTGACTCTTAGATTAAAAGTTCTTAGCCTGTAAAGTCACCATTTAGGAGACACTTGTTTTTCTTTGGACATTGGCGATATGTGTAATTTGGATTCTGGCTGGTACTGAAGCTTCGCTAGCGTGACTGAAGCAGGACAGAGTGGTACGTTTTTACTTTTTTAGCTCTCTGTGTGTGGTGTGAGGGTGTACCAAACTTGTTGGTAGGTGGGCAAAAAGGATGATGTTACGAGATGACAATGTTTTGTAACAGAGGAAAGGGCTGGAGCTCTAATGAGGTGTTTCAGGCAGCTGAGAAAAGTGGTAACTCTGGAAGAAAGTTTCTCTGACTGGTGTGTATTTATAACTTTGCAGACTCTTTATATGCTCAGAAAGCTGCATTTCAGGCATACATAGGTCCCCTTTAAACAGATATGAAGCATTTACCAGACACGGTACCAAGTTTAGGACATCAAATCACTGCAGGATAAACGACTCTGTCCTAAAATTGAGCTCAAAGTTAGCCGTTCTGCTACAGATACTCCCACTACAATGTCAAACGCACTGCTCTGGGATGTGTTTCAGTAAGCCACACAAATCTCAATATAGTGTCCGTGAGATCTTGACAATGTGTTGAATCTTTCCTTTCAGAATGGGTCTCTGAGATTGGAGAGAGACTTTATCTATGATTAGTAAAGTCACCACCCATTTATAATTGGACATAATGAGCTTGATTAGCAATGTATAGGAGTCTCAGAAAGCTGTGAGAACAATGGAGTGTGCCAAGGGCCTATGACCTAGAATATCAAACTGCAGACAACCCTCCCTCACTTTTTGAAGTCTTCAGCTACCTTTGAACGCTTGTTGTTTGGCTCCAAAGGAAGATGTCAAAGGGAGGAATCTTAACTATGAGGCTTTGCCTCTGCCTTGAAGATGTTAAAATTAGTGTTTAAAAAAGAATTCAAAGCAGCATGCACACAAAGAGAAAGAAGCCTGAAATGTCGGTCCTCTGGTGTTAAAAGAAAGCTCCTAGATGAGAGATACAAGGGGCCGACTTTGGTGTCACTTCAAAGCCTTCCTTTTGAGGCACACAGGCTAATCGCAAGATATGAAGATCGCTGCGCCTGCGTGACCCTGACCAGCTGGAGAGCCGGGGACAAAGGTCCACGTGTGCATGCGTGTGTGTGAGAGAGAAAGAGCGGGATCTGAGGTGTTCTCTGACTCTATCTCTGCTCTTCTCTTCTCTCTTGTTATACTTGAAAGGGTGACCCCCTGTGCTCCTTTGAACCGATGCCACAGCAACTGCCTGAGATTTTCCACTCAAACCTAGCCTGGCTCTATTGGTCCAGGAATTAATGTCACTTAGTCTTTAAGATCAAACTAAACTTCCTTCATTCACTCTTGGTTTCCTCCTAAAACAATCACTGGGCACTTGCTAAAGTGCTACGGGACAATTATATATTATATATATAAAGATTTGGAGGTACATACAGTGCTGCTTTGAACGTTTACCATTTACTCTTTGCTGTTTAGTTCATTCTGGCATAAAGGTGACCTAAAATGAAATCATTAAACTGAGTTAAAAATTAAAGCTTACCATTACATAAAGATAAGCCAATAAAACAAATAACACAAATATGTTTTTTTTCCAAGTCATGCAAGAGAAAGCCTCTAATCTCCATTAGGAACATTCGTGCAGACCACCAATGTCGAGGCATTTATCTATGATCTGAACTTCAGCAGAAGGTGGGTCCTGCAGAAAGTCAACAATCCTAAAACACCAGGTGTCTACAAAAAATTAATAAAGCAGAACAAATGTTGCATTTTGGAATTAAAGTCCAGAGCTTAAAGAAAAAGCTGACTGAGAACCGGAGGTGTGGCTTTTATGAAAGAAACCGAACATAACAAAGTTTAAGCAGTTTTAAAAAAAAAATCCTCCAAGTCATGTGCAGGGCTGATCAACAGTTTGAAGACATTGCTGCTCAAGGGGGTAACAGCAGTTCAACTGCACATAATTTTGCCAACAAAGACATTCGATAATGCATCACTTTATTAATTAAATTAATATAAAACTATATACTTCTCTTTATCTGTTGCTATGTGTTAAATCAAGTCACATTTATGTAAAAACAGTGTAAGCACCGTAACAACCAGGATTTATCTTTGGTTCTTTTCATAGATAACAGCCAATATCAGTTTTAACTAATCATTTCTTCAATACATCAGTTGTGTTTATGATGGAGGTTAACAAATCTAGGCTGGTGGCATTATGGAGACACCTGGAGCCAAACTTTATTCTTCAAGTTAGCTCACAAGACATGGATAAATTATTTGTGTATTGCTGGGTAGCATATTCAGTAAATATCAGTAGATATTTCAGCTACATGATATGATATATGCACTCCTGTGAAGAAGTCTTAGACATCTAAGCTCATTGTTTAAAACCCTTTATCATTACAACAGATGTAAATAACCACAAACACACTATCTTTAGCTATAGTTTGAAGAACAAAGTTTAGTTGCAGACATTATATGAATGCATTCAATCCCTTTTGCAGCATACAGTATCTTTAGCCACCGCTATGATAAATAAAATGAAACCTGAAATGTGTAGTTAGCTTATTGCTAATCCCTTTAAACATGTTGCAGCCATCAATTTCAGAATTAATTTAGATTTACAAAAAAAACTAGTTGTTAAGAGCAAACATGCATGTGTTCTGCATTATCTCGTACCATTTCTGTTTAATAATGATTTTTAATTTGCACTTTACCTTTTTTCTGGGTATTGAGATTAAAAAACTTTCCTGTCATCACTGCTGTGAAGAATTCTGAATGGTCTAGAAGTTCTCTAGATCAAAGTATTCTACATTAAACCACTTTGAATGCCTTTGTTTACTTTTTAACCATTTTATTTTCAAAGACTGAATATTGTTTTATGCTATTATGCTTTGATTCTTAAAAAAATATGATTTATTTTTATCCCCATTAGATCTACATGAAATAACGTGCCTCAACTGTGACATCCAGTATCGAAAATCTATTATCCACACCCAGTTTTTATTCTGAACCAAGCCTAATAATATGATCTTTATTCTGACGAGAATGAGATACTCATGCAAATGGGACATTTTTGGAAGCGCTCGCATCCGATGCTAGTCATTCTCTAATCACTGTGAAGCTGGTTGTCTTTAGACAATCTCCTACTCTGTGGTTTCCGTCATCCCATTGGAATGAGCCCCCAACTCCTTTCTCCCAGCCCACTGTGTGTGTGTATCCTAACATCAATAGCAATGCGGCTGCAAGCTCATTCTTTCATTATTTTCCTCTGTCAAGATAGAACGGGGGGGATTTTTGACAGAAGTGTGCGGGTGTCTTTTCTTCTCTGGCTTTATCGGAACTTGGGAACCTGCTCAGTGAAATGACCACCAGCTTCCTCCTCCTCCTCCTCCTCCTTCTCCTCCTCCCCCATGCCCCTAACTGTCCAGCTGCGTTTCTTTCTGCTCCTCCTGGGCCTTCTGCTCTTATCTGGGGGAGCTTGCAGGCCATAAAGAGAGAGCAGTCTCCTTCCTGTGCTTTAAAGTCAGGCAGGCAGGATGCTAGTGAGAGCCTGGTTTGGCCTGCCTCCGTTTGTTCTCCCTCTTTTTCTCTGTCCACACTGAGCCACTGCATTTTTTTTTTAAACCACTGTGTCTCAGTCAGCAGGACAGCCAGTCTGTGTCAAGCCTAGCGATCACGAGATGGCACAGGAAGGAGTGACGCAGTGAATGATGAGAAGAACAGCAATGGATACAGGAAGAGCGACTGGGTCCTTTGGTCACAAGGGCAAAGGATGTTCACGTCTACTCTCAAGGACCTGGCAGGTTCAGAGGTTCACCATGTGTGTCTGCGCTTCGCAAACTAAGAGTCATGGACGTATCAGAGAAAACAAACCCATAAGGATCCAGCAAGAATGCAATTAAACCAGATACCTGATTTAGATTTTCTGCCTCAAACTCAACACTTACTCACTGTTGACTCATCATTTTGCACTGAAGCTCTAAGGAACCGCGCCCAAGAAGCGTGGCCAGCCCCATCTAAAAATGGCAGCAATTCGAGAGTGGGTGTAGCAGGGAGCCCATCCAACTACTGCACCTCGTCTTTGAAGGCACACTTCAAAGGCTTCACATTTGAAGGTAAACAAGAAAGAGGGAGGAAAAAAAGTGGGCCTTGATAAAAGCGAACGGCGTGTAGATGCGAATATGCACCTCTTTGTTTTATTTACTGGAGGTTGATAAGCTTACCCCGACCTGATCTGATATAGCACCCCTGGATCGCTGCCGTTTCAGAAGCGTGTTTGTTTGTGGAGGTTTGTCGGCTGCGCTTGAGATGCTGGCTGTGTTGAGAGAGATAAAGTGCCTCAGCGGGATAATGAAGCCTGGCTGGCTATTCACCGCCTTCCATTCAACGCCATTCTCAAACTCTTTTTTTATAAATTAGCATTTCCACTTTCAAAGGCGTTCCAGAGATCTGCCTAATCTGCTGCCTTCATGTATTTGTCAAAAGTCACAAAGGCGATGGCCCACCACGCATGGAAATGACACATTATAATAAAAATCCACAACTACAGGACAAATTGAATTCATTTCAGTCGTGTCCCACTCCTTCACCTCTGCTGCGGTTGTTTGTCTCTGTAAGGCTCATCTGGGGATAACCTGCGGCTGTCTTTAAAGGGTGCTTCCCTGTGATGAAGTTTTAATGGGTCTGTGACATGCGTTGTTTAGCAGATGGCATGTGTTTTCCAAAGCAGAACTTGTTCGCGTGTGAGCGGTGACTGTGGGAAGGGGTAGCCGACCCATATTTACATCTGACTTGTCCTTCACGTGATAGCGTGTGAAAGATCCATGTCAACACAAGATACATTTGTCAGTTGTGTGTTCTTTGACCCTCAGTATCCCACGGTCACACCGCAAACTAGAATTATTGCAGGCAGCGCTCCATTTGGCAAGCAACCACAATCAGCATCGGAAATAAGGATGCATGCTTTTTCGTTAAGTAGTTATTAAAAGGGAAATCTTCCAAAATTTCTGTGTAGTTTGATTGTTGAGATGTAACAAAGCCAACACATTTTGGGATGAATTTTTGGTGAAGCAGTTCACTGTAAAGAAACCTTTTAATTTTATTATAATGGTGCTGAGAGGAACCAGGATGTCTACAGTGCTAATGTTGTCTTTATATTTCCTACCAAAAAATGACCAGTGTACACTTTTTATACATAACGGTTTTATAGGTAATCCTGATCCTGGTATAAAAGTGGTAATTATGCAATTGTGCAGATATGCAGATGCAATTATGCAGATATTCTAAGATAAGGTGAATTCCGAAGAACATTTGTTAAACAGTATACATTTAGGAAAAAGAGGATGAGGAAATCGAAGTGGTTTTAGTTTGGTGATGTATGGAGACTAAACAATGGACTGGAAACAACTCCACCAATTCATTTAAACTTAATGGAGAATTCTGTCCTTTTTTTAAGTGTTTGCAAAAGTTAGTGGTGGAGATGTAAACAAAGTCTTTCAGATACTAATACAGTCATTTACTTTCTTACCCAAAATGACCAATGAAGCAAATCATGTCTTTTAATGTTTTATATGTAATAATGTTGGATAACTGGTGGTAAATTCAAATTCAAATATAAGTTATAAAAAGAATTTGCTCACCATGTAACTCTTTAGCATGGATGGACTAAAAAAATATCTAGCAGGCCAAAATATTCAACAATATCAAACGTTTCAAGCGGCACATTCAAAACCATCTCATATAACAATTTTTCCTTAGAGGCATTAACACTTTGGATGTCTGGTTCATCACCAGCATTGCAAATCATTTTCACTCTAGTTTCTCTAGAATCATGCATTTCACATCAAACCATTCTGAAAGAAATTGCTTACATCTTAGTGACTGAATTAAATCAGCAGAATTACCCTTAAAATTCTTCAGACAACTTGTTTCTATCACCACCGCAAAGCATTCTAAATGATTTGTTTAAATGTTAACCATTTAATTACAAACACAATTGTAAAAATCAGTGGAATTCCTCTTTAAAACATACGAACTAGTCATTACTGAGAATCCTCTGTGTTGCGCTATGCCAGTACATAATGTTTACATGTACAAATGAAAGAAAAAGCAGCACCAGTCGTGCTACAGAGTTCTCAGGCTTTTCCCTCGAGGGGAACTCTTTCATGTTATGCACAGCACTTTCTTATGAATTCAGTAGAACATTCAGTGGCCACTTTGGTAGACATACTGCAGCCTGGACTCCACAAAGAGCTGGAAACATTTCTAAGCAATTCTGGTCCATGCTGACATGATTGCATCACAAAACTGCTGAAGATTTGTAAACTGCACATTCATACCCCATCCCCCCACCACCACCCCCACCATCCACACTCCACCGAGCAACACTTTGCTAATGTTCAACTGTCTAGTTTCGGTGTGCCTTTGCGGTACTGTAGCTGCCAAGTGTGGAACCTGATGAGGTCTTTTATTGCGGCCCAGTTGCCTCAAGGTTCGACAAGTTGTGCATTCAGAGATGCTTTTCTGATCACCACTGTTGTAAAGAGTTGTTATTCGAGTTGCTGTAGCCTTTCTGCTAGCTCACAAATCTAACCATTCTCCTTTGACTTGTTCACAAAGCGTTTCCGCCCACAGAGCTATCACTCACTGGATGTTTTTCGTTCTTCGCGCCACTCTGTGTAAACTAGACATAAACTCTGCAATCCAGGAGATCAGCAGTTTGTAAAACAGTCACCACCCCACCTAGTACCAACAACCATGTCATGATCACAGCCTTTTAGTTGACCCTTTTTTTTATTTGGATGTTTAATGTGAACATTAACAGAGGAAAATGTTTATTACAGATTAATTTATTTCCAATTTTTTTGCTATTTTATTGCTCTTTGATGGCTCTTTGATTTCCCCGATTTGTAAGGGGAAACAGCATTAAACAGAAAAAGGAGACGTGAGATACAGAAGAAATCAAGAAGACATTGAGTGTTGATGAGTGCTGTTGTTGATTTTGGCAAATCTGAGTGCAATGTGTGGCTTTATTAAGACCTCTACTGACACTCAGGAGGAGACAGTGAGATTACTGAGGAGAAACATCTGAGCAGCAGGAGACTCAAGGAAAATTCTCTTTTCTGTTTCCACAAAACAGAGACTACAGAAATATTGGCAGGTCTTGTAGGTTTTTTATCCCCCTATAGGAAATCTGCAAGATTTTATGGGTTGCACACAAATTGGCTGTTTGGATAATGCGTGAGTGAGCAGATGTACAGGTGTTTTTAATATACGCATATGCCTACATATGATCTTTACGTCACAGCAGGGCTTATTCACAGATACATCAATGATGACAACATATAATATGGGTTTATCTTTGCTTCACCCACAACCCATCATTTTCCACAGCCATCATTTTTCAGAATTGATATATTTTATTATTCTTCTGTTAATATGCGTCATACACTAAACAAACCCTAAAGAAATTTCCTGAAGTCAAGACACTGTTTCATGGTTTGTTTGGTTTTTTTTTGGTTGCATTGAAAACCTCTTCAGGAGCGTTTCTTTAAAGAGCCAAGTCGCACCACACATATTCACACAACCAGGGAAATCAAACGAGATGTCTGAAGCTTCTGCTGTGCTGCTGGTTCCGTGTGCAATGGACACATTTGTTTCAGCTCAGTGTGCTTTGGCTTTTTTTCATCGCAGATATTGTAGTCCATCCTTTGTGCTGTGCCAGTTGCTTTCATGCTTGAACGGTGAACAATAGGGGAGATTTTCATGTGGACACAACACCCTCACCTAGGTCAGAGGTCACAGTCAGCGCTCCTTATAAGATCCGTCTTTTAATGTACCTAATGTTGACAAACAGTAACTTAGGTGTCTCCTTCCAATTAGCCCACACTGATGAGTTGCGTACCTTCATGGGTTTGTCAGCTTTAGCTGTCTCTCCTGCGGGGCATCCTTTAATCGTTCAGGGTTCGAGGGAGTGCATGAGGGGGAAATGAGCTGAGCCCGGCTCTCATTACTCCCCATCTGCCCATCTGCAAACGCAGGCAGTGAGATGAAAAGAGATCCCATGGATGAGCTAGTGCCAAGCGGCGGCAGAGTGCACCAAAAGGGGGTCTCACTAATTTCCAGCGACGGGTCACTTTGCGCACTCAAAGGGAGTCGTTTTGTTTGGCTTTCCTGCAGGCGAGAGGGTAATGGGTGTGTGGAGAGGGGGGCAAGAGGAGGGACGGCCGGGCGACAGACCGCGCTGATGAAAGCGAGGAGGCATCCTGTGCCAGCGTGGCGCCCAGCTGCTGATTAAAAATGCTAATGTGCCCCGTCGCGCTTTGATGTCAGGGCAAACAATGCTGGGGAAGGTTATGGCGCGACAGTGGGATTCTTTATTCGGGTTGGGGGGTGTGTACGGAGACACCCGGCAGTGCACCATGACAGTCCAAATCAATCACGGAGCAGGCCGCGCCTCTGCGTCTGTGGTCCCCCTGCTGGGTGCGCATACTTTAATTAGCTGGCCTCCAAACCAGTAGCCTTCAAGCCATATTCAGGCCTGCACTGCACTCCCCCAGTGTAAGTGAGTAGACGAGCCTCAGTACAAAGGCCAAGTGGACTTGGTTTAATAAGTGTGACTGCATATGAGTAAGTATGTGCCGTGTATATAGATGCACTATGGACTTCGCTGTGTTGTTTATGGTGCATGGAGGTAGGGGAGGGCCAGATCTGTGGAGGGCGGCTGTTTTCCACTGGAGTAATCCTTCCAGGGTTTTGCGATCTCTGCCAATCACTGTGTTTTTCTCACTGATGGAAAAAAAAGACCTTCAAAGGAACAGCAACTTGTTTTGAAGTTGCTTGACATCATGTTAACAAAGCCTGTTTAATCCCCAGATGGAGGTTTGAGCAAGATGAAACTTTATTTGTGAAGTGCACAAACGGTTCCTGAAGTATGAAGAGGGGAACGTGTGCATACCCCGCCACACACAAAAACAAATCTGTCCTGCTTGCCAACAGTTTGTCATCCAGTTTATTTCCAAGAGTTGCGTTTCTCTCAAACATACGCTTTTGAGCAGCACAAGCCAAGGATTATGAATTCATTCATGATTAACAGCGTTGGGATAATTAATCAAAAACTAATCCATTACAAGTGACTAATTACTTCTCTCAAGCTATAATGGGCGCGCTTTGCTCAAGTAATCCCACTAGTGTTCTAGTCAAGACCACTAGAGGTGAATTTAAGTCAAAACCAAGACCAGGACTGCAATAGTTGAGTTGGAGTCAAGACTGAGACACCAGATTTAATATGTATTTTAAAAAATATAAAAGAAAGAAGTAAAGAAAGAAAGCTGTAGTTGTTTGTAGTAAACTAAAACATTAGATAATAGGTATTAGAATATATATAAACCAACAATATTCTTATTTATTATTATATCATATCACAGTCTCTTACAATGTAACTTTGCATTGTAATTTTGGAAGCTTATGATGGTGAGGTTGTTCTCTTTACCTTCATCTCTAAAACGTGTTTAGAATCTGAATATCAACTGAATATAAACCAAAAAACATAGATCCATTTGTATTATTAAATAAAAACATAATAAATAATAACAACCACAATCTTATCTGCCCTCGGTGGACATTTAAATTTTGGAACTAATAAACATCAAAAAATAAATAATCCCCAATTAAGCCATTGTGAAAAGGATTTATTAATCTTCAACCAGCAGTGAGTAGATTTTACTGAAACATGAAAAGAACTGTTTTATTCTGTTTGAAGGTGTGTTGATATACAGAGGCACTGCACTCAGCTGGCCTCAAGAACAGATGCTGAGACAAGAGAGTTCATTTAGAGCTTTGGGATTACTCTTTAGACCAAGACCTAGACCTAACCGGAGCCAGGGCTGGACTGGGACAGAAAATCAGACCTGGCATTTTTAGCTTAGACGAGCCCGTAATAATTAGCAATGACAGCCGACCAGTAATTTATGTATCGGTTCAGCGAAGGAATGTATTTTACTATTATCATATAATAATTATGAAATAATAACAGCATCATATTAAAATAACAGAACTTTTCCCTTATAAGAAATGTACAGTGAATCATTACTTTAGAAGCCTATCAAATAACCATTGTGGAAAGCAAATAAGTAAATTTACACATACTGTAGTTCCAGCACTCTTGTCTACTCCTATGTATTTACTGAATTTTCCTGATATAGCAGCTCATTTCTAATTCTTAAGGTTAAAAGGAGCTCCTTCTTTTAAAAAACTATAACATGCATTTAGATCAGGGCATACCTTTTGATAATACTTTTATACACTTACTTTAGTGAAGCTTAAATTGCAAAGATTTTACTTCATTTAATAGTTTTAAGATCTGTTATTTCACTTGTTTGAGTGTTTTTAAAAAATGGTGAATCGCAGCATAGAGGCTACAAATTCAAACTACTGTTTTAACGTCACCTCAAAGTTCCTGTGTTATCCTAACATTACTACCTTCTTACGTACTACACTCTCCCACTCAGTCTGTCCCTGGGTTCCCTGTCCAGAGCCTGCTGCTGTCTTCACCTACAGCCTGCTGTTGCTGGAGCTCTGCTGTCACAGAGGACGTGGAGGCTACAGCAGCGAACATGTCTGTGATCTTAGCACATTTTGCAGCATCTACAGTGACACTTCGCACGTAACTTCTCTGCACCCCCTTCTGTCACTTCGGTTTCTCCATGTTGCCTCTCCTTTAACACGGACCACGCAGAGAAAGGGTGCGGCCGCGTTTGTCCTATATCCTGATTGGTTCAATCCACTGTCTATATTAAAGATTGACCAATGGGTTGTCCCCTCAAAATTGTGGGCCGGTCTCTTAAAAAAAAAGGGGGGGTGTCCAACAGCATCGGCCCACCAGGCAAATGCCCGGTAGCCCTGACCGGAGCACTACAACATCAAATCTTCTTCTTCTTCTTCTTCTTATTATTATTATTCACTTTACTTTAGCAACTCAACAGTCCAACAGACAGGTTGCTTGCTGCATTTAAGCGTTTATTGTGCTGCACAGTCAAAGTTACACAGCCAGTTGATGAACGTAGCACATGCACGAAATGTACATCCAAAGTCAGACATGGATATGTGTAGTGGATGTCTTTTAAATGCATCACATAAAAAAGTATAGTTAAAACAACATTAATGTGTGATTGTATGCAGCTCGCAGAAGAACATTTGGTAATGTGGGTTGTGCTTTGGGCTCCTCCACTGAGTAGATACATTTGATGACCACATTAAAAAAGCATTCAAAGGGAACTTAGTCAAAACTTGTTGACGGTCTTACATAGTGCTGCTTCAATCTCATTCTAATAAACACATATGAGTAAAACGAATATTTAGGGCTGAAATGATTCCTTGAGAAATTCAAGTAACTCAATTGATAAGAATCATAGATGCAAATTCTTTGCCTTGTTTAATCTATATAACTATATAGAGCTTATTGTATTTCGCACAGATGACTATTACTGCGACACCATGTGCTTACGCAGTGGGCTCATGCAGGAAAAAGATAATATAGAAAGAGGGAGAAAATCTCTCTTGAGGGACAAACATTAACACAGACCAGAGAAAAACGACAGACAGTATCCAAAGTTTGGGATCGTTTTAGGATGAAAAAAATAAAAATTGTGTACAGTGTGTCTATTGTAAAGCCAAACTAGCCTCCTGCAATAGCACAATGTCAATGCTTCAGCTTGTCAGCAGAAAGCAGCCAGTCTACACACCCAGTCCACAGAGCATACCCAGCACAAAGTACCATTACCCTTAGCATTTAACGTAAATCAACATGATTGCTGTTAGAGATGAGGGCTAGTAAAGAACAAATGTTAATTATGGCTTTATATAACAGCTAGTTAAGAACATAAATCAATATGGTAGCTAGTTATGATGCCCACAAGTTAATTAAGATGATGACACACATCCACTTCCATCACAGTGACGATTGCACCAAACCACTGCAGCAGGTTATTCAGTTTAGTTTTAAAGCAGTGAGGAAGGTCAACAAAGTAAATAACTGTATGCAATATATATAGTTGTATGCAAATTGTATTTTCTATTTTGTATATTTACTAATGCTCTTTATAATAAAGCAGAAGTATTTCTCATCCCACTGCTCAATTCAATGATGAAATAATAGTAGAGTTCTCAATAAATAAAATGATTGATAGCTGAAATAATTCATAGCCCTACAAATAAAAACAAAATCTTAAGACACCTGTAACTGTGTTGCAATTACAAGTAAACCACAATGTTATACACAGTTTCAATACAGAAAAAAGATTTCTATTGTCATAACTACGCACTAATGCTTAATGACAAATTAACTACGCTCTAATAAAAAGTCAGGTCAGTTGCAATCAGGCGATAACAAACAGCAAGGACAACCTCCAACAAAGCGAGGGAGAATAACCTGTCGCTTCTCAGCCGTGGCAAAAGGATAACGAGGCCATCACATAGAAGCTTTCCCAGTCCCACACAGCACATCTGCTTACACAAACAATGATTTCTCCATACAGTACTGTAACTATTAGAAGCTTCCTCTGTCACTACTCAAGAAATGGTCTGAAAGTTTCTACAGTGCTGTAGTTACCGGGTTGGGGGGGATGGGGGTGGTGGAGGAGACCAAAATAGTCAAAGCCCAGCCGACCTTGCTGGGAGAACGCTTTTCATCATGTTCCGCTATTGCCGCTTCTGTGTGGTTTTTTGGATCCACACGTCCCTGCTGCTGCTGGAATAATGGGCTCCCATCCACTTAACTCAGAAATAGCTGCGCGTTTGCTGCTAGCTGTTGCGCGCTGTGGCAGGGAAGGCTGACAGCAGCGTGTGTGAGAAAGCGCCGGCCCGGGTTGAGGCGTCACAGAGCCAGGTGTTGGCGTGTAAAGCAAGTACGGAGGCCCGCCGATGACAGCCTGCTCTGGAAGGTAGGGGAGAGTTGTGCAGGGATGCTGTTGGGTGGGTGAACAAGCCTGCTTCTCATCTTGGGAGGAAAATATTGCGCTCCCTCAGACCGAGCTGAGGCTGTGAAGTGAGAGAGCCTGTGTGTGGGGATGAGGACAAGTTCAAGAAAGGCCTGTCCCCATCTGTTTGTGACTTTGTATGAAACAGAATATATATATATATATATATATATATATATATATATATATATATGTGTGTGTGTGTGTGTGTGTGTGTGTGTTTGTGTGTGTGTGTGTGTGTGTGTGTGTGTGTGTGTGTGTGTGTGTGTATATGGATATATGGATGCATTAGTGGGGGACGAAGTGTTAGAAACAGAGATACAAGAAGGGAGAAAGCAGGATGGTGTTTCATTTCACCATGAAACCAGCCACCCCTCTACTTTCCTCTGGTTAGATAGCTGGTTTGGCAGTGCCGTGAGCTTGGCACATCCCCAGCTCAGAGACAGGATCACCCTGGCAATGGTGAAGGGCGTCTCCTGCCCCTTCAGGGCTACGTTTACACTAGCTCCTAAAAGGCGTAGGCACCGTGCCCTCTGCTTTGGTTTAGCATGTCTCGCTACAGACAAGGTGGCAGTCTACATGAACTCCATTACTCGGATAATGAATTCATAACAACACAGCAGCTCCATGACAGTTAATGGTGTAGCAGATATGTAAAGCAGCTGCGTTCAATACACAATGCAATGTTGGCCCTTAGCAGCGGTTTGGAAAAGAAGCTGTACTTCTCCTGGAGGTATGCTGAAGGTGGCATGCTACGCTGTTTAACAATAGCACTGTAAAATCTGTAGAAAAGATTGCAGTCCCACAGTAAACTATTAAAAATTTAAAAAAGAAGTAAGTAGTTAGCTGATATTTACACATTATATGGTATAATGCATTTGAACCCAATACATTTATTAAGATAATATATATATAAATTTATAGGGTACTTTCTATTGTCCCTAACTCATTCAGATTTTTTTAATGGACAATTTTTAACAAAGAACCTTCATACCAAATCTGATGCAAAGAAGACGAAAGAGGATGAAGAAGTGGATTCTTTGAGGTTCAGTGATGATGCATTCATGATTTTTCTTTTAAGTACTTCAATTAAACCACAAACTCTGGTTTCCCCCCATTCTGTTTGAGACTGTGCTTCTGCTTGTGGCTTCTCTTATTTAAAGGGGCTTAAAAGCGAGGAAAGCTAATAGTTTGTGGTTCTTTGCGGGCATAGCAGATCTTAAAAAGGGTCACATGCAGCTGTATATTGTATATACTGTATATTGTATATACTTTAACCTTCTCATTTTTATAGTTAACATGCTGCTTGTTGAATAAGCCTTTGCTACAAACAAGATTGCCTGTTCTGCTGCCACCCTTATGTGAAAAATCACTTTCTGCTCTCCATCTGCAGTTTGCACCACAGCTACAAAGTGACATAACAAACAACCTATTGGTCAAATTCCAACTTATTTTTATGCATCAAATAAATGCAGCAGCTGCCCTTTACGTTGTGGGAAAATTTCATAATGAAATACTGTAGAATAGCTTGGAAAAAAATTGGTTCCATAGACTTACATATTAAGTAAAGACAGTTTTTGTCCACTCCTGTAAAGTTGCCATTTTGGAGACACTTGTTTTTCATTGGACAGTGACGATATGTGTGTTCATTCTACACTTCACCTGCGTTTTCCCCCCATAAAAAAAGACTAAGAGTGCTTAACCTTTGAATAATGCATTCATCTATTAACAGCTAGTTAACTTTGCAGATCCCACTCCAAGTTACTGCCTTGAATGGAGAACCTGTAGGAGTTGGTTCTATTACACAAGTCACTAAATCTAGTAAATGGCCACCAGTGCTCTCCACCACAAACTCATTATATTTTTGGTTTTGGACACTTCTGAGTACTTAGTTATTTTATCTTGGCTAGAGAACCACATGCCCTTGATTTCTTTCTCGGATCAACAGATTTTGTCATGTTCAGTTTTCTGTCCAGAGAAATGTTTACAATCATCTACTCTAGCTGTTGGGTCCACCTCCATTGAAAGTCCTGAAGCCAACATTAAAAAAGAAGCCCCCTTAGCGTACTCAGACCTCCAGGAGCTCTTTAATTAAAAAAAGACCACTTAACTTGCCCCTCATTGAGCCTATGACTGTGTTGTTGATCTTATAGAAGGAGCTACGTTTACCAAAGCATGTATCTATCCCCTTACTCAGGACAAAGAAAAAGCCATGGAAGAGTATGTCCAGGAGATCTTAGCTCAGTGTATCATTCGTCCCTCCACACCATGTGTTGCCTCAGGCTCTTCCTTTGCAAAAACAAAGATAGGGGTCTCCATTCTTGTATTGACTACGGAGGTCTGAATCAAATTTCTGAGAAATACCCTCATCCCAGTAGCTTTGGAAGAGTTACGAGGAGCTACAATTTTTACTAAGCTAGAGTGTGTATAATCTAGTCTGAAGTAGAGAGGGCGATGAATGGATGATCACATGTTTCCCCACTAGGGGGTACTATGAGTATACAATGATCTATCTTTCTGGCGTTCGTTAAGAACATGTTAAGCGCTGTGATTGGACAGTTAGTTTGTAATGGCCTATATGGGCGATATCCTGATCTACTCTCTTGACCTTACCATACATATGAACCGTGTGTGACAGGTTATGTACTCTAAGACAATTATTTGTAGATCAAGGGTGAAAATTGTGAGTTTCATTTAGAGTCCATCCTCTTCCTGGGTTACGTAATCAGTGTCAGTGGCGATGTTATGAATGATCACGTAGTCAAGGCAGTGTTAGACTAGCCCATCCCAACATTAGTTAAAGAGGTACAAAAGTTCTTAGGTTTCCCCATTTTTTATAGTCATTTTATATCACAAGTCCTTTTATTTTTTTATTTTCTTAGTAATTTACTTTTTTCTGCCTTTGCTTGTGTTTGAACTATGAACTATGAGTTGTAATAAATTTTGGTTATTAATAGTTAACTAGAATATGATAGTCAATATCGCTAACTTGGCAATGTTCGGAAAGAAGAAGTTGACAATGTTACTAAACGAAGAGTTTAGTTTCAGTTCTGAGCTAAGCCAATTTATCTGACTCACTGAAAAATAAAATGAAATGCCCGTTCCTATAGCCATCATCCACACTGCAAGAGCAGAAGAAGGTGCAGTGGCTGACTCAGAGGGAGCATGTGCTGATCTTCACCCTCCCAGCTTGGTACCATTGTGTGATAGAATTCACCACAACTAAATTAAAGGGAAAAACTTTCCTTTTCCAGACATAGTCCTCTGTGTTTTTAGAATGTTAATCCGAAAATGAAGAACTTTGGCGCCTCACTCTGTCACTCCTTTATGAAAAGAGGAAGTCGGGAGTGTTTTTCCAGGCATACAACGGCTGCAGAAGTGTGGCTTGTGATCTTTACGATCATGTCCTCCACAGCGCTCGGAGGTGCCGGGGGAAGCCACACTCCCCGACATTCGACACCTTAATTGCCCTCTGCTGTCTCCAGACCTGTTTATCCAGGTGACATGGGTGTCACTTCTCGCATCAGCTACTATGCTCTCTTGCCTCAGGAAAGAACCAACGACCCAAGGTGTCTGTTTTTAATAAGTAGAGTCACTGAGATGTGAGGCTTAAGACTACCAATCTGGATCTCTTTTTGTGGAGACTTAATCTTCTTTGATAGCGATTTTGCTTCAACATTTAACAAGCGGTGTGCATGCATGTGGGTTGGGAGAGTAAATCAGTTAATCAACTGAATCACAGTGACTCTGCGACCAACACAGGGTCAGGAAGCTGTGCTCTGAGACATTCTAAGTCTGACCACCCTAACACAGACACACACACTTACACACACACTTACACACACTTTAACTCAACATGGGTTAAGAATGCTGCAGGTGACTTCTTGTTTGCACATTTCATAGAGAGGAACACCCCCCACCTCTCTCCAGCAGGTCCTAACCCATGTAATCTCATCCCATCTGCCTCCCTCACCTCCATGTGCTGACTCAGGGTGTCCCCTTACACACTGCATTGTTCCCTTATCCTGTAGTGAAGGCCACTGGCACAAGCACACACCTGTGCCCAACAATGGGACGCTTATTCAACTCTGGGATGCGGCTGCTCTTTGGGTAACGCACACGCATGCTTTTGAGAGGAGGCGGAGCCAGGAATTGTTCTCTGAGCTCAGGAAAACTGGCGAGTAAAGAGCAAATGTAGCAGGTGCTATGTTTGGTTATGAGCTTACTTAAAAGATGTCGGCATGAACTGTCACCCACGAATCTGACCGCCTTAGAGACCTTGCTGGAGGGACGTTACAATGGGCTTTATTCTTGGTCCTGTGGGCATCATCTAATACATTTGTATGTGTATGCTGCAACTCATGATTGATGGCATGCCACTAAACCATTTCCACGCTGCACGCACCATGGCATGTTCTGTGCTTTGGCCACAATTGTGTAAACATACAAACATCTCTTATGTACCACTGTCTTCTGTTTAAAATCTGATCGATCTGATCCCCACATTTTGGGCAGCAGGGATTCCTGGGAAATGTAGTCTACCATCAGCTTTGTCAACATAACCCTCTAGATGTTAAGATTGCAGAGTGTAAACAGGGAAATGGCAGGCTGGGTGTGTTTGGAGGCGGCCTGACCACCGGATTATGGCGTTTCATGATTATATTGAGGTTTTTCTAAAGCAAGGCTGTGTCGTTTCTCTCTTCCGGCGGCGCCGGCTGTCAGACAAAACAGAGCTCCCAATGGGCATGACATCATCGCTAAATGACATGTTTGCATGGAATCTCCCTTGATGTTGGTGTACGGAGCGGGATGAAAGAGGGTGAATGAAAGAGGAGGGGGTGAGGCACAGATGCATCTTCAGAGTGGCCAGGGCTTCAAAGAAACCTCAGGAGTCCCTGCAGCACACCCGGAGACGGCGTCACATGACGCTGACGTCAAAAAGGGGAAGCCATGATTGGCTCCATATGGCGTTCTGGAAACAAAAAAACGAACTTTTCCAAAACAGGCCCAAGAGCCGAGGTGAGTGATGGGAAGGGCCCTCCCACATGTACTGGATGCAGAAATTGAACAAGAAAAACATTTGAATGTTGCTTTAATTTGCTTTTGGGACTAAAGTAAAGGGTAGAAGGTAAAGCCAGCCACTGGGGTCAAGGGTCACCTAAGGGGATAGGCTTCTCATGAAAGCCAGTGTTCATTTGTTATTTTCTAAATGAAAAACCTTACTCAATTTATTGAAATCAACTGTTAGAGTAAGATTAAGATGACTATGTGGCCTCTCAAGGTGTGCTTGGTATACTGCAGTATATTATATAGTTGATTGTGTGTATTTATTGTCTGTATGATTGTGTGCTGCTGTTCTTTATTATAGTAGCATTGACTACATCATATAGGCCAATGCAAGTGTAATGTTTGCTGGGATGTTTATCAGTTTGTGCTCTACAAAAAGGCAAAGCAAAGAAACTGCACTGTGTAAGACTTTGATGAGGGACAATATGTAGAATTAGAAATATCACAGGCCTTGACAAGCAATCTGCCTACAACAAATGTGTGAGAGAAGCAAACAACAATAAATGCAGGCCTGGACTGACCGCAACTGCATTAAGCCACCTACACCAGAGAAGAACAATTTAGACATGCATCCAGTCTGGCTAGATACAATTCAGGATTTGTAATTGAGTATGAAAGTTTTGTTGATTATCTTTACAAAACCAAAAGCTAATGTTTATTAAGTACAGCAAAGCTAGTCGGCATTTTGTCTTATTATTTAACGTGTGAGTATGTGAACCTGCATTTTACAGACAGACTAAATCCAAAAGTTTATATAACACCAAAGCACACAACACTGCATGTGATGCTCAACCACACCCTTTTCTTCCCAGTGGTCTTGTACCATTACTAGTTCTAAATTATGTAAAGGGTTTTAAATTTATGGAGACTGTTAATAATAGGAGTGGGGGAGAAATGTATACCACAGATTATTGTAATATTGTATTATGGCAATATAAAAAAATATGCATTGGTATTTGTATTTTTTATAAGAATATCAATACTTGGCATCCGTGTATTGATATATGCATATGTTTTTGTACTAGAATAACATAATTAGCTTTTTCAGACCACTAATTTATTCAGAAATGTGCTGCATTTAAATATACAAAAATGTCTGGACTTATTGTTTAACAAGGAAGAGATGAAGCACACAGATATGACATGCAATTTGTAGGAAATGTCCTGTTAAAATTAAATACTTTTTAAATGCTGCAAACACAAGTGTTAACCAATGACAGACTCAGTTTCCCTTCAAATTCACATGACCCTTCATGAATCAAGTGTCCAGGAGTGCACATGCACTTAGCAGAAATCAGCCCAAAACAGCTCAGCATTAATAGGAAGTGAAGGTTAAATAAGGGTGTGAATCTGTGCTTATTTATTTGAGGCAGGGGACTTTTTAACCCCTCTCTCTTCTGGTTGTTTCAGTGCTGTGAGAAAGTGCATGCCTGCCACCATGATTTTATCAGGGGGAATGTGAATTTGAGGTAAGAAAAGTCAAGAAACCCCTAAAAGAACTGCATTAAGTTGAGACGCGCGGACGTCAAGTATAGTGGATTCCTATGTGACTGTAACAGCGCATTATCTGGCAGAGCACTGGCGACTGCTGTCTCGCTGTCACACCGGGGAAAACATTGCAGAGCTCCTGCAAAATGAGATGAGAATGAAACCTTGCCAACAGAACTGTGGTGGTTGTTTCTGCAGCTGAAAAAAGTTAGTAAATTGCTACATATCACAGAACACAGCACTGCAGTAATAAGCATACTGCAATATGATTCAAATCGCAATAATATTACATCATGATTTAAATACTGTGATCATGTGGTATTGTAGTGCCTTTGGTGACTCCCACCTCTAGTGAATAACACAGGTATCTAATATACAAATCTGACCCAAAGAAAAAGCACATATTCCTACTTTGTTCCACGCTATTTCTTCTTCTCTCTTTTGATATTTTTTTATTTGTTATGTTGACAAGCATTTTTTGTCTTCTCTTGCAGCATGTGATTGTGAATGTGTGTGTGCGTACTCAGACATCTGCTGAATGGTGAATAGGAGCTGCATGGTCTTGTCTGCCTGGTTGTTCTGATTTACTTTGAGGTCAAGGTCTCCCTCCTCCATCTGCAGCTAAAGAAAAGCTGTCAGGAGTGCAGCAGCAGGCCCCCATCCATGACCCTGGAGATATATCTACACACACACATACTCACCCGCTCACCCAAAGGACAGAATATCCTTAAATGTGCCTAGTAGTTTTCAGTATGTGTTAAAGCACTTTATCCAAAGATGCTAACAGAGTGTGAGAGCCAAGTGGGACCAGTGAGCATGATCACATTTGCATAACGCTGACTGCCCCTAGTCGTTTTAATACATTATTAACAGTGGTGAGCTGTGACGATCAGAGCTAGGCCTTCAGTGCAAGCCATAAATGTTAAAACTCATATTTCTTTTATATTATATTTCTTTTTACTCATAACACTTTTATGGGATTTCTACAGGTATGTTAGTGATAAGCTTAAGTTTGTGAATATTAACATTCTAAATTGAACATGGACATATGACGGCATTTTAAAAGCTCATCACATATCCATACATATTCAACCCTGTATACTGCAGTTTTTTAATAAAACACTTGAGTACTTCGATCATGAGCCCTGGCATAGAGCTGTCACTGTTTTCCACCTTGAACATGTGACCAAGGGCGTAGGAGTGGGTGCTGTTATTAAAATAATTGGTTTAACCATATACTCTCTATGGTTTTAACATTTCCAGCTTGTCAGAGACAAATTACTGTTAAAAGAAAAAAAGTTTTTTTTACCATAATCTTTAGGGATGCTGGGACTCAATTTAAATCTAAACTAGGGATAGCTACGCCCCTAGTCTGCAGTTGGCCAGAGAGTAATGTAACTAATGTTACGTTTCTGAGTGCTTTCTGTCTAAAATAATATAAACGTTAACTAACCCAAACCCTTCTAGTCTGTTACCATAACAACACATTATACTAAAGCCGTTTTATTGCAGTATATTTTGATATTTATTGCTCTCATCACTGACCTCGCGTTAACAGCTGGCGCGAGCTACCCGACACTCCAGCGAGGCGAGAGTTCCGGTCAGTGAATCTGCCGACAGCAGGATATTTCTGAACAGGCTTCTCAACACAAGCCTTAACAAAGTTAAAGACCACCTAACAACCAGAGTCTGTTGCTAACAACAAACACAGCGCGTGAACGTAACATAACCAAAACGCGCTTTTAAAATAAACTGTTTTAAAACAGTTTCCGCTTTTTCTGTGATTTAACTTTGGGGTGGGACAAATCTACCTGCTTCTGATATTGCGTGGGACACGTCCCCCCACACCCCCCACCCCGGTTCCTACGCCTATGCATGTGACTAAAACCAGTTAAGACAACCAGCAATATTCACAGTCAGTGACATACCTAGGCCTAGACTGATCTTTTTCTCACAAACTTGCCCAATTCATGCAATTCATGGCGTCACATTAGTGTATAAACTCAAGCGCGCTAAAACGCAAGGTGAGAAATATAAACCGGCATGTTTTAACATTTCGCGCATGTAAATTTTTCACTTGTGAGCGCAAATATGAAAGTCACGAGCAGAGAAAGAAAATCTGCACTCGCAATTTTCATAAACACGCTCTTTTCTCCATCCATTCATGTTTTTTGCTCTCGCGATTTGATATTCTTCCTCGCACACCGCCAGCCGCTCTCTGCGCTCGAGAGACAGTTCTGTGCTGGAGTTTTCAGAGGGGGCTTTTTTGACAGTTTTGGGGGGCGGGACATGGGCCGAACGCTATTGGCTGATGGCACCTGGTTTCGTGACTGTCTGCTTACTTTCGAAACACCTCTCAAACTACAGCAAACATGGTGGACGAAGAGGAGCCGACAGAAGAGATAGCCAGATAAAACTTTGGTTTATCTCACAATAAAAAGAATGATTTAATAGTCTGATCACTTCTTACCAGCACGTATTCAATCGTTCCCGCTGCAGCTCTCTCAGTTAGGCTCATATATCAGAATCAGAAATACTTTATTGATCCCAGGGGGAAATGGTAGTTTTTTTCGGCGGGTATTCGCGTTTTGCCGCTGCAGTAGCTCACAATCTAACAAACAGCCTCCTAAATCTCTGAAACGACATTTTGTGAGTGGTGGTGAACCAGGGAACAAAGTACGATCACTACATTTCCCGATCTTTCCATTTCTCACACTAGTTTTTATCTAAATATATCAGATCGCCACAGCATCGCTGAAGACATTTCTTTGAGTTTTGACACTGATGTGAACCCATAGCAATTCCTTTGCCAGTTCCCAATCGGAGGGGCCTATTATGCTCAAGTGTTTTAGGGCCTACAAAAATAGAATTACATAAACAATATGTTTCTGATACGGTTCCACTCAGCTCATCAACTCTGTTCTGATTAGTCAGTCGCCAGAGCAGCACCCTGCTACAAGTTCTACCCCTACACTGCTGTGGCTGTTCTTACAGTTGAGGCTGATCCCTAAAGGCAAGTAGAAGTTGATTAACCTGATGCACTTCTGCAAGCTAGACTGGAACAGTATGCTTCAGAGTGGTATGTTTTACTTCTTTTGCTCCCTGTGTGGTGTGTAAGGGCTTACCAAGCTTACCAAGGCAGGCAATAAGGATTGTGTTACAAGATGATGTCGCTTTGTAGCAGAGCTTAGTAGGCCCCCGTAGGTCAGTGGTTAATTTAATGTGAAAGGTCAGTTTTTGAAGGCCCAACCATATATACCTGGATACCATATAAATATGCTGTATTAACTAATCTTCTGTTTGGCTTTTTAAAAATGTCTCTTTTCTTTTTGCTTAGCAATGAAATGAGGGTTTTGCCACGATACCTCTAGTTTAAATAACTCAGGCATAATGATTATATTCAGTAAAAACTAAACTGAAACTGACAGAATGACTAATTAACAAAAAATCATTAGGCTTTTTTTCCGAAAGGCCTAGTAGAATGCAGTGGTTTTTCACTGATTATTACCAACACTGGCCTTGTTGGAACGTGAGGAAAGCGCAAAGAAAAGAGTCTTGCACTTGAATAATGCGTCCCACTTCTTAGCACAACACACATTCCTCTAACTCCTAGACTCGGAAAATCACTTCTGATGGCTGCTGTTTGGAAAAACTGCGATGAGAGGCGCACTGAGTGACGTTGGGAGAAGGCTGACACCACCAAGACTGACACTCGCCAAGCTGACAGGACGAGCGGAGCCTGCACATCTCCTTCTGTGATGAAACGTAAGAGATACCAAAGCCCATGCAGGCTCTTATTTAAGTTACTGAAGGGGGCTCCATAAAGGGAAAGTTCTCCAAAGTCACTGTGAAGCTAGCTCTTGAGGTGTGTGTGTGTGTCGGGGGGAGGGGGGTAATGTTTATGCATTAGGTTTCAAAGGCTTCTTTTCGGCAAGGAAATCCAGATTTAAAGGTGTTCTTCTGCCAGAGGGATCTGAAAGGATTCTTTTTTTTAGTCTTCTTTTTCTTCTTCTTCTTCTTCTTTTTCCACTGTTATTGCTGAGTGACATGGCTTCATTTGGCACAGTTTCAGCAGATGGAAGGCGATGATTAAGCAAGAAATGCGTTCGTTCGCCTCTCTCGTCAGAAGATGTTATTGTTAGATGTGTGGCGCAGTTTGTGGTGCAAAGGACTTTGGAAACTTTTGGGTAGCAGAGAAGCTACTAAGTTTAAAAATTTAAAACTGTGTTTTTCACAGTATAGACTTTGGACTTGGCAAAAATAGTGAACAGTGAAAACATTTATACCCAGTTGTACATTCCGACCTTGCTTATTAACGTTGTAGGAATATGATAAAAAGATTTTGTACTTTAAATAAATAAATAAACAAACAATTAAATAAATAATTTTTTTAAGAATTCACATTCCTTTGTAACTGTTGTTCTAGGTTCCAGCTCAGGCTTAGTACTTGTGCTAGCTGACCTTTGAGACAAACAATTTAAGTAGCATGTGTAGCACGCTGGGTGTGGTTTTCCACATAGTTCCTCTTCCAAAACATTTTCTACTTCAGAAATGAAATAAAACCGCCACCACCCTCCAGATGATCAGTATACTATTGTATCTGAATTGTATGTTCGTCTCCTAATTCTCCTAACGAGAGCTTATTTGGTTAACTGAAAGGCAGCTGGATTTAAAAGCAAAGCATGCATTTTATGGTCATTATGATTTACAAGTATAATCTACAGTTATCTGGCTGAGTTCTCTATCACAAAGAAAAAAGAGTCTGTTCTGATTAACACTGTCCAGCCAAGCAAATTTACAAGCATCAAAGTTTCTCGTTCCACCTTAAATGGTGCAGCAGTTACATTCTGGTGCCTCAGGCTTTATATTATTACTGCTGAACCAATTTAAGGTAGCACAGGAAAATTTAAACAAGGAAGCACTAACCTTAGGGTTAGGGTTAGGGTTAGGTTAGGATTAGGGTACTTTTACAGTTAGGATTAGGTTTAGGGTTAGGGGTTAGGGTTAGGTTTAGGCACAACAGCTCTTTTTTGCTTTTGTGTTTTCCTGACATTTACACTGAATGCTAACGCTGCTCAGTCAGTCTTTCTGCCACTCAGAGGGCATAACCACAGTGACTCGTGCCACCTGTGACATCACATGCATACAATATATATGACAATTTGAATTAAAATTAAGTTAAAACTAGTAAACTGTCTAGAAATAAATAAGCAATCTCAAAATGAGAAAAGCTTTATGTTGCTATCAAAATATTATGTCATAATATTATATCACATTGGGCGGCGCGATGGTGTTGGGGTTAGCACTGTCGCCTCATAGCAAGAAGATCTGGGTTGGATTCCTGGTCCGGACCATTCTATGTGGAGTTTGCATGTTCTCCTCGTGTTTGAGTAGGTTTCCTCCAGGTACTCCAGTTTCCTTCCACACGTCCAAAGAGATGCATGTTAGGTTGATCGGGCACAAATTGCCTGTAGAATGTGTGTGTGAGTGATTGTTGGCCGTGTGATGGACTGGCGAACTCTCTATGGTCATATTATGTTGTTTTTTGTCATAGATTAAAAATACCAGCTGTTCTTTATAATGGGCATGTTGGATGCACTTATAAAAACCTCCTTAACTGCTTGGAATACAGTATAATCTCTTAACATTAACTTTCAGTGAAAGTTAAAATGTTTTTTGCCTTACAGAGACAATCAACTAGCCATCACTAGGTACTATGACCTTATATATTTGTGGTAATTTATCACACTTTTATCACACCTTCAGCAACAAATAAGCCAGGAAGTTCCATATATCTGATGCCCTGTGGCTGTACTTTCTGTGTTCAGTTCCCTGTGATTTCTGCAGGCTGTCAGAAAGCTTCCCCGGCGCAGTGCTGAGCGCAGCATCCACTAAACATGATTACATATTCAAATAGATGCTTGTGCATCAACGGGACGCTTTGAAGGCCTTTTAATGAGCAGATAGCTGGAGTTAAACATTTAGAACTTGTGGAAGTGCCACTGTGTGTGTATGAGGAGGGAGTTGCAGAACTCTCTCTCTCTCTCTTTTGCTTTCCCTGTCTTTATATATCTCTCTCTCTTTCTTTGATGCTGGGAGACATCTACAGGGCTGTTCATCCAGGCTTTTCCTTTTTTTCCCCACTACTTTTGTTATTGCTGCCTGTTCCTTACCTCCTTGGGACACAGTGTACGATGGCATCTCCAGCTCGCTCTCTTCCAGGCTTATTGAGTGGAACAGAGAGAGAGAGGGAGAGAAAGAGAGAGAAAGAGAGAGAGAGAGATAGAGAGGGAGAGAGAGAGAGAGCGATGCAGGGGGAGAGAGTTTGTCTTAAGGGTAGGGGAGCGAGAGATAGTGGGAGCAGACGGAAGTGTTGTGTTTCCATTTCTCTCTCTCTCTGAAGCAGCGGGAGACTTGTGCTGCTTTGAACTTGCCCCCCATTAGAAGCCTGATGGAGATTTGAAGAGAACTGTTGAAAGGGCCCCGCACATTTTAGATGTTAATTTGTTTTTGTTGTGTTTTTCTCTCCTTTTTTCTTCTTCTTTTTTTCTCTCCTTCTTTTTTTTTCCTTCTTGGGCCTTCTAAATCTTTTATATTCACACCCAATTTAACGCAGCGGGAAAGATAAAACACTTTGTGTTTTTTTCCCCTTTCATTCTTTCTTTCTTTCCTTTTGACTTCTCCTTTGCATCGCCTCTTGCTTCATTTCTCCACACTTTGCACAAAGTCAAATGATCAATATTCACACATCTCATTCCAGCGTATCTGTGCATGTGTCGTTCCACACTTCAGATGGAGCTCCTGTTCGTCTCTCCTCATTTCAACACTGATTTACGCTTCGGGTACATGACAATATGAAGTGTGTGGAACAAGGCCCAGATGATTATACGCGTGCATTATATTGGAACGCCTGCTTGTTTACAGTCGATGTTGTTGTTTTTTTTTTTATCTCAGCCCATTTTGTAAATGTAGAAATAATCTCATGGCCTCAGCCTCCAGTGCGCATGGCAGTGAGATCAGAGGGGGGTTTTGCTGGCTCTGTGCTGGTAAATGCCCTGTTATACAGCATTTTGTTTACAGTAGATAATCAGAATGCGGTCTGGCGGAGGCTTGTGTTTAATTACGAACAGTGACCGTCTCTGCTCTGAATCTCATGCGGCTTACTTAGAAAATGACATACATTATTTAATCGCATGCTAGGAAACGCTCTACTAATAATCAGAAAAGGGAATTTCCACCATTTCTTTATTTGCTACATAATTTACTGACTGAAATGTAGAAGTTGTTCTAGAGTGGTTTGACTGGTGCACATCAATTTCTTCACAATGGTGGTGATAGTAACAAAATGTTCTAATCCAGCCATTTTATATCATACACAAAATCACCAGTAAACCTGTAAGTGTCTTCCTCGATTTTATAGGCAGTGATAATGATGGTAAAGTGATGTTAGGGTTAGATCTGATTTTGTTGCCTAACAACCGCCTGCATGTATCTCTTAAACAGGTATGTGTTTTAAACATACAAAGGTTTTAGATGAAAAGCCTTATTTCAAAGCTATTGGCTCAGACATCTGGTGGTAAATTCATAAGCATGTTATGTAATTTAGAGACATTAGGCTCTTGAGACATCTGGTTCCTATCATCACCACTGTGTATACTGAGTACATCAAACTCATTTTATTAGAATTTAGAAGAATCGGAGGATTTTATTTATTTTATTAAAATAAACTTTATTTATTGTCATGATTATCTTATCCAAGTATATTTCTCCTAAAGACATGCGCTGCTTTTATATATTTTCTGTTACCAAAGAAATGTAGATAATATAACAACAGCACTAATAGTAATAACAATAATAGTATAGTGTTTAGAAACTTACAATCATAAACAATATAAACAAGATACTCCTTTTATTTTGTATTTCTATTCAATATTTCCCCAAACTAACAATATGTTTTATATGATCACTTTTTCACTTTTTACCTGAAATTATGCAAAATACTAGCATTATATTAGAATAATTTAGTATTGAATTATTGGAATTAAGAAAAATTGATTTATTCTAATATTCTAATTCATATTTTAAATGAATTAAATTCCAACTAAAATTCATACTAAAATTTAAATCAGTTTTATGTGATTGAAAACAGTGATTCTAGGCTCACTAACACACAAACGCACATCCAGTGTGCTAAGAGTCCTAATAGAATAACAGTGATGATAATTAAGATGATGTACAATGAAGGGAATGAGGAGTGTCCATTGTCCGTGGGGCATGCACAGATTTGACCTCTCCCTCGCCCCTGGCCTTGAGTTCATCTCTCAGGTCAGGATGGATGGACCAGACTGGCACCTGTGAGTCTACCATGCTTTTGTCACTCCTGGTCCCCTGTAGCTGTCTCTGCTCTGTCTCACAGGAAGGACGGCTGTGTTTGAAGGGCCGCAGGACGGTCGGCCTCGGCCGGGTGTGTAAACAGAGGAAGACTGTGATCTCCTGCTGCTTGAAAGCTCAGTGCCGAGCTGCTGTCCCTGCACACCCCGTTAAGATTTATGTATTTATGTGAGGAGCCAGCGGAGGCTCTCAAAGGACTCCCGCAAGACAAAGCTAGTGGGGGTGTAGGTTCAAGGAGGGGGGTGCTGGCTGGAGGTGACCAGTGTCCAGAGTGTGGAGACTGTGAGAGGTGTGTATGTTCATTTATTAAATTATATGATATGTGATTTGTGATCATATGATCCCTGAACAACAAACCAACCATCTTTTATACTGTGTTATGTTTCATGATGAATGGTTAAAAAATTTACTCAGGAAAGAAATCTTACATTAGCTTTCATTCCAAATTCCTGTACTAATCAATTTCAGTTGTTTCCTGATATATACCGCTTGTGAATATAAATCATTGCATTTTGAGGTCAGGATAAGATTAAGGTTTGGCTAATATTAATGTTAGGGTTAGACTGGTAGTAGTTCTGCTTAAGGTTTGGGTTCTATATTATTCTTTATGATTATTGGGTTCTATACTATTAGTTCTATAGTGAAGACCACCATGACTGGTCAAACTCAACATTCCAGATCAGATGTTCAAAGCTTTTCAAAGAACATCTCGGTGATGCAGTTATGCTGCCAAACATTTGTGAAAGAATGGGTTGTTATAAAGAGCTCACTGAATTTACGTGTGATACTGTAATAGGATGCCGCCGATTTCTGTTTATGAAATTTCTTCCTCCCCTGAAATTCCATAATCATCTGTGAATGGTGTTATTATTATCGGAAAGAGACAGAGCTGGGTCGCCAAGTGTACAAAAGATGCCAACGCTGAGCTGACTCAATAACTATAAGCATTTCAAACATTAAGACCAGCATAAAACCATGCACCGGGAACTTCATGGTATAGGTTTCCATGACCGAGCAGCTGGATGGTGTGGTATAAAGCATTACTACAGGATCCAGTGGAAACGTGTTCTGTGGAGTGATGAACCACGCTTCTCTATCCGACAGTCTGACGCACAATTCTGGGTTTAGTGATTACACAGAGAACGTTAGTTTCCTGACTGAATTGTGGTGACTGCAAGGAGGGATAATGCAACAGTGTTGTTTTTCAGGGGTGGGCCGAGGCCCCTTAGTTATAGTGAAGGGAAGTCTTAATGCTTCAGCAGACCAAGACAAGACATTTTGGACAATTGTGTGATTCCAACTTTGTGGGAACAGTTTGAAAAAGAACCTTTTCTGTTCCAGCATGACTGATTGTGCCTCAGAGCACAAAGTAAAGTTCATAAAGTCTGGTTGGGTGAGTTTGGTGTGGAAGAACTTGACTGGCCAGTACAGAGTTCTGACCTCAGCCCCATCCAACACACCTTTGGGATGAACTAGAACGTAGACTGTGAGTGAAGCCTTCTTGTCCAACATTAGTGTCTGACCTCACAAATGTTCTTCTGTAAGAATGGGAAAACATTCCCACAGACGCACTTCCGAATGTTGTAGAAAGGCAACTGTTATAGCTGCTAAGGAGAGACTAACTCTGTATTAATGCCTATGGCATCAAAGATGTCATCAAAGCTCCTGTAGGCGTAAAGTGTTGGTGTCCCAATACTTTTGTCCATATAGCCTATATAATAGACTGAAGATGAAATGGATGTTAATAAATCAGCCTTTCAGGTCATTCATAGAAATGTTGGCATGTAATTATTGCGATGATTAATTATTAATTTCATTATTTTTAAAAGTGACCTAACATTCCATCTTTTCTGAATTATTGTTTATTCACAAAAAAAATTTCAAATTTCTACAGTAAAACAGGGGTCACTAATAGGTGGACCACGGTCCGGATCTGGACCCAGACCCAACCGATAAACTATTGAGAATGATTTAATGAGAATAATTTAATTTTGACTGTGTTTATTTTAAGGGGCGGAGCTTTTCTTGTCTTTACGGTATACAGGCTTTACAGTGCAGTGAACTCACAGAATAATCGCGTGGGTTGTAAGATCACCGAAGGCGCTTCTCAGCCAATCAGATCTGTCCACATTGGGGCGTGCGGCATGCACACAGGCGAGGTACGAAGCGAGAAGCAGCAGTTGGAGACTAAAGCAAGTCAGAAAGAATAACGTAAAAACAGAAAAGTTTACAGTGAAAACTGACTGTTTAACAGGAATGGTTCTGGAATGGACCTGCTCGTCTAGTTTTGGAGAATACCGCTCTGTAAAACCAACATGTCATTTTGTGAAGCTGAGTTAAAAAGAAGACACACGTTTTATTTACTTTCTCTATAAATACCCACTTTTTTTCAAAAGCATTCTGTTTTTTTAAATGTAGCCCTTGTTTCAGTTCAGCATTTAAACAGTAAATATACTGAAATATACTGAACGGTATTTGTAATAAGTTTGTCTTTCAGTTGCTGATGGTATAAGATGCTGATACTAGGTAACTTAAATATATAGGATATGGCACTGAATCATTACACAAGTTAGAAATTTTGGCGGCCCAGACCTTGGCCTGAGGAAATCTCCTCTAACTGGACCTTACCTAATTCAATCAAAATTTACTAATCACTGTTTTCTATTTATTTGATCATTTCACATCTTTTGCAATGATATATCTCATTTACACTTTGTTTTGGATATATCTCATTTAAACTATTCTTGTTTTTGTGTATAATTGGACATAATTAGTTGGGTGGGAGCCTTCAAGTGACTGCAGAATATATGATTCACAAACATAGTAAATATTGTGAGACTTGGGTCTGTATGTAGTCTATGTGTAGACAATAGAATAGTTTTTGTTGAATATTCAGGAAGCCCCCAGAGAGCTGGGGCCTATGAGTGTTTGTGTGAACGACAGCTGGGAACCAGAGTTGCTGCGCCATAGTCTCACCAGACACACACACTCACACACACACACACACACACACACACACACGCACGCATAAACACTTTCGCATGACTTTAGAATACACACACTGGTGCCATGGCCCGTCTCGAACCGCTTTCCCACTCTGTCGACTTGCGGACAGTGATTACGGGCAATGTAGCGACTGGAAAAAAACCCAACAATTCAGGTTAGCGAAAAACGCTTTCATCATAATTTCATTAGGACATGCCCATTTACCATAAATCATTAATGCCACTCTTTGCTTTGAAGTGAGCATTGTGGATAAGGAGAGCGAAAGAAAGAGTCCTGAAATTGGAGAGCATAATAGTTGGATTAGGTTGGCCCTTCATGTCTGCGCGGCACTCAATTGAACTTCTTAAGATGTTACATCCTAGTCGTGTAGGACTTTTTGAAGTCCGTTTGAAATCATAATCCTTCTTTAATCAAATCTCGCACAATTACTGGCGCAGAAGCCTCGCCTTGACTGTATGCTTTCAGCACCTTTGATGTTCGTTTTTGCCAGCGTAAAGAGGTTATTCTGGTCTCCTGTCACTGGTGGAGAAGGGAGAAGGCTGTTCAGCTCGACTGTTTTGGGCTCTTCTTGCACTCATAGAATGTTGTGTATCGGTCAGAGAATAATATTTCATAAAATGATCATTACATGTAAACTGAGTAACACAATAGGCTTTCCCGCAACTGTACAAATTCAACCAGTCACATGCAACTTTCTTAAAACTAGCAAAACAGGTCCTAGGTTAAAATAGTAAACAGTTATACTATACACTATAGCAGATTTTAAACTCAGATGCTGCAGTTCCTCCTAAGAACAGGAGGTGGTGGAAATGTCCCTGTGATACAGACCTGCATTTCTTCAGAAGATGACAATTATTATTAAAATACATTATTAAAATAGACTAAAATAAAACTCATGTCATCAGGTTTAAAAGATAATAATCAAGCAATAATTAGGAACCATGTCTTTCCTTTCTTTCATTTTTGCTTTCTATCTTTCTTTCTTTTGAAAATCATTTTTAGCAGTCATATGACAGTTGGACATAATGTCAGTAATTCTCACTGTCCACTTTATTAAAAACACCTTCATTGTGCTTCCACTCACTGTCCACTTTATTAGAAACACCTCCCTTGTGCTTCCACTCACTGTCCACTTTATTAGAAACACCTCCCTTGTGCTTCCACTCACTGTCCACTTTATTAGAAACGCCTACCTTGTGCTCACACCTACTGTCCACTTTATTAGAAACACCTCCATTGTGCTTCCACTCACTGGCCACTTTATTAGAAACACCCCCCTTGTGCTTCCACTCACTGTCCACTTTATTATAAACACCTCCCTTGTGCTTCCACTCACTGTCCACTTTATTAGAAACACCTCCCTTGTGCTTCCACTCACTGGTCACTTTAGTAGAAACGCCTACCTTGTGCTTCCACTCACTGTCCACTTTATTAGAAACACCTCCCTTGTGCTTCCACTCACTGGCCACTTTAGTAGAAACACCTCCCTTGTGCTTCCACTCACTGTCCACTTTATTAGAAACGCCTACCTTGTGTTTCCACTCACTGGCCACTTTATTAGAAACACTTTCTTGAAAATGCACAATTATTGACTGTGGTCTATTCTTCATGAATTAGTTTCTGACCACTGGACGGCTGTAGACCAGGTATTAGGTTCATTGTGACCCTTTACAACACATCAGCAACATTGACATGCTAAACTGGACCTCAGGACCCCTGAGACATGTCCACATTTGTTTAAAATCAAATCACAACACATAGAGATCTGCAGGGTCCCAACCCTGGTCCTGGATGTGTATGTGTTCTCTGCTTTAACACAAATCGGAGTTCACTGTGTGGTCTTTTTTGAGATAGGAGGCATGTGAGATCACTAGTGTGTTTTGCACAGGAGATGTAGCTAAGCAGCAGTAGACGTAACAGTGAATTACACAGATATTTTCTGAATTTCTGCAGAATTCAGTCGCTGAAGGTAAACAAAGTCGTTCAGGGTGGTTTGATATGAATGTTGTGTTCTGTAGAATCTTACTGATATCTTTACACAGATGGTGATAATAATCAGGAGACACAATGTCGACAACACAAATATTTTTATTTACTATCCAAAACCACCAGTTAACCTAAACATGCTGTTTGAGCTTTTGTATGTGACTTTGATGATGATAAAATACTTTAATAGCTGAAAAAAATGAGGCCTTACAACAACCTGCATGTGCCTGTCCACCTTCAAAGTATATAAAACCCCTAAAATGAACATAAAACAATGTATCTATCTAAAATGATCATAAAACAATGTATGTAGCCTCATGCAATGTATTTATTACCATTTCATGTACAGATTTCTGTGAAGGAGCTTTAAGAGGCATTCAAATCTTCAGACATCTGGCTTCCATCACCACCACTGTGAGCAATTCTGGCTTGGTGAGGTTCTTTAGAACAGCACATTCCACATCAAACCACTCTGAACGACTTTGTTTTGTCTTAATGAATTAATTGTGCAGAATTTTTTAAACATCAGTGGAATTACAATTAAAGCGTTTCATCTGATCTTATTGTTGTCAAGGAGAAAGTACACGGATATTAAGGAGATCTTTACTTCAGTCTTTTCTATAGGTTTTTGGAGTGAAGCAGGAAAAACATCAACAAACTTGCGGATCACTCAGATCCTAGCAATTACACTGAAGTGTGCAAACACTAAAAAACGAATATGCCTATGGCTTGTTGTGGTTACTTCCCAACCACTAGATACATCTCCCCCATCACACAGGGCTACCAAGCTGGGCGGATAAAGGCTGCCTATGAAACACCTCTAGCCAACCCCTTGGCTTAGTTAGTAAAAACCAGAAAGGTTTAATAAAGTAAACAAAGGAACACATGGACAAAACATAATAATAATAATAATAATAATAATAATAATAATAATAATAGACTGACTATATGGACAATAGTATTGGGACACAGCTAGCCATGCAGTCTGCCTTTACAAACATTTGTGTGAGTGTGACAGACAAAAACTCAAAACTCACAATATAAGATGTGACACCATTGTTATATAAATCGCAGCAACTTTATCTGAGAATATAAACATGCATCGTCTAGAAGAGTCATTGAAATTCAACAGCATGTAGTTGGTTTCATTGTTGCTTCAAAACTGTTTTGGTGCCATCTAGTGCTTGCTGTGTTTCAAAGCTGATAGCTTATTTTTAGTGCTCTGTTTTCTCACATGCGCAGGCTAAGAAAAGTGAAAGAAATCAGAGTAAGGGTACACATGTGCTGAGAATTCTGATTACTGAATACAGCTCTTATGATCAGTTTTCCTAATCAGATTTCTAGGCCCTGATCTATTCTAAGAAATTAGAGTATGTTGTTTACATGACTGTTTGAATAATCAGATAATTGCAGAGATCTGATTCTGATCAGATTTCTAAGTGCATGTAAGCACACTCAGTGCCATAGTTATAAGCAGTTACAGCATAGGACTTGTTGCTGCTTGCCATTGTCGAAATTTAAAGTTGTGCTTATGTAGTTCAAATGTTCTTAATCTGGCAACACGCATGTGCTTGGAGTCTCGGGAGGAGGGGTCGGGAGCAGACAAGTCCTTATATTTTTAACTTGGACTGCAGTAACCATTTTAAACACATGTTGTTAATAATAGTATTACATATTGTTGCCTAAAGTACATATAACAGCATATAAGGAGGGACATGACAACACTGTGTTCCACCTTAAAATTATTGAGCTCTGGCTTTGATGTTTTTGTGTTTTTCTTTTATGTTGTTTTGTTTGTATCTTTTATTGCTGTTGTGTTTTGACTCTCTGGGTCACCATACATGTATATAGTGGGCTTACAAGGTGGTTATAAAGAACCCAAATCAGTGGAAGTAAGTTTGTTGGTTTGGTAGGTTTGGAGCCAGGGAGAGTACACCTGCATGTCATATAGTGTAGCATGCTTGCAGTGCTACTCCTTCAGATCCTTGTACCTGAACTTGAAGTGCTTGTTGACCAGCCCTGTCCTTCTCCCACAACTTGGCATGAAAAAAGGCAAGAACTCACTCCCTGTCTCTCTCTCTCTCTCTCTGCTGTCCCTTTCTTTCTTTCTTTCTCTCTCTCTCTCTCTCTCTCTCTCTCTCTCGTTCTCTCTCTCTGTCTGTCTTTCTCTCTGATTCCCTCTTTTCTTGACTCCTGAGAGAGGTTCCTGCAGCTCCTCCCTCAGTTCTGTTTTCTGTTGTCAGAAATGAAGTGTCTTCACACCTGCTGTCCTGCCGCCGCTTTGATCACTTCGCCAGTGAAATTCCTCCACTGGATGAAAGCGCAGAAGCTACAGAAGAGAAAGGAGGGGGAGAGAAAGAGAGAGACTGTAAGAGTGGGGAAGTTGTCTGCGAGAGCCAGCTAAGTGCCCCTTCCTCTAAATAAGCCGCTCTTTTAAAGTAATTAGGATGGGTATCTGTTATTTGCTTTGTTCATGCCTTTGTTTGTCACCTCACAGGCTTCTGGCTCAGCGTCTTCAGTATGTGCGTGTTTGTAAGCCACCTATAGAAATCAGCGGGCGATGGAATAAGTGTCAGCCTTCATCTGAGCCAGCTCAGGCTCCTGTCTCTCTGTGTTGTCAGACTGAAAGCAGACAATAAAGCACGCTCAGTCTTCTCTTATGGTGCCTCTGTGCACTGAGAGACGCTGTGATGTCTGACACCCTTTCACACACACCATCGTTCTCTCTCCTCCTTCTTCCTCGACGTCTGTTCTCCTTGCACGGCTTCCCTTCGTCCTCTTTTCTATCCTCCTCTTCTCCTGCCTTTTCCGTGCTGATTTCATATCACAATTTAAAGGAATACTCTGGTGTTTTTTTAGTCTAATGTCTGTCTAATGCATCTGTAGCATGCCGTCGATTAAGATTTGCAAAGATTTTGATGCATTTCCCTGTACTTAGTAGAAGAACTGCAAAACCACTTTTGTTACACACACAGATTCAGTGACCAGTCAAAGCAACCACTATGTACACATTTTCAGTTTTCAGTAGACCCCTTTTGCTTCAGATCAGAAAAAAGTCCACAGGTGTTTCTGTCCATCCTTTCATTGTGAGAAGATGAGTTGATAGGTCTGAAAGGATGCATAGCTGTCAAGAAGCTGTTACCCAAAAAAAGAAAGAAGATGCTGGTGTTCCCAGAACAAATGACTGACCACCCCAGTGTCCAGACCTCAACATCACTGACTGTGGAAACTTTGAAAAGACTGAACTTCGGAAGTGTGAAAATCTTCTCTGCAGATTTCTTTAGAAAACTGAGAGCAAGTGTCCTAAAAAATACCTAAAAATCACAGAAGCCTCAAATAAGTACATTTGTCTGTATTTAGTGTATCAACACTTTGCCTTCATTATTGTATTCTCTTTTTGGAAGAGCCTTATTTAGGTTTTCAAAGAAATTGCAAAGGGAAGAAGCTGTGATAAAAGCAAAGAATGGGCACAATGAATACTGAAAATATAATAATACTTTATTTGGATGGTGCACTGAAAATGCTAGAGGCTCAGTCCATCTTTAACTAATATTAATCAGAATATATATTAAATGACGCTGGACTTTGGAGATGATAAAGGTCTCAATTAAATTAAAAGATGTCAAATACATCCAAAATTGAAGAAAATATCCTTTGCAATTTCTTTGAAAACCTAAACAAGGCTCTCCCAAAAAGAGAATACAATAATGAAGGCAAAGTGTTGATACACTAAATACAGACAAATGTACTTAGTTGAGGCTTCTGTGTTTTTTTAGTTAATTATGCTTCATTATACTTAAAGGCCATTTTGACAGTAAATTAAAATATTGAAGGGTGGTCTCCAACTTTTGGCCAGTACTATACAATAGAAGCCATGCTCAGATGTAAGGTTGCTAAGACTTTGTCCTAGTGAATGCTACTAGACAGTAGTTGCTTTTTGAAGATATGTTATTATAGCAACAATGACAGCAATGTTACAGCAAGTAACAGAACAGAACAGTCTTTGACCTAACATACACA